>OY977936.1:33339743-33697243 GCA_963854355.1 Epinotia brunnichana
CCCGACAAAAAATTAAAGCCGGTGGCTACAGAAAAGATGTCGTAAATACGCGAACATTGAAAGGGGAAAAGTCACGTACGTTTCTTCATTCCTAAAGAAAGATAAGACATTTGCATTTTATTTGCAGCATGCTGGCTCGAGATAAAACATTACTTATTGGTCATGATACACAGATTTAGGTTAGTTTTTAATTATCTGCCTATAGTTTGTACCTGTGGATTAGGTACCTATAATTTAGAGTAGGTATTGCGTAACCTACAATTTTAACGCAAGCTGCATCTACGTTGAAACTGATATAATTATGGTTTATCCTCATTCAACGACTAAAATTAGGGCCCATATCCACTTTAAGAAACAGAAGGGATATTTCTTGCCTTCCAGACTTTGTGTTATTTACTAAAGAGGATGCCTTGATCAGAGTCGATTCGCGAAAACCACGCCCTTGTGAGAGAACTTTTCGGGAATAGCTTTTTTGGACAAATTTCGATAAATACCTAACTTAGTAAAGTTTTATTAATATTTCATTAGGTGAGATTTTGATTGAGGTAAAATACCATATTTAAACTTTATTGTGTCGTAAAATAATGCGTTGCTTGAGTAGGCAGAGTAAAAAAAACAAAATAAAGCGTTTTTTTGCTATCGTGGAATTTTTAAGCAATTATTTGTGTTGATTAAATATGTGAAAATCAGTCCCCATAGTTTCTTAATCTAGCCAGAACGGCTTTTCAAAAAAAGCTATATTTTCCAATTCACGCACTTAAGAAATAGGAAACTTGCATGGGACTTCAATTTTGAATTAATTGCACTCAATCGATGCGGATATACGTAGAAATATCATACATAGGCAAAATAAAATAAAATAAACGATTGTATAGATTTATCTCACGTTAAAATGACGAAAAAATAGGTATATATTATTTTTTCGATAAAATTGAATAACAGTTAGAGAGAATCCGTTAACCAATCCGTTAATTCAAACCAATCCGGATTGGTGGCTAATTGCAGGAAAAAGAAGCGTTGGTCGTCCACCAGCTCGATGGGTTGATGACATAAAAAAGATCGCGGGTCATTTCTGGATGAGACTAGCACGGGACCGGGATAAGTGGCGTACGCGAAGAGAGGCTTATGCTCAGCAGTGGGCGATTACAGGCTGAAAATGATGTTGATGATGATGATGATAGAGATAATATTGAATAAGAAATTATATTTTGTATGACAAGTATAGACTTAAACGCACATTTTGTGGAGATAATTTCAAATTTTTTGTCTGTCACAGAATAAAAAAATTTTACCAGCCTCCAGGGGGATAATCACGTAACGTTCAGAACGCGCGTTGGTACAATTTAACTGTAAAATTTTCATATAAAAAGTGACATTTAGACCTACCTGACGTTTATACAATGCGTTACGTGATCGACCTACAGAGTGACTCTAGTTCTATTTGAAAGATTACTCCCGACCGAAGACGTTGCTGGACGATAATTGACTTCTAAACCATAAGTATTTGGGGAAAAAGTTGTCTTTGAAAGATGCAGCATCGTAATTATCAAATCGTAGGTATGACCCTGCAAAATATACCCTTTTTTGTGAAAATTTCTACAGAACAGAAAAATGGCCTCTAAGCTCAACTATGTTTTGAGTTCCTTGCAATTCAAACTAGGCACTTAGGCACTATTAAAAATATATATTATGCCGTCATTATTTTATTTAATACTGCTTTGTTCGCTTGCTAACGAATGCCGATACTATCAGCTCATCTCAGTTGATTATCAACCAAAAAATCATCCTTTTCCTTCAATTTGGATAAGAGGAGTAGCTTAGAAGTAAGCTGGAATCTACTGGTATTAAAAACAATTAACTTTGACAGGGCTAAACGAAATTGTTAAAACATGCCAACTCAATTGTTTTACGAATTTTATTTCCAAAAACAATCAAATAGAGAATACTATCAAATGGCATTTCAGACCCCTATTTCATCAACTTGGTAATTGTTACGTGACATAATGACAATAAAACGTACATTGCTGGGTACATAGGTAACGATACTAACCTTGTCAAACCAGGAATGTACGTCCAATTGTCATCGATAGACAATTGTCAAGTTGGTGAAATAGCAGGTCAATCACGTAAAGCATCGTACAGTCAGCATCAAAAGTAACTACGCAAACGAAGCCATCAAAAGTCTTTATTAAAAGGGAATAAGAACTTTTGATGTCTTCGATTGCGTAGTTACTTTTGATGATGACTGTACGCGCGTCAGGTAGATCTAAATGACACTTTTTGTATGGGAAAATTACAGTTGAGTCGTCCTAACGAGAATTCGAAAAGTTACGTGTTCACCCCTCAGATCCGCAAAACGTCGTTGCCAACAAACAACCTATTTTCACGTCACGATTTTGTATTAGTCTTGTCTATGAATTATGTAATATTAAATTATTTAAAGTTAGAGCATGCCTAATTTTTAAACAGTTACTTAGTTATTCTTTGGCTGTATCCGCTTGGTTTCAGTGCCAGCGTGGGGTTGGCACCCGCAGCAGACGTGCCTGATACTTCCCGGCACGAAATTTTTTCAGATTTTGCGAAGCAAAATAAAGTATTATACTGTAAAAAGCGCTTGGGACTTTTAAAACATGATTGGAATTATTGGGGACACGAGTCACATGAATTTTAAACAACATACTTAGGTAGGTGGGTTGTTTTCAAATAAAGTATACACCCTAGATAAAATTAAGAAACGTTAACTTTTTCAGGTGAGTCACAAAAATTTGCCATACATTTATACCTACAGCTAATTTTCGTGACTCACCTGACAAAGTTAATGTTTCTTAATTTTACCTTAACTAGGGTACACTTTCTTTGAAAACAACCCAGGTCGGCTTTTTGAAATATTTCCAAGATAATAGGATAGAAATACATAGAGTTCATCATGGCGACATGGCCGACGGATAACTTATTTAATGATGCCAAATGTATTTTCCGAACACGGTTCCCCTTCATAGCAGTATATACAATTTAATCTCGGAGAAATTTTAGTTTCGCAGAATTTTGAATGCTTTATTCCTTTTTCAGAATTTTGATTGTTTTGTGGAAAGTATTTCAGAATGTACAACTCAAGCCCTTTCATATGATACCCCACTCGCACTATTGACTAGAATTTGAAGTTTTACCCCCCCCCCCCCCCCCCATTAAATACGTAATTTTCTAGAAAATAAAAATGTAGGTATATTAAAAATTGTCATTATAACACGCGCGTTGGCTTTTTTAACAACTATTCCAAATTTCAAATTGTTAGCATAAATAGTTCCTGAGATATTTTACCCTTATGCCGCCTCTGTCCGTTTGTCACAACCAGTTCCAGTTCCCAGGG
The DNA here is from genome assembly GCA_963854355.1 of Epinotia brunnichana. NCBI lineage: Eukaryota > Metazoa > Arthropoda > Insecta > Lepidoptera > Tortricidae > Epinotia > Epinotia brunnichana. The sequence continues at coordinate 33,343,111 of OY977936.1, forward strand.
TATCATACCAAGGTACAGTCAGCCTCATAAGTTGCTGAACACCTAAGTACCTTGTAGTTTTCACTCGCTTGACAACTTCATATGGCAGTTTAACACGACGTTTAATGCGACACGGTACAAAGGTGTAAAGCCCCTTGTGAGGCTGACCGTACCCGCACAAGGAAGGTGGAGGATAGATAAATCTACCTATGACAGATGGACAGACACCGAGTGATCGCTAATCGCAAGGTCGCATAAGAACCGAATGTAACGCCGCTTACAATATGAAAGCATAAAGCATAATACCAACAATTCACAGCAAATAAATATTACGGGACAATCTTACACAAATCAACCTAGGCCCACGGTAAGCTCAGTAAGGCTTGTGTTGTGGGTACTAGGCGATGATATATATAATAGATACATACATATAGATACTTATATACATATATAACATCCATAACTTAGGAACAAATATTCGTGATAAATACACAAATAAATGCCCTGACCGGGATTCGAACCCGGGACCTCCAGCTTCGTAGGCAGAGTCACTACCCACTGGGCTACGGAGGCCGTTATCAAATCAATGACCCTAGAACGGAAGACTTCATTAAATTAGTCTCGTGACTGCGATTGTGTTGCGGTGAGAAGCACGGGCGTGGGACGCAATCTAAACTCGGCCGGGTAATAATAAACTGTATGGAAATAAATACGACACGGAGACTATTGTCGTCTTGCTATAAGCGAGGTTGTTGCGGGTCGAGTGGCAACTGGCACTTACATCGACGCAAGAGAAAGCTACGCTACGTTTTAATTAGAGAATCGCTTATTCTGCGTTGGTAAAGTATTGTAATACAAATATCGAATATTAATAGTAGATTATACACCAAGGGGATAAAGCACTGTTTTATGTCACGGGAGCGAATTGAATCCCGAACGTAACGAAGGACTCATAATTTAACTCCTGAGCGCAGCGAGGGAGTTATAAGTTAATTCCTGAGCGAAGCGAGGGAATTAAGACTGAGTCCTGAGTGCAGTGAGGGGTTCAACCGCCCAAGACTAAAACAGTCTTATCCCCGAGGTGTATACTCTACTTTTCACACCTTATGCGAGACAAAAAAACAGGCTCAGTAGATAAATAATGTTTGATTTCTTTGCTCGATGTCCATCCGATTTCCTTTTTAAAAAGGCCAATAACTTGGCATATGTATTAATTTGTATGTCATGTTTGACACTTATTGTTGCCCTCAGCATCGAATATATACACCACAGGCTACTTGGCTTCTTTGTAGCTGACAAATATTCAAAATAAACCACAAGCACTGATTCAGACACAGACTTTACGCCTTTTACAGCTTTCCATTTGTCAAAATCGTTGTAGGCTTTTAGGTATTTTTCCTTTGACTTCTCTGGCAGCAGATTGTTGACAATGCCTATGGCATCTAATTCGATAAACTCAGGAGTCAAAACACTTTCATCACTCGACATTTTCAATATTATTTTTGAAATTAAATCTTCTATAGGCACCTACAAGAACTCGATTTGTTCGTCACGCGTGAACAAATGAAGGCGCGCGGCGTTCCAAATTCGAAAGCACAAGCCGTGGTCCTAGATTCGAAATTCGAATTTCGAGCACCGCGCTCCTCCGGACCGGGGTTCACACGGAGGCAAACTTCATTTATTTTGTCAAATCAAGTAGGCCATGGCCTAGGACAAATTGTGTTTAGCAAAATTAAACTTTATGCATATAGTAATAAGAATTATGAAAAGTGAAATCATATTATTAACCAGCGGGTTATAATGAAATTCAGTACAACATTATAACCCGGCTAATACCAAGGGATTTAATGTCTTGCTTTCGGTAGGGTTGTACATGACCTATAATTCGGCATTGTCGAGCATGTGGTTTGAAAAATAAATTATTAGGTTAATACGAATTGGCCGACTGTTTATTTTTACACTAGCTGCCCGCGCGGCTCCACCCACGTATAAGCCGAATTGTTTGAAATCGGAGGAGTAATAGGGAACTTGCATCTTAATATTTTATTACGAAAAACAAAAGTATAATCCAGTATTAAAACAACTGTAGCATTAAAACTTTATTATGATTTATTTTTCTGATGTTATAAATGCATTTGAAATCTGCGCGCGCCGGCACCCCCCGAAAACGCTCTATACTAAACGGGCTTATGCTATGACGTCACAGTATAGCCTTTACTATGGAGTAGGTAAGTCATTAATTTGCGATTATCTCCACAAAATTTACGTTTAAGTCTATACTTGTCATACAAAATATCATTTCTAATTTAATATTCTATGTCACTGTTACGTTATTTTATCGAAAAAATAAAAAATAATTTTTTGTCATTTTAACGTTAGGTAAAACTAATAAAATCGTTTTTTTTTCTTTTTTTTTCTTTTTTATGATATCTCTACGTATATCCGCATCGATTGAGTGCAATTTATTCGAAATTGAAGTCCCATGCAGGTTCCCCATTACGGATATACATCCTTTACAATGTACAGCCTCACTTACTTTTCCACTTTATAATATTTAATTAGTACCTATCTATAGAAAAGTACTGACCTAGATAAATAAAAAAATAAAGAAGAAAACCTCTGTTTTAACAGAACATCCAACCTAGTATGCTTAACTTAACTAATTCGCAAAGTTATTGAGCCGAATTAGCATTCTGATGAAAAAAACGTGAAAGAACTCGTGAAAGGGAAACGGAAATTCTAAATCCAGTTTGAGGAGTCGACAGGAGTTCGAACCACTTTTAACTTTTTTACTTAGAGGTATGTATGTTGTAGGTCTGTACATATATATTTTATAGGCAAAAGTGTTTTTTTTTAATTAGATTTCACTACTAACCAAGGTTTAGTAAAAACGGAATTCAACGCTGTACTAACAATTTTATTATAAAGACAAAATAAGCTTAAAAAATTACAGTTTTTTTTTCTGTTTCTCAATTTCTTATACCAACTATCACATTTTCCACAACGATTTTTTCTTTCGTTCATCCTAAATTACGATAACTAATTTCAAGATGCAACTTTTTAACCAGAAGCTTTAGGTTAGACATTTTGCGTGTATAATGCATTCAAGCCAACGGCTGGCACGACCGAAAACCATTAATGCTTAAAAGAACAGCAAACGCTAGCAACTTTGTGCAGAATTTCCCACGAAATAGTCGTTTCCAATTTCATGAATATGGATATTTTCCTGGAAAACGAACGCCGGGCATATAAATGAAACGTTCACATATAGTACAACATCGCGGCATTCAAAAGAAAAGATCAGCAATTAAGAACGGAATTTTAACGAGAATGAAATTACAAAACGGAATTTAATCAAAAACAAACAGTTTCTAGGTGATTGCAATGCAACTAGCTACTCTTTGTAACATAAATCACAAGATTGATTCTTGTCGGATAAGTTAAAATTCTCAGTAGTACACCACGTAACGTTCCGAACGCGCGTCGGTACAATTTAACTGTCAATTTTCCATATAAAAAGTGACATTTAGACCTACCCGACGTTCGTACAATGCGTTACGTGATCGACCTACAGTACAATAGTACCGACCGAATTTTGCGCTGGAAGACCACTGCAAAGCCGTGTTAATATGGCAGAATATACGATTCTCAGGATCCTTTACAATGATGTAGTGGTACTTTTAATAACTTTGCTAAAGTCAGAACGTGCTCAGCTTCGCAAATGGCTACTCAAAGTAACGGCAACTGGACCAGCGCGGTTAGAACTTACTCCCGTTTTCAATACTGCTATTGTAAAGTCAAGCGCTTATCGTTGTCGATACACGCCTTCTTACTAAGTTACACTTCTAAAAGTCGAGGAACGCGCACACATTGACACAACACGTAGAACATTAGCTACATTTGAGTAAGTAATCGGTTTCGTCTTTATGGCCAGTTGGTGAAGCAAAATTTTTCAAAGTTTGATGACCTAATTCAAGCCTCCTTTTCTGAAAGAGTATTACTCTGTATAACGATGTCAAGTGTTATGAAGAGTATCGTATAAGAGTAGGTATCCAAACAAGTTTAGGATTCATAAATATTCAACTTAAAATTGGATAAACAGGACATTACTTGTCGTTACGATTGTTTTTCACGCGTATTCGCAGCGTACAGTCAGCAGCAGAAATAGCTAAGCGGCCGGGTGTTCAAAATTATCTACACACGCTCTTAATTTCTTAAGATTAAAGTCAGCAGATCATTCTGAACCCCCGGTCCACTTAGCTACTTAAAGGATGACCCACGCTAGAACGGGCCGTGTCGGGCCCGGGCCGTTTTCTAAGAAAAACGACGGCGTTTTTGCGCGGTCGAGCCATACCCAAGCCCGGCCGAGCCACGGCTGAGGTTCGGAAGCGGCTCGGTGTCGGCACGGCCCGGCCGTGGGTCAGCCGGACTTGGGTATGGATCGGCCGCACAAAAACGCCGTCGTTTTTTTTAGAAAACGGCCCGGGCCCGACACGGCCCGTTCTAGCGTGAGTCATCCTTAAATGGTTTATTTTATACTTTTTATATTTCAGTTGGTTAAAATATCCTTCCTCCTTACAATAATACACGGGATTTTTTTTTGAAAATCGGAAAATTCGGGTAAATTCTGTGTCAAATGTCATAACTTACAATGACAAATTAGAATTATTTTGAGATAGCGCCATTCGGCTTAGGAGGGCAGTACGAAGATAACCCTGAAGATACTACACAATGTACAACCTCATATGCTTTTCCATTTTATAATATTTAATTGTACCTCTAGGTAGGTATTGACATAGATACATAAAAAAATAATGAAGAAAACGTCTGTTGAAGCAGAATATCTAACCTACATAGTATGCTTATAATACTTTTGTAGAGAAAAGATAGAAGTCGTGAATTTCCAGCATTTTTAAAATTTTCCAAAAAAACACGGAAAATATAACAGCAATAAATATATAATACGTTATCCAGACAAGGATGTATTTAATCGAGTAGAAAGGGTAGTTAAAAGTAGTAAATGTAAACTGTTATGTATGTTTTTTTCATTTTGTTAAGTTTACTTGTTGTATTTATACTGCTGTTTTATCTAATTTCATATAAGGTAGTTTACAGAACAGATTAAAGCCGCAAAACAAAATTAATGTTCCCCGTAGAACAATAAATCACTTCTCAACTCGACCACGAGCCAAAGCCGATAATAAAACATTAAGTAGTTAGATACGTATAAAACTTTGTGACAATTTAATTAGTTTTACAGTAGATATTGTGTTTATTTAATGCTGCAAGTACTTATTTAATTAAATACAAACATACATAATAGCCTGCAAAAATCATCCTCTTGGCTTTCTGCAGACGGGTAGGTACCTACATATTTTTCGGTATTGAATGAAGCCTATATGTGTCTATATGAACTATGCGTTCCTTAAAAAAAGATCTTCGTTTCAAATACCTGTTTTCATATAGGTAATTAGACATTTTATATACAAGAAAGAAAGCCGGGTTTTTTTTTGGATTTGGTAGAAAATCTCTCAAATGTGAGTCTTGGTTCTGGGGCAACATAACGGGACACTATAGAACCTATCAAATACTACATAAAATTTGGCAAGAAGTTCTTTCTTTTCTTATAACACAAGTAACTCTTAATTGACCGTATGTACCTAAAAGCGGTTTTAGGCACAAATGAACGAATAAAACTATGTTCAGTTCAGTTATTGACTGTTTAATCGACATAAAGGATTTCCCTTAATAAATGTAGCTGAAGTTGACCTATTAGATATTAAGGTTCAGTTTCTACAAAGTAAGAACGACATTAAGTATTATTTATCAACGTCAGCCGGCCCTCTTGAACCTATTGTATGCTCACTTGAAAACTTTGTTCAACCATTAACCTATTTTACTGCAGAACATGTACTGTGGTGATATTTTGAACATTTATTACAGTCACTTATGCAGCTTTCGGTGACCTTAACGACATGTTTAAGTATATAGTTTTAGTAATAGAAGACAGGTGAGTAGATTTAATAACTACTCATAACTTTTACGCCTACACACATCCTAACCGATTGCCCTTGCCTCATGCGCAGTCGTAACCCCTTCCTGGGCAAACACATCATGTGCCCGGAGGAGACCAATTTCTTGAGTTCAACAAAATCCTGCAATAAAATTCTTCGAGTTTGCAGGACTTGACCAAGAATTGTAGTAAGTGGCGATCACAATAGATCAGCGATGGTCGCAGTGATATAAGGGCTTTGACAGCCCGAAAGCCACTACCAGAATAATAATAATAATAATAACTTTTAGAGATAGAAATACACAAGTTTTTTTGTTTTTCCGCGTGAAATTCTTATTGGAAACAACAAAGCGATTTTGGTCTCAAGAATAGAATGTTAATATCAAGAAAATTGCGGAAGGAAACTGCCCAATCACCGCCTTGAGGTTCGGCAATCATCAATTCATCAATTATTTAATTTGGTCCAAGTCCGGTCCGTCACATGCAAGCTTAATGCTCGCCTATTTCATTTAAATAAGTCGATTATGGCTTCTTAGTTCAACATATGTTACTAACGTTGTTTAAAATATATAACTAGTAAAATAATAATAATTGGCACCTCTTTTCTAGTAAACTTACTCGGTTCAAATAACATAAGATTAACATGTTCATTTTGTTTAACAAGCTATTATTATTATAGCTAGGTTTAAAAAATAACAAAGAAATAAACAACAAGTAGTTAACTAGGTAATAAAATAGTGTTAAAAGTTCCCCAGTTCTCATTTTGATAGTTTTTTAACGGAATTCTTTGCTTTTCTGCACTTGTGCACTTACTATAGTGGTTTTTAAATATATTTTCTACTCATGTACCGTTATCAGTCATTTATATAGGCTGTCGCTCAAATGTAATGACACCAATAATAAGTCGTCGAAAAACTCTATGCTCTATGCCCATAAACGCACTGTTTAGCGTATTTTTATGGTTCATACATTTTTCATAAAATCACTGTTTACCACGATGTAAATCATCTAACTTTTTTTTAAATCAGCCGCTATATTGCAGTGGTACAATTTCATACACAAAATTTTCGAAATATTAGTATTTTATGCAACTGTTGTATAAGAAGGGTCTTAAAACGCGAGTGGCGTGGGTTGCGATGCGAGCCAGTTATACACCGTTGCATACTAGTAGTTTATGTGACTGTACTGTACATAATTAATGGCATTAAACACGAGTGTTTTAATGCCTAATTATGTACAGTTACATACACTACTTTATCTATCCACATAATATCATAAGCCTCCATTATGCATTCAGGAGCCGCATATTATGACCGGCATCGCGGCGTTGTTTTCTGGCAGCTGTCATAGTATTTTTTTTTAATTCAGAGACAAACTAGAGTCGGATCCAACTATCATATCGTTCGATATCTTACTTATGTGCGACATTTGTCAAATTTGTATGCAAATTGACAACTCATTTCGAACTAAAAGTCATCTCGACTGATATTAGAATAGAGGTTAAATCAAATTTCTTTGTTTTTCGGAAACGTTCGAAATTTGAATGAAATAATATTATCGAAATCGATATTATAACTATTTAGCAAATTATTATTATTTACCAATAATAACATTTTCACAGACTATAAGAAATTTGTTCTATAACAAAACAGTCTATTTTTATGGTGGTCATAATGTGCGGTTTTTGAAGGCATCATGGAGGGTTTATGATATTTGGACAGATAAAATACTTTACGTCATATCTGGCAATAAAGTAGGAATTACCGCACGCTATGCGTGCGGAAAACCCCACTTCCTGGCCAGATAGAGACGTAAAATGTTGTACTTACCACGGGCGGTAATAAAGAAAGCCTCAGAGCGCATATTTATCGCCCTTGCCTTCGGCTCGGGCGTCAAATACCTGCCATCTGAGACATTCTTTGTTTAACCGCCCTAGGTAAGTAATGTACTATTTTCTACGACAAATATTTAATAAATAGCAGATTACAGAATAGACTTTTCAGGCAGCAAGTTTTCTATTCGTTCGTTTGCTACTCACGCAATTTCTTCAGGAGTGCAGTTATTAATTTCATTGATCATTTTAAAAGGAACCAACGTACACTTTTGTCTTCACAAACACGAATAAAATCTTAATAGTTTAGGACTAATAGTTTATCATCTTTCGTCTTTTCATTTTGACCCCATTTTTACCTATACATATTACGGTGGGAAATCGGAAATATGACACCTCTTAAATTTATGGTTTGTTTTGTCTTTAATTTTTTTGCACTTGCCATCCGAACTAAACCGAATGGACCCGAAGCGAATTCGAATCTGTTTTTATAAATAATACCAAGAATTTATAAAACATGTAATTTAACACACAATAGATGATTATTTATTATTATTGTAGTAAATAATTCATAATATACAAATGTTAAATCGCAACCCGTGCCACTCGCGTTAAGACACGGTTTCTTATACAACAGTTGCATAACTATTCAACAAAAATTATTTTGACCATGATCGGTCCAAATGTTTTTGAGTTATTGCTGAAAATCTCCCTCCCTAACGAAAAAGACACGGTGCTTAATCGTGTGATTCCTATGAAGATAAGACTTTTTTACTTACGGTGTAGGAAAGTGATTTTTAATCTAGGTTAGCTAGTAAAATGAGCCCTGCATTGTGCGTAGTCCGACACGTACTTGGCCAGTTTTTAATCATTTTTATATTGTATATGTACTAACATAACTACAACAGACTATTAACTAGGTAATTTTCTGTTCAAATCGTCATCTTAACCTATCCTGCTTATACATATTATTTATTCTAAATAGTATAGTAGCTGTTCGTATCTGTTGCGGTCGCAGTTTTAACCTAGGTAACCTGCTTTTCTGTATAAACGCTCGATTCAATTCAACCCTACCTTACCTTACCTATACCTTTACGTACCTTTGTTATATGTAAATCACATTTTAACGTGAAACGGGCGAGACAGACTGAATACTTTGCTGCGCTCAAGGTTCCATGCTAGCTAGAATCCTTCGTTATCTCTGGATCCAATATGGCTTAAAATAATGGTGTTTTTTTTGTACATAATGCCTACGTTCTTTTTTATCTCATGGCTTTTGTCCTCACTCCAATCGCGTTGAGTTTGTCGGGGACGGGACGTGTTGACTTAAGACAATATTTTCTACCTGCCTTTTTACGAGCTGCCGTTGTACTTGCAATCTGTTTTGCACTATTTGATTTCCATAATTAAGAAAACACATATAGTCTAGTATTGCTATAGCCATTATCATTCTATCGTTTCCTTGCATCTGTTTTAAATACCGGTCTCAATCTATCTAAATTTAATTCTACTTGGAGAGAATGTTTGGGACTCTAGCTAGACCATAGATTACCTGGTTTATTAACCAGTCTATGTGACAGCAACGTTATGGTTATACCTATGTCATGCATGTCACTGTTGAATACCTCGATATGTCCCAGGCATAGCACCCGTAGTAAATTTAAGGTATAGATGTCTTGGATACCTTAGACGAAACACTTAACCTAACTAAGGGCACTTACGGGCTATCCACAGTTATCTAGGTACACTTTTTCGCTACCGGTTTCTTGCTAATTGGTCATTAACTACAAACTACTTAGATTTTTTCTTGTACTTAGCGAGCTCGGCTGAGTCCACTTTGCTTCCTACTTATCTTCTCAGCGCGGCTTGAACATTCTCCCAAGTAGGTACTTTAGCGTACTTTGTGAGTTTTTTTGTAATGTTTTAAAGCTCCAGAAAATAAAAGAGGACGGGATCTCTTTGGAGTTTATAAGTGCTGGTTCCTAGTTGTTCACGGTGATTTTCTCTGTAAGCTTTATGGATTTAGAGAAAAAAGTAGTAGTACCTACTATTCACCTAGTACCTACTGTTTCCATACAAGTGACACAGGTTCAAAGCTTAGCTTGCCATTTGTATGAAACAAAGTTACAGGTTTTAGTGCACTTCTGGTGGATGAATATGCAGGCTAAAACTTGAGCCAATAAGGCCACAAAAGTGGCTTAATGTGGCCGATAATACATTTTAATTGAGTTTAAGGGATTCCGCTTACGATAGTTTGTAGTAGTGAGTAACTAACATAATTCCGATATATTCCAACTCAATACGTCAGTAGCTTGTCCCAGAAATGATCCACATTTCAACTGTAATTCAATGTGTTTCACTTGGTCTCGCTTCCACACGCTCCGAGCTACCGTGTCCGAGAGAACATCAACACATTAAAATACTATGGGAATGTGAAATACATATAGGTATTTGAAAAAAAAAATCCGTTGCCTAAGGTGTTGTGTGGTGTAGTGGTAGGATCTCGAGGAGACTGCATGGAGAGCCTGTGTGGATGGACGCCGACACGCCAAAAACAAGAAATTTTTAAGACGAGCACAAAGGGTTATATGCGCGCGAGGGCGTGCAGGGGGAACCGCACGGTTTCCTGGGAGGCTGCCACACTACTGGCAAGAGGCCCGCCCTGGGAACTACAAGCGGAGGTTTTGGCTGACGTACCGTATACAGTGTGGAACTGAGAATCGGGTTGCAGCAATGGTAGACCTGGACTTGAGCACACCCGGCAAATTAACCATAGGGGCCTTAGGGGCCATCTTGCCCCACTTTCAGAGGTGGGTCGACCGCAAACCCAGCGAATTGAGCTTCCACCAGGTGCAGGTTCTCGCAGGGCACGGTTGTTTCGGGGAGTTTCTGCACCGAGTCGCCGGTCGAGAGAAAAGCCCCCCCCCCTGCCATGAGTGTGGCGCAGAAGTAGATGATGTGCTCCACACACTGGAGGTATGCTTGGCGTGGGGGCCACAGCGGTATAATTTGGCCGCTATAGTGAATGGTGACCTCTCGCTGCCGACCATTGTATCGACAATGCTCGACAGGTCCTGGAAAGCCATGGCCTCGTTTTGCAAGTCCGTATAATGGCACAGAAGGAGACTGCTGAGAGAGGAAGGGAGAACGACCCTTGCGCTCCTCAATCCTTAGGTATATCGGAGAGCAGGGCGCGCACGCTGTCGCTATGCGCATTTGCTCCCCCGCCGTGGTGGATTGGGTGGCAGGGTCGGTAGGTACGCTAGCCGTCGAATAAGCCCACGGGATTGTAGTGCCCCGAAATTGTCCTGGAACGCTCTCCCTGGCCATGCCCGCACAAACGTGCCAGTCACGACGCGACGGTAGAGTGCGGCAAGCGAACCTTTGGCATCGACATGGTTGGACAATCGATGCGGGTTTAGTGCGTAGTCTGGGCTAATGCTAATGCCAGTCCCCCCCCCCCCTGACTGGCCCGGACGGAGCGTCGAAGCATTCACCCAACATAAAAAAAAGGATCTCGAGCAGAGTCTGTCCCGATCCAAATCGTTGCCAATGCCAACATTTTATTCGACACTGTCGGGATTGCTTTGTTGGGTTAGAACTGGTAGGAGAGTAGGCAAGGCAACCAGTGAAATGAGAGGAAACTTAAGATTTTAACCTTCAGAGTAAAAAAATCATTCTTAATCTAGGAATATCAATGGTATTTATAATTTATATCAGTATAATGTATTTATGTAAGTAGGTAGGTACTCACCCATGCTAGTTTGATAAAAATGCTATTAAATAACAATTGAAGTACTTAGGGTTTCCAGTTTAAATATGTACCTATATATAATATATATTAAGCCTGCTGATCATCTAATTATTGTATCACATACGAGTACACACATCATTATGCAATCTACCCAAAAAAAGTCTACCAATTTCTTTTAACGCTTCATACACACCACACCAGCATCCGTTCTAAAGGATAAAAGTGCGCCTTTTTAGAGATTCAATAAGCGAATGAGTAATGCGAGTACGGAGTAACTAGGTAGGTCCGGTTTTAGGCGCTAAGGCTAAACATATCCAACTAAGGTCCATCCAAAATATATTCTTATTATGATATAGGTAAGAATTACCTCCACTCCCGTCCTGTCCTTCGGTGCGGTCCAAAACTTAAAAACCAAACCAAAACATACAACCCGACCGCGCACTCACAACCAAAATAACCAAATTCACACACTACAAAAGTAAACTGAACACAAATTGAAAACGTTCCAAAATCAAAAAAATAGTCGTTCAAATTGTCACTGGCTGGATGGTTTTGAAGACCGTGAACTTTTCCAAGTTGGTGAAAAGTTGATAGGTTAAACTGGATGGCATTTACATGCACGTACAACGTACGCGTTGCCGGCTTGCGGTCCGGTCGACGCGCGCCGAGTGGTGACTGTCAAACCAACCAGCTGGCAGGCCCGCTCTGGCGGCCGGACTGGCAACTATTGACGCTCCAGTGAAAAAGGACGTAACTTAAGTTGAAGCTCATTTCAAGTTCGTGTCCTAGCCTCTGCCCGCGACTTCGTAGGCGATAAGTAGATGTTTTTCTGACGTTATAGCCACTGGACATTTTCATCGAACTGTTTGCAAGTTTTCCGTGAAAAATAAGGAATCTTCAGGAATCATATTAGTAGGAAACACGTTTTCAGTAAATGTTGTGTTTCCCTGAAAACTTATCAGAATCTGTATATGCCTAGGTAAGTACATTCATGGAAATGTAAAACACAAACCAATGTAAAAATACGTTAATTTTATTTAAGAAGTACCCTCCAATTTTTTTCAGTAGTTCATGTCGCTAGGTCATCGAACCTTCCATACAAGTAGGTATCTTGGTATGTACCTAAATTCGATTGATAGGAAACTTATAAAAGTAACATTTGCCTTTTTTCCAAATGAAGAGAAAGTTATTTTCTTAAAATGCCAGTAATAATTTCTACATAGATAATATAATCATCATCTATGTAAAAATTATTACTGGCAATTTAAGAAAATAACTTTTTTCTAATATGTCTTAAAAACAACCGTATTCGTCGTTTATGCCCTTTTACGCTCGAGCCACCAAAGGAGCGACATGGCGGCGGCGCCACAGAGAGGGGATATTGACTCGCCTCGCAGCCACTGCGCATGCCCCGACCCATGTGTAACTGTTTGGTTTACGCTCAAATTACGTCCGAAAACAATCAAAACCTCACAAACCATAATATATTACCATTTATTAAAGCAATAAGGCATTATGTAAACATTCGGGTAACTAGAATTCAATATTTTGCCTGTCCCCACCTTCCCTGGGACGCGACAACCTGCATCCAACGACCTTGACCCCCCCACTAGCGGTATTTTTTAATACCGGCTTTTTTATCGATGGGATTTTATTTAACTTTAGAAGTCTGAAATGCGGTGTTATTTTGTAAACATTACACTTGAGCGATCCATTAAAACTTTTTAATTTGGGCGCCTTTATTTCCTTTCCCGAACGTTACCTAATATTGTACATATTTTCTACGTCAGACGCTTTTGCCACGGGCACTTTGTTAATTAATACTTAGTATGTTAATTTTGGCTGAAGTTCAATACTTTGAATGAAAATGTAGACGTTTTAATTTTTACCTTAAATTCTTTGTTAAATATTGAGGTTGAAAAATATTTGGTGGGTATTAAATTAAGTAACTTATTAGAGATATTAGTAAGTAGGTTATATTTGGTATTAAGGAATTTTGGAATGTTCAAACATAATTATGAATATCATACACCTACTTACCTACTCTGTTGGTATTAGAATCGAAAACTGCGTTTCAGGGTAAGTTCTTTCTTAGGTGGATCTGTTAAAAACACGACTATATTTTCTAACCATCTTTAGATCAATACCTTCCTTTCGATTTTTTTATACCATGTCGGTGGCAAACAAGCTTACGGCCCACTTGATGGTAGGTGGTTACCGTAGCCTATGGACGCTTGCAACTCCAGTGTTACATGCGTGTTGCCGACCCTTTAAGAATGATACAATCCTTTTTTGAAGAACCCCATACTGTAGTCCCTTGGAAAAACCTCGGCAGGGAGCTCATTCACAACCGGAGCGTCCGAAGTAGAACATTTCTCTGAAACCGTACGGTTTTTTAACCGTCAATATAAATAGATAAACTATAAACTTCGTATTTAAAGTCCAATTTATTCAAACATTACACAGAGTTTTATGACTGACCATAGTGACCATATCAAAGAATTCATGAGAATAAGATCAACTTCCAAGTTAAATCCCTTAGATAGCTTAAGTGCAGACGCGCGGGGCTGCAGAGCCTGCAGAGTTGGCGCGCCGCCAAAGATTCCTCGCGCGAATGTCACTTTTTTCTCAGTTTTCGCCTTCGATGGCGAGAGGAGTAATGCCGGCATGCCAGCAAGTCAAATGGGCCCGTTAATGCTGGGTTCCGTCCGCCTAACCGCTATAGCAAGGCATTTCTTAAATTAGAGGATCGATGGCGATTCGATCAAAAAACAATATCAATTATTCCGAGATTAACCAACAGTTAAATTCAGAATAAGTCCTAATTCCTCATTGGTCATATTTGGCCATAGATATCTATATACAAGTCTACACTTGAGAAATGTTATGAGAAATAGGTTGCAATGCTTAATCAATCATTACTAGCATAATGAAATGGTATGATCGAAACTTAGAATTTCGTTAGCGGACGTTTATGCTTAGCATAAATTTACAATTACAGTATTACTACTAGGTATAGGTATCCTATCCTATAAGTACTATTAAATCAACAGCATTTCTATATTTATCTGTTTGTAAATGGGGTCCCGAAAACGGCTCTAACAATTACTATGCGATTTACAATAAAGGGGCGAAAATTCGATTTTTAGAAATACTGGAAGTACACGTTTTCTCGGGGAAACACGATAAAAATTCCAGCAAAACTTGGTTTCCCATTTTATGAGTTGGTAGCCCTAATTTCAGATTACCTCCCTCGCGATAGACTTGCGTCTCCAAATCATATTGTATATGTATGTATTTTTTTTTTTTATACTCAAAAACTGAAACAGGATGGAACTGTCATCGTTGTTCATTACTACGACACCTTGTCTCTTGGCGTGTAACGGAACTTGGTTCTTATAATCAGATATGGTACATTTTGTGTCGTTTTAGGCGAAGCATACAACATTGAAGAAAATTAAAATTGAAACGGTTAATTTAAGTTACTATAAATATTAATGACAGTCTTTTACCTACCTACGTACATTTTTTGTACCATTGAAATTCTTTTCACCAATAGGGTATTTGACAACAGTGGAAATAAATTGTTTTTTCATTAGCAACAGATAAACATTACGAAAATACTGGGAAAGTATCATTCATTTAATGTTTGCTATTTTAACATTTTTATATTTATAAAAACTAACATTAAGGACGTTGTTTGACGTCACAACAGTCACAAGCAAGTAATCCCTACGAATTTCATGCTAACGGAGCGTTTTCGTCGTTTCCTAAAAAGAAGCTGATTTGACTTTTGTCAAATACGGTAATCCAATGATATAATATAAATAATATAAAAAACCGGCCAAGTGCGAGTCGGACTCGTGCACGAAGGGTCCCGTACCATTATCAATAAAAATATTTATTTTATTTTGTTTTTAGTATTTGTTGTTATAGCGGCAACAGAAATACATCATCTGTAAAAATTTCAACTGGAACTATCACGGTATCAGTGAGATACAGCCTGGTGACAGACGGACGGACGGACGGACAGCGGAGTCTTAGTAATAGGGTCCCGTTTTACTCTTTGAGTACGGAACCCTAAAAAGAGGTAGGATACGTTGTATATACGAAATTCCGTGTTTAAAAATGGCCTCCTTTCTGACAGCATACGTTTCCATTGACGACGCGAAACTATGGCGAGCCGTGTTTTGGAGCGCTTATAACATGTCTACCTATATATTTTGTATATTACATCATTGCGGTAATCCATAAAAAACTACTAGATATGTATGCTCAAACATTGCTGTCGATAATATAGAAATAGAATATATAATATATGCGAGTATATATTGTATATTTTATAAGAGATATACGAGTGTTGCCAGTGCTGACATATGGCACTGACACGTGGTCGCTTACAATGGGCCTCATAAGAAGGCTCAAAGTCACCCAAAGGGCAATGGAGAGGGCTATGTTGGGAGTTTCTCTGCGTGATCGCATCAGAAATGAGGCTATCCGCAGCAGAATCAAGGTAACCGCTATAGCCCTCCGAATCGCTAAACTTAAGTGGCAGTGGGCGGGGCACATTGCACGTAGAACTGATGGCCGTTGGGGCGGAAAGGTTCTCGAGTGGCGACCACGTACCGGAAGGCGCGGCGTTGGTAGGCCCACAAGGTGGACTAATGACCTGGTAAAGGTCGCGGGAGTCCGCTGGATGCGGGTGGCGCAGGAACGGTCACTTTGGAACTCTTTGGGTTGGGGGAGGCCTATGTCCAGAACCCCCTTGAGGGTGCTCGCCTTGTCGGGGCGGGGGGGCTTAGTAACCGTGGACTGGTCACCCACGGCGAAGCTAAGAGGCACCCAGGGCCGGCTGCCGGCTGGCCCGAGGAGGGCGCTCCTAGCGGGCTTGCCTAAGCCCGCATAGGATGCGTTGGGGAGGGACCGCAAAGAAGAGTTCTCTCTATCTTCTGCGGGCGAGGTGGGATCGCAGGGGGAAAGGCGTGTTGGTACAACGGAGCGCCATTCTCCCTACCCCCTGCGAACTTGGCGGGGCCGTTCCGCTGAAACGGCATTGGTGTGACCGCAGAGGGAGAGGAATGCCGGTATTACGGTGCGCCGTTTTTCCTATCCTCTGCGGCCGAGACGTGGTCAGTGGCGGAACCGCAGATCTGATCCGCCACTGGGTGCTGGATTTCCCGCACCTATGATCTTTTCGTAGCGGACTCAGGGGGGGTCCACTACTGAATAGGTGAAGATTGAGGAGGCAGGCGCGCCAAAACATCTGGCATCCCTCACGTGGAGGGCCCCTGGGCATCCGCGAAGGAGCCGCTTGTGGGCGGCTGCCGCCGGCGGGGTCGCGGATGTGTGCGCAAGCGTTCCCGTGACCTCGCCACCAGGCGGCGAGGCGGCAAGTGGAGGGGTTTTTAGTGGGTACACCGTGGGTCTCATTAGCCCATACGGGAGTCCCACATAACCACTCGGGTCACCTCCTGCACCCGGGTGGTATGCGTAAAGCAATTTCCCCCCTAAACAAAAAAAAAGGCCTATGTCCAGCAGTGGATATCTTTCGGCTGATATGATGATGATGATACGATATAACGCGCAAATTTTGAGGTAGTTTAGGTACCTATTTCCCAGCAGAGGGGTAATCACGTAACGTTTCGAACGCGCGTTACGACAATTTAACTGTCATTTTTCCATATAAATCGGACTCATAAGAAGGCTCCAAGTCACCCAAAGGGCAATGGAGAGGGCTATGTTGGGAGTTTATCTGCGTGATCGCATCAGAAATGAGGCTGTCCGCAGCAGAACCAAGGTAACCGATATAACCCTCCGAATCGCTAAACTTAAGTGGCAGTGGGCGGATATTGCACGTAGAACTGATGGCCGATGGGGATGAAAGGTTCTCGAGTGGCAACCACGAACCGGAAGGCGCGGCGTTGGTACGCCTCCCACAAGGTGGACTAATGACCTGGTAAAGGTCGCGGGAGTCCGCTGGATGTGGGTGGCGCAGGACCGGTCACTTTTGGCACTCTTTGGGTTGGGGAAGGCCTATGTCCAGCACCCCCCCGAGGGTGCTCGCCTTGTCGGGGCGGGGGGGCTTAGTAACCGTGGACTGCTCACCCACGGCGAAGCTAAGAGGCACCCAGGGCCGGCCTGTTTGGGCTGCCGGCTGGCCCGAGGAGGGCGCTCCTAGCGGGCTTGCCTAAGCCCGCTTAGGATGCGTTGGGGAGGGACCGCAGAAGAAGTTCTCACGCGCTATCTTCTGCGGGCGAGGTGGGATCGCAGGGGGAGAGGCGTGTTGGTACAACGGAGCGCCATTCTCCCTACCCCCTGCGAACTTGGCGGGGCCGTTCCGCTGAAGCGGCATTGGTGGGACCGCAGAGGAAGAGGAATGCCGGTATTACGGTGCGCCGCTTTCCCTATCCTCTGCGGCCGAGTCGTGGTAGGTGGCGGAACCACAGACCTGATCCGCCACTGGGTGCTGGATTTTCTGCACCCATGATCTCCTCGTAGCGGACTCAGGGGGGTCCGCTACTGAACAAGTGGAGATCGAGGAGGTAGGCGCGCCAAAAAATCTGGCGTGCCTCACGTGGAGGGCCCCTGGGCATCCGCGAAGGAGCCGCTTGTGGGCGGCTGCCGCCGGCGGGGTCGCGGATGTGTGCGCAAGCGTTTCCGTGACCTCGCCACGAGGCGGCGAGGTGGCAAGTGGGGGGGTTTTTAGTGGGTACAACGTGGGTCTCATTAGCCCATACGGAAGTCCCACATAACCACTTGGGTCACCTCCTGCACCCGGGTGGTATGCGTAATGCATTTTCCCCCTAAACAAAAAAAAAAAGGCCTATGTCCAGCAGTGGACGACTTTCGGCTGATATGATGATGATGATGATGATGAGTATAACGCACAATTTTTGAGGTAGTTAGGTACCTATTTCCCAGCAGAGGGGTAATCACGTAAAGTTTCTAACGCGCGTTACGACAATTTAACTGTCATTTTTCCATATAAACCAAGTGAAATTTAGATCTACCTGACGTGCGAGCAATGCGTTACGTGATCGACCTGATGGTCTAGTGCCAATAGCAATAAAGTAGCTTGGTGACAAATGCATTATTATTGTACGGTCAACCTCGCCTACAAGGGCTTAAAAAATTGAAAAAAAATAACCGTTTATTTATTTTTAAAATATATACATTTCTTACATACTTACTGATAAGGTTTAATCTTATTATCGAAATTTTTAATTAGACTTTACTTTATTACATTATGAGAACACTTAATTATCTATTACCATTATCTTATACATTTTTATTATATGTTTATCAGACTTTTTAGGTATCAAGTCATATGGAAGTCTATTTAATTTAAAGCGCGTGGCAATGCGTTTTTTCAAACTCTTTTCCCATACTCATTGTTAGTAGAAGGAATTATGAATGGTGAAGGGCATGTTAGCTTGCGCAATTTTTTTGATCTACGTTTGACAGTTAATTCAGGGATTGTTCCACTATATTGGGTCACAATGGCTAGGTCAACCTTGTCAAGAACCGGCAATACCCTGCAATATTTAAATAGACTTTCATAATTATTTTTATACATATATCTTATTTTCAAGGGTTCAATATTTTTAAGTAATCTTATTTGCTGATTATGAATGTTATTTACTTAGGTATGTTTTATATGTTCTGCCGTAACTGGACAAGCCATACCTTATAACAGAGTCCGCCATGGACAAATAAAACAGCCCCAAAGTCCTATAAAGCATTTTTCACCTCACTAGCTCGGAAAGCCCACTTTTATTCTTTAAAAACAGATAGCAAAACTGCATTTTATCCACAAGAGTGCAAAGAATATTTGAAATCCGAACGTGTTATTAGTTACTTTCTTAAACATAATAACATGTAAAGGCCAGTCCAGACAGGACATTTTTCGCCCATCAGATTTATTTTATTTAGGTACCTTTTTTTGAATGTTTTATTCTTTTTTTAAATGTTTTTAATTCTTTTTTCTTTTTTAAATGTTTTTTTGTTTTATAAATCTTTTTTCTTTTTCTCCTTTTTAAAAATGTTGTTTCTCTTTTTAAATGTTTTGTTTCTTTTTGAATGTTTTTCTGTATTTTTTTTTCTTTTTAATGTTTTTTTGGTCTTTTTATACGTTTTTTTCCTTTTTTTTTTAATTATTTTCTTCTTTTTTTAATGTTTTTTGAAATTCTATTTATTTTTTTGATGTTTTCGTCTACATTTTAATGTTTTTTTTAAATTTTATTGATTTAAATGTGTTTATTCAAGGTTTTTTTTATTTTTTGAATGTTTTTGATTTATTTTTGTGGTTTTTCCACTTTTTTCTCTTTTAAATGTTTTTTTTTTAAGTTTTTTTTCTTTTTTTATCTTTTTTTTTACGTTTTTTCTCTTATTTTAATGTTTTTTGTAACTTTTTTTCTTTTATTATGTTTTTGTCTCTATTTTATTGCTTTGTTTTTCTTTTTTCAATGATTTTTGCTTTTTTCTCCTTTTTATAGATGTTTTGTTTCTTTTTGAATGTTTTTTTTCTTTTTTTATGTTTTTTCCTTTTTTTTAATATTTATTTTTTATTATTTCAAGGTTTTTTGAATATCTCATATTTTTTTGATGTTTTTGCCATATTTTTTTTTTTTTTATTTTTTATTGATTTATATGTGTTTTTCAAGGTTTTTTTCTTTTTCCATTATTAAAAAAAAAATCCACTCTTTTTACATGTTTTTTTTTGTCTTTTTTTACGTTTTTTCTCCTAATATAATGTTTTTTGTAACTTTTTTCTTTTTACGTTTTTTTTTGTTTTTTGTCTTTTTTTGTCTTTTTTACGTTTGTTTTCTTAATGTTATGTTTTTTGTAACTTTTTTCTTTTTTATATGTTTTTGTCTCTATTTTATTGCTTCGTTTTTCTTTTATCAGTCTTTTTTAATGTTTTTTGGTGGACCAGCTCCCCAGAAGAGATACTGCCCTCCGCAAAAGAAAATCTAGAGGTAAAAAGACTGTCATCTTACTATTATAACTGGTTGTCCATTACTAATGACAAGACTGTTTTATCCTGGGTTGAAGGATATAGAATACCATTTGTACATATACCGCAACAAATAATATTACCTGAAAATAACTTGAAAGGTACGCAGGCTGAAGACATGCAATGCTCTATTTCCCATCTACAAGACATTGGTGCTATAATTGAATGCCAACCATGTAAGGATCAGTTTCTTTCTCACATTTTTTTGACCCCAAAACCAAACGGTGATAAGCGGTTTATTTTAAACTTAAAAAATCTTAACAAGTTTGTAGATACATCTCATTTTAAACTTGAAGATATTAGGACTGCCACTAAACTACTCTCAACTAATTCGTTGATGGCAAAAATTGATCTTAAAGAGGCATATTTCTCAGTAAGTGTTCATAAACTATATAGAAGGTATTTAAGATTTAAATTTCAGAACAAAATATATGAATTCCAAGTGTTTCCATTCGGATTATCCACAGCACCCTATATCTTTACAAAAATGATGAAGCCGGTTATTGAGCACTTACGAAAACAGGGCATTGTGTGTACAATTTACTTAGATGATATACTTTTCTTTTTTGATAGTGTTTCAGAGGCAGAGGTGGCCAGCACCCCAACGAGGTCCAGCACCACGCTGGACCTCGTTGGGGTGCTGGCCACCTCTGATATGCTGTTTGAGGTCTGTTGTTGAATTCATTGCCCGCACTCGGAGTGTATTGTGGTCGGTATCTTCGAGGCGGGCCCCGTGAGTTTAAAGTAGCTGGCTTTGTTTGCTTATTAGCTTGAGTATTATTGTATTTGATTTCTGAACCAGTTTTATTAATAGCCTTTCCAGCTTTGAGATCCTCATGCAAACTTTCACCAAAGAGATATTTTCCAACTTTTGTTTGGGTAACAATATCTTTTGTGCTCTTATTCAAGGCAAATTGTAAAAGATATCTGCGTGACATTGATTCTGTATGATACAGATCACACATCATGCGCCCAGCATCACTAAGGATTTTTGTTGCCTCCTTGCATTCTTTGGATTTTATTAGAATATCAGGGCTTTTCCGATACAAGCTGTTGCTTGGCCTAGTGAGTTCTGTTGTTGCTCCATTGCCTTATCTCTTTTCAGAACTTGATCGGATACAGCTGCTTTAATCTCAGCATTAAGCTGAGGGGCCTCAAGAAAAAGGCAGTTTTCTGGTAGCGGGTGTAATTTATACAATTCGGTTTTTGTTTCTTTTTCTATCCCGTTACCAGTAATATGTTGCCACCTGGTGGCAATGTCTTTGTGTATGGCCTCAGCGTAGGACTTTTTATTTGGGTCCTCCCCTAATAGATTCAAAATCTCCTCATCTATTTCCTCAGATTTTTCTGCACAAAGCACTTCTGGAACCAAATCAGGCTCATATATCTCTGCACCAAGCTCTACTGGAACAGGGTCAGCCTCAGATATCTCTGGTTCTTCTATTAGAGCCTCTTGACCATTTAATGGTGCTACAATGAAAAAATAATTTTAATGCTCTTATATCATCAGGTAAGAGATAAACCACACGAATAGTACTTTTAATACCACCACATGAGTGAATCCACAGACCTTATAATATTATAACGGGAATATGTCACACGAATGGGACTCGCAGTACCACCTCACGAACATAACCTCATTGCTATTTGTGATTTGGGATAAACCTCACGAATAACACTCGCAGTGTTACCACACGAGTAGATCCACAAAACGTATAATTCAACATACGATATTTAAGCTATAAGTGTAATTACTATGCTTGAAAATGATTCGAATTCGTTTTTCCGTTACCATTATTTTCATGTGTCATGAAATGAACGGAGTGTGAAAAAAAAAACCAAGGTATTTTACGTTACTGAATGAGACAAATTTGTATTTGTATACCATAAAACCTATTATATTTACCTTCAGCATTGTTTTCGGTGTCACTCTCGCTTGTTGTCGGCGTCCTGTGTCGTTTTTTCATTTTCTTGGTAAACTTTTTAAATAACGAGAATAACTCCTCATCTTCATTTTTTCTCTTCTTATGTTTTCCCATGATGACGATGATGGAAAAAACCTTGTAATTAACTTGTATTTTATGCTTCTTATTAGAAATTTAATAAATCCGTGATTTTTCGGCGCGCACGAAGAAGTCGAATGGCAGGTGGTATTGGGCGCGTTCCAGACGACGTAAGAAACGTTTAAATTTTTATTAAGCTTTGTATACACGTGATGATGGCGACACGATGCGTCTACTACAAGTCAAGAATGATAAGACGTCTTGGACCAACACACGAACACAACTATTATTTTTAAGTATACATAGTTAAGACAAAATTGATCTGAGTTTATTACAAACTTGGTCGACGTGTGGACCCCAGTTAAATTTGTTATCTATTTTCAAACCTAGGTAAATGTGTTCGCTTACAACATCCAGACAGTTACAACTACAGATGGTACTCTGTGCATGCAAGCAAGAGTGCTCGTGGGCCACGATTTTAGGAGTGATGAAACTTTTCATATATGGTGAATGTATATGCATGCATTCATTTGGTTTTCTTGTAGTTGATGGATAAGCTGTACTGTAAGCATACTTCATGAGTACATTTGCACATCAGGTCGAAGTTTTGTTGCAAAATACTTTGAGCAGTCTCGACATTCTTATCTGCCACAATGAGACAAGTGTCGTCAGCAAATTGGTATACAGAGCGCCCTGCTGAAATATTCTACACATATCGTTGACATATAGTAAGTACTCAGTTTGCCCCAATATGGATCCTTGGGCTGTACTATTTTTTGTTTCATGTTAAACAGCCATATGAAGTTGTTAATCGAGTGAAAACGACAAGGTACTTAGGTGTTCAGCAACTTATGACGCTGACTGTAGACGGCTAGATGGCCGTAGGGACTTATAAACTCTCACACCCATCGTGTTAGGGCTCGTTACAACCGTTTTAATGTTTTAGTTATAAATTCGCAGAAAAAAGTAAAAGTAGTGGTTGTGCAGTGGAGAAAAAAGTACAACTGGTTAGAAACCGAATTTTAGACAGAAACCATGGGTAATCAGTATACACACTTTGAAATTATATCTAAGCAATAAGAACCTAGAGCCACCTAGTGTTGAATGAACTAACATTTATTGTATTTGGAGTCAACAAAAAATAAACCACGTTTGACGACTATATTGAGATTCGATTCAAGTTTGGTTACGATTTGTATAAAGCCTAATAAACACGGTCCTAGCTTTAGCCGCACTATTCCCAATAATACCCAAATAGACTTAGTATCTAAATACACTGCTTCATTTTCTTTCTTAATAATGTTAAACCCACTACGAACACTAAGTACAAAGGAACTCTAAAAACAGAGGAAGTCATTACTTAGATTTATGGAATCAAAGGCAAAGTCTTTTGTGTAAAATTGTGTGGCTACCCGTTAGACGTTTAAACCAGACATCTATATTAACGCCTACATTCATTTGGTCGATGTCAAAAATATATAACATATTCACCTACAATTTCGTCTTATCACAATGAACTAAGCTGGAAAGTAAACATATCGTTGACGACGACTGTACGACGTACGTCTTCGGCATAGGTACCTACCGTCTTTTTTACGTAATAGGAATCAATGTTGCTTTTACGATGTTTCGAGACTAGGGAATTGATGTTTATTGAGGCATTTACATTTGAAATGACGCCCAGAGCAAACCGAAGTAGTGAAATAGGGTCATTACACCAGTTAGCGGCCCCCTAAAATTTCTGTGCCGATTTACAACCACATAGATGAGTTGAACTGAAAGGTTGTTTTCTAGTTTTTAGTAAATTCCTATTAAATACTAAAAATATTGCATACGGCTTACTGTTTCTCGGGTCTATAGAAATGTTATTTCTTATAACCTTCTTAGAAACCTTCAGACCCTATAAAATCCTTAAGTTGTCTATTGTCTCGTACCTAAATATTTTGTAAAATATGGGACACATCATTAATATATATATATGACTTGTGAATAACATACGTACATGATAATTTAGTACTTATAGATGCGCTCAGATTTTATTTTGTTATTAGCGAAAATTGAAATATAAGTATTTAACAGTTAGTCATCTTTTAGCATTGACCATCGCAAATTAATAGCATTGACCATCTCAAAGCCGTTTATGCTCTTGTGGAGTCTAGGTTAAGATACATCATACTGTTCTGGGGCAACTCCTATCAATACAACATGAGAAGGGTGTTCACTGTAAAAGCGGCAATTGCGGTATTGCTGCAAAAGAGGGCAATACGGACAATGGTCCGAATTCCACAAACACAATCGTGTAAGGAACACTTCAAAAGATTGGGCATACTTACTGCACCGAGCCTCTACTTATCGTGTTACTTACTGATTTTATGAAACATTTATCTAGATACGAAACTGAAGACCAAACTGACACACGACCTGCGACTAGAACTAAAAATATGAACCTGCCTTTCACACCCAATCTGCAGGTAGTTGAACATAGCTCACATATACAAAGTGTAAAATTTTTCAATAGATTACCCATGAATCTTAAATGTATCACAAACTGTAGACATTTCAATTTACGTCTCCGTGACTTTCTCCTTAAGGGGTGTTAACATAGAAGAAATATGACTAAATTAAGTAGAATAAAAATAAAATAAAATAAAAACTATGTACCTAATTATTATTGTAATTCATTCAATGTAATTGATTAATTATTTATTTTTGTGACAAATTCAAACACAATTAATGTATTGTTATTGAATAAATGAACTATGAACTATTTTGGTCAGCTTCTGCTCCAGTGGCCATTTTGCGGTCCTCCGTTAAATATGTGAATCTATCATTACATATCAAAGTAAAACTTTCCCTTTAATTTAGCAAAACGCTACCTTAAAGTAAATCTATAACTTTCCATCAACGAAACATTCTCTCATCACCTCGAGATTTGCAAGGAAAATGGAATTTCAGCATTTTCATTTTCTCACTTCCCGCTGGCACGAAGAAAAATATCAAACGTGTTTCCTTTGAGAAATTCAATTTATCTACTGTACAACTCTGGAATGTTATCTTTGCCAGTGGAAAAATAAGAACTGGGGGAACCTTCAGAACATCTCATTATCGTCTATTGTATTGGGCAATATCAGGGACACATTACACTAGGTTACAAAAGCTATCTGAGTTGTTTGTGCAGGTTATATTAAATAATAATTAGATTCATATATGCTATGTTATAGCGCTGTTCAGTACAGTACGGTATTTTCCGTCAACGACTAACCATAGAGAGTAACTGGGTAGTTTAGTCCGTTTGCCGTAAGAGGGCGTGGTATTACGCCAGTTCTCATTGGAATCACGGAGTTAGCCAAGAGCGTGAACTCCATGTTGCTAGTTATTTCTTCCAACTGATAAGAGATGGCGTTTCCTTTTTGAATCATTGGTAGTCTTATAAAGGTTTTTGTAATATAGATAATAATTAACTATTCATTAGTTTCATTTTCACTAAGCGTGCACGTAAATACCGTTAAAAACTTTCCGCATTCACCTTTTCAAAGTCGTATTTTTACCCGACTGTTATATAGAAGACGCTGCTCAGATTGATTCAGAAATAGTATTATAAAGGGACGGATTATAAGCAAAAACCGGATTAAAGGGGGCAAAAATGGCAGTGCTAGTGATTAATAAAAAAAATGGACTAAGTTTATCGACATCGATAAAAAGCTATTTTTAACCATCATTATCATAACTAATGGCTTAGTTTGAATACTTTTAATTATGTGCAAACCTCTTTCATTTATACTGATCGCAACTATAAACAACCGATATCTGACATTCACTTTGTCGAATCACTTTTGACAACCATTGAAATTACATTGAATAATTCATCCAGCACAACAATATTACGAATATTTAGCATTCCGACCAATTAAGCCTACCTTTTTGTTTTTTAAGGCGGTTTAGCAAAACGGGCAATTAATGATATAAACATTCTCAGAAATATGAAATGGATAGCCAACAATCTATCCATCATACCAAATACCATTGAAAAACAACAAACACAACAAATAGGGGTGCAAAGTTTGTATGGAGAACATTTTGTTTTTGAACTAGAGACTTAAAACTTTGTAGAAAAATTATGTTTTGAAATGTTAATAAAGAGCTTTCGGCGTTTTGGAAAATTTCACGCTGAGGGGTAAAATTTGTAAAGTTTGTAAGGGGAAAACTTTTTTTTTTAGCTAGACACTTAAAACTTTGTAAAAAGATTACTTATTAGAATACAAATAAAACACTTTCAGCGTTTTGGAAAAGTCTACCCCTAAAGGGGTAAAAAAGGGTTGCAAAGTTTGTATGAAGGAAACTCTTTTTTGAGATAGAAGCTTTAACATTTGTCAAAAGATTACTTATTAAAATACAAATAAAGATCTTTCAGCGTTTAGGAAAATTCTTCCCCTAAGGGGGTTAAAAAGGGGTGCAAATTTTGTATGGGGAAAACTTTATTTTTGTAGCAAGAGACTTAAAACTTTGTAGAAATATTACTTACTAGTCTACAAACCAAGTACTTTCAGCGTTTTGGAAAATTCCACCCCTAAGAGGGTTAAAAAGGGTTGCAAAGATTATATGGGGGAAACTCTTTTTTGAGATAGAAGCTTAAAAGTTTGTAGAAAGATTACTTATTGAAATACAA
Organism: Epinotia brunnichana; assembly: GCA_963854355.1. NCBI lineage: Eukaryota > Metazoa > Arthropoda > Insecta > Lepidoptera > Tortricidae > Epinotia > Epinotia brunnichana. The sequence goes on from OY977936.1 coordinate 33,370,373, forward strand.
AAAAAGTATATTCAGCGTTTTAGTAAATTCTACCCCTAAGGGGGTTAAAAGGGGGTTGCAATATTTGGATGGAGGAAACATTTTATTAACCGACTTAAAATTTTGTAGAATGCTTACTATTCAAAATTAAATTAAATACTTTCAGTATTTTAGAAACTTCGACCCTTTAGGTTTATAAGGTGGTGCAACGTTTGTATGGAGAAAATACTTTTTTTAGCGAGGGACTTAAAACTTTGTTGAAATATTACTTCATCATATCAGCCGAAAGACGTCCACTGCTGGGCATAGGCCTCCCCAAAGAGTTCCAAAGTGACTGGTCCTGCGCCACCCGCATCCAGCGGACTCCCGCGACCTTTACCAGGTCATCAGTCCACCTTGTGGGAGGCCTACCAATGTGGAAAGATTACTTATTTCAATACAAATAAAGTAATTTCAGCGTTTTGGAAAATTCGACCCCTAAGGGGGTTAAAAAGGGGTGAGTTTATATGGAAGAAACCTTTTTTTTGAGCTAAAGACTTGAAATAGTGTAGAAAGTTTATTAATTATGTCTATAAGTATGTCTATTTCTTGCACGGTCAGCAGCTTAAACCCCTTGATTGATATTAACAAGAGTGTAAAAAACCAGTGGAGCTTTTAATATTTTTTTATTTCTTTGGTTATAATATTAAAAACTGTATTTTTTCTGATGGAACTTTTTATTTAGGTACGCCAAAAATGTGTATTCTCTAACCTACTCAATATTATTGCCTGTGTATTTTGCCTAATATTTATATGACTATGAATATGTGTTTGGGCAAAAGCTACCTATATCACAGAACAGTATAATACATATCTACACCAATGGAGAACACAGCATTATCATAACTCAGCATTTCCCTGAGATTTCCTTCAATCTTTTACCGCAACGGGTGAAAGGTTATGAATACACAGATATTATTTTCCTTGACACCTTTTTGTCTACCCAAATGGCAGGTATTATGATAATCATTGTTGTTTTGAATTTACATTTATATGGAAATTAATTAAAGGCCGAGGAAACTTAACAGCAACTATACAGAAAAGGAAAATTTACGAAACTAATTATGTTTCATACTTGATCGTGAATTTACTTCAGAAAAGGGCTACATTCCTATTACGAATAAATAGGTTATAGGTATTCTATTTAAAGTCTTGCCTAGTCATATAGGTCAATATTAGGTAATTTTTTATTTATATTTCACGTATATCGCAGAATACATTTGTTGTAGGGCGAGAACACCAAGACAGAGGGAGCATGACATTCACATGACATTATATGCAGACGTTATTTTTTACACAGCTGTGAAGTAGAATATATAGATCTACAGAAAACATAGTACATAGTACTTACCTACGCACAGAAGGTCCACTATCTAACAAAATCGATATTTGACAGCTAGCTAAAATGAAGATGATGCTAAAATGTCTAGACATTTTAAATCATGTTTAGCCCAAGTACCATACCTATGATATGCCTAGTAGATGGTTGTAATGATTGATGACTCAACATTTAAGAGATATTTTACACTGTTTAAGAGGCTGACAAGACCAAATTTGTTGAAATTGATATTATTTAAGCAGTTGTATAAGAAAAACAATTTGTTCTAGAACATCAAAAAAAAAAATAAGTTAATATTCATCATATTTCCAGGACCGTAGACGGACTCGAAACATAAATGAATGAAATCGGCTCGATAGAAAATAATTGCAAAGATTGGTCTTAAAATCATCTTAAACGGTTCTATGTCCTTATTTTTTTGACGTATGGGTCTGCAATTAAAAACATGAAGTCCACATATTCATACCTAAATCGCTGACGAGCCATATTTCACAAATAATCCACACTTTTTTTTATTTCAATATTTATTCATTATTTTCGTCTAAAACCTGGCCGCTCTAGTAACACTCGCTCTCGTTTACTCCGATACAAATAGACAGTGTGGATTTAATTGGAACTCTTATTAGTTATTAGAGAACCTGCGGCGCTACCACGAACTTCGAATCTCGAACTTCGTTTATCTCCGTCTCTATCGCACTTATAGTTTGTGGTACTCGAGCGACAGAGACGGAGATATACGAAGGTCGAGATTCGAAGTTCGTGGTAGCGCCGCTGATTTTAAGCGTTTCGTTCATTCGTTCATAACTAAATATAGCAGGTTTTTAAATCATTTAGTCCATTTTGAATCTATTGAATAAGACGATAGAGTTCATTATACAATGAACATTTTTATGTGGCGCTAAACTTTTTCTTGCAAAAAATGGCACGCGTCCGCAAACAAAAGCAGATAATACCATTGTATACCTGGCTAACAAATAACCATTCATGAGCCCAGTTCAAATAAGTTAAAATATACTGCTATATTGATTTAAAGTTTTACGATTCTCACACATTATGTTTACTAAAAAAACTTAGTCCGTTCGGATGTTTCGGATGTGTCGCAACATCCGAATAGTCGGGAGACCTCAAGTTCCATTTAGTAAAAATAATACGTACTGCTGTACCAAACTGTGCAAAAGAACTTAATATAACTAGTTACTTAATATAATCAAAAACGGTATTAAAAAATATATCCATATATTATATTTATTTCTCTATATAAGTATGTATATCGTCGTCTAGTACACATAGTACTAGCTTAAGCTTTGCTTAGTTTGGGACTAGGTTGATAAGAATGTCCGAAAAAAATATATACCTATAAAATATATTCATGTTTTTTTTTAACTCCACTTACTAAATGTGTTATAATCATTTTATTTGCGCTCATTATATGTCTATTAAATAAACTTGCAAAATGATCCTTATTTATTTACCTACTTGCGCCGTTCGAATTTAAGTTGTGCTTCAAAATTTGCAATCCATTTTCCAGCGACTTGCCAGCATTCGATTGAGCTGAAATGTTATTTTGTATAAATATGGCATAGTGATAGCAACTCCAAAAATACAAAAGAAAAACCGTGTCGTCGAATTTGGGCTCATCGGAACACTCTTAACGAGTAAGTAGTTGGTAACTACAAAAAATTACATTCTTGTACCAAAAATATATTTTTTGTCCTTTGAAACTTATTGTACTAATGCTATCACATTACATATACGATGTCTCTATAGATGTCACACACGAACTTTAAGTGTTAATTCACTATCGATTGTTTTCTGAAGTACCATCCCCGGTACCACGACACTAAACCACCATTGGGCGATCATATCGCGATAGTCGGTATCCATTGATTGTTAAATTTAACTTTAATTGCTATTTTCTCTAAATTTAAGAACTTTGGAAAATTAAGTTATTGTTATTATGAGTACCTACTAATTATCTATGAAATCTTCGTTTTAATTTATTGCTCCTGTTACAGGAAACATCCTGTATATCAACATTTTCTTATACATTTTTATAATAATTATGTTTATCAGACTTTTTGGGTATCAAGTCATATGGAATGGAAGTCTATTTAAAGCACGTGGCAATGCGTTTGTCCTAACTCTTTTGCCATACTCATTGTTAGTAAATGGAATTACAAATGGTGAAGGGTATGTTAGCTTGCACAATTTTTTTAACTACGTTTGACAGTTAATTCAGGGATTTTTCTACTATATTGGGTCACAATGGCTAGGTCAACCTTGTCACGAACTGGCGATACCCTGCAGTATTTAAATAGACTTTCATAATAATTTTTATGCATATATCTTATTTTCAAGGGTACAATATTTTTCAGTAATCTTATTTGCAGATTATGAATGTTATTTAAGTATGTTTTATATGTTCTGCCTTAACTGGATAAGCCATAACATATGAGTACAGAGTCCGCCGTCGACAAATAAAGCAACCTCAAAGCCCTCCTATAAGGCAGTTTATTTTTAAGTATACGTACATTAGTTTAGACAAAATTGATCTGAGTTTACCCTAGAACGTGTGGACCCCAAATAAATTTGTTATCTATTTTCAATCCTAGGTAAATGTATTCGCTTACAACATCGAGACAGTTACAACTAGATATCGTAAGTTTTCATACATTCGGTATGCCGTCACATAGTAGAATCTTATAAAATGTATGGTTTTTTTTTGTCGGGATTAAGAGTGCTCTTGATTCTGAAAAGGAAAAACGAAAAAAAATTAAGTTCAGAGAAAAAAAAAATGTCGCACATTTGAGTGAAAACGCCTGTCAGGTACCTAGTTGATATTTCATAGCGTGGAAATAAAGTGGGAACACTTACTGAAATGATACTTAGCGCCAAGGCACCGTTTTCTCTCTCTCAACTTATTCTTGAGTATTCTCCTCTTCAGACGGCTGAGCACCATGTCGGCTTCGTCCACACTTTCGGACGACGAAGTGCGGACGATTCCCACGTCATCCGTCACCGAGTGACTGCGCATTCTCATGGTCACACTCTCTAAATGATTCTGGGGCTCGATTTCTGATAAGCCACGTCTGTAAATTTTTAGGCGTTTTCTCATTTCACAAGCTGTCGCCGCGTCCGTGGGAATATTAATGAATCCGTTCTCTGACGTGTTATCTCGTGTTTTGTGGGGGCACGATTTTCTCAAAAGAAATTCTGGAAATTCGCGGAGTTTCAATGCTTCACTCGAAATTAGTACAGATTTCATTGTTTTCCGCCTGTGTAGATCAAACCAATCCGGATTAGACACCGTCCGAGCGGGTAAGCTTTTTAAGTAAGTGTTCAGGAACGATACTTTATTGTGAGGGGCGTTATACAAAACGCCGGACTTCGAGCGCACCAGGGTATCACTTTTAAGCTTCTTTGTGGAACCTTTTCTTTGAATGGCATATTTCAATGACTGGGATTTATGAAGCATTGTGCCTTTTTCAATTTCTGATTCGTTCCTTTTTGCATCCATAGAAAATTCAGACGAACTTTCTGCTATAATTATTCCATTCGTTTTCAATATTGACTCGGTTTCGGTTTCATTCGATATTGGTTTCGTGGCATCGATACAGCTTTCGTTGTCAGAACTTTTGTAACTGCTAACTTCACTAGCGCCTTCAGACTGGAAAGGGGTGGTTTCGAGGCTATTTATTTGCAAATTAGAAAAGTTCGTGTTTAATGTGAGTTTACTCGGAATGTTTGTTACACTGCCGCAATTTCGTATAACGTAACGTTTATTACCCTCCTCAACATTATCGTTAATTACGACTGCCGTACGAAATATTCTTGTATAAATTTTGTCTCCAGCGACGGAGTTATGTTTCCTAATTGAGTTTTTGCCTATGTAATGTTTGAAGTCCTTCTCGCGCAATGACTGGCTGCCCCGGGAACGGGGAACGGGGTGCTCATCGTAAGTCTTTATTGAAACATTTTCATCGTTTGTCTCCACTAGAAGATTTCCGTCACTATCGAAAAGTTGTATCGTCGGAAATCTGAGCCCAGGGGACAGATTTCGCGTTCGTAACTCCCATTTCTGTTGGCAGGGCTTTCTCAACTGAATCCTTATTACATTATCATCTATTACGGGATCGTCACTACAATTGCCGTTTTCTTCTTCTGCCATCTTACAAATATTTGGTTCAATAATTAACTTAAATTAAGGTATTGAACATTTGTATCAGTAAGCACTTGTTTGTTTGTTTACAGTCAGCTGTTCAGTGTTAATTCTGGCGCGCCGCCAGACGGAGCGTTTCACCCGCATTCCTGTTAAAATAGTTTCAATGTCATTTTTGTTTTTCAATCATAAATAAATACAATATGACGAACACAATAATCGAATTATTTTTAACTAGTAACACAGACACTCAGTCACTTTCATGCACTGTAAAATGATTACTGAATACGACACTGTAACAAACCGGCGGTGTTGAAAACGGTTGCATAAGCTCGCGTGCCGTGATTGCGCGTAATTGCACCGTCTAATGAGTACTGGGATTTAATTTGCGTCAGTTGGCCAGATCTGATTATCAGAGCCGGGTAGATTGAAATTGTCGAATCGATCGATCACCGAACATTGTATTGCAAGCACGCGGTCTAAATTTCTCGCGCGTTTTTCGGTGCTTCCGCGCTGGTTTTTGGACGTTCGCGTCTCCGGACATTTCTGCACTGCGAGCTAACAGTCGAATAGATGCGAGACACTATAAATAGAGACCGCAGTGCTGGCCGGCTCCCCTTGAACCTATGTGTGTATGAAACACGACGGCACTGACGTAGGCGCAACAACTGTTCGCACTGACATAGTTTTTCTCTTGACCATGCAGCGCGACCATACGAGCATGCGCCACTGACTAATGCGAACAGCTGTTCTGTAGCGTAACTTGTGGATATTATTCAATTTAGCCGAGCGTTTGTGCTACTTTATCAATCTGATTGTTGGATTATTTACATTGGTTTGAATGAAGCAATTAATTAAAGGCTGTTGTACAGTTGTTTCTTAATACATTTACATAAAATGACTTATATGTTCTTGAATTATACTTTATTGGGTAGGTATCCTTTTAGGTATAGGACCTATGGCATTTTCTCTTGTATCACCTAAAGGATCGTGTGGAGTGTAAATTCTCTAGGATAAGGTGCATACGTTCAATTGAATCTGTTGAAGCATTTCCGAAGACATAGTTACCTATGTATGCATTTACTAATCAAGAACATATCACGTGACTGCAGTCGATGTTCCAGAGCTTCGAGGGTTTGGTATACACAGTAGTATCCATTTGCTATAGATATGTACCATAACATAATATATGTAATATTCCTTACCTTCCAAACATTTTGTCTAATGGTCGCACGATAAATATCTTCTACAAGCTACCTACTTGTATAGTTATGCATTCTGTAAATATTTCATAAAGGAAATTCATGTTTTTACGCACATACATACAAATACGTGTATGTGACAACTAAGTAAATTTGAAGACTAAAATGACAATTTAAAGAAATTAATTGCAACCCATAATATACTCGTATTATCATTATCATCAGCTTACTCGTATGCAGGTATAAAAATTGGTAAATAATGATGACGATGATGATATAATGTACAAAACTGATGCATGAGGTCGTTCGTGGGGCTAAGGTCAGGTGGGGCCATTGATTGGCACCCCAAATACTAGTAGGTATGTTCCTTAAAACGTATGTACACAAAGAGTTATAATCAGATCATATCCGTCAAAAATAAATGACAATCTAAAACAGAACTAAAGTGAAAACACAAAAATATTTTGATCACGTTCCAAAACACTTCGAACATTCTATTTATGAGTATTCATTACTTTCATGAAGGAGACATAGGTTAAGTAAAGATATACGTAAGGTAAACGTCCGAGTAATCGACGCTGTACTAACTAGTATAATGGCAGGGGCACTCTATATCGAAGTAACATGGCTTAAATTCGAATGAAGAAAAATCCTCTCATTCGAATTTACTTTTACAGCGTACTATAGCGTCGAACACTCGGACGTTTACCTGAAATATTAATGTAACATATTTTTTGCATTCACTTTGATCTATGAAGTGTTCGGTATCAAATACCAATTAGATAAGTAGCTGTACCATGACCTATTTAATTTAAAGGTACTAAGTACGTAGTAGCTGTCTAGTTCAAAGTTACTTTATCTTATTACTAGCTTTTGCCCACTTCGCCCGCGTGGAACTCGTTTATATCCGTATCTCCAAACAAACTTCGACCCCCTATTTCACCCCCTTAGGGAAAGATTTCCGGGATCAAAACAATTTTTTGTACTTCCTCTGGATTCAGATTATCTCCGTACCAAATTTCATCTCATTCGGTTCTGCGGTTTAAGCATGAACAGATAACAGACAGACAGACAGGGTTACTTTCGCATTTATAATATTAGTAGGTATGGATTGTGTGCAAGGATAAATCTCCGTGGACACAAACTTCCAAAGACATTAAATACAGCAAATTTAATAAAATGAACTTTTGTCAAAGCGAAATGTCTACAAAGTTCTTTTTAATTTTATCTTGGAGTGAGTGCAAAGTTATTTCCAGTAATAGCCGTATTTGGGTGGATTGCAAAAAAATTGTACATAATTAAGGGCCTTAATCTAATCTATGCTTTAACTTTTTTCCATTGTGTAACGAAAGTTACCCATATAATTAAATGTATGGGTAATTGCCGTTACACAATGGAAAAAAGTTAAAGCGTAGATTAAAGCTCTTAACTATCTACAATTTTTTTGCAACCCACCCATTTGCTAGACAAAGCAATATTGTTCTTACAAAGATGGAATCAGGGCAGTTAATAAATATAATTAACATAGCACGCATACATTAAAGTTTATCCTGAGAGAATTAATAGTTTATCTTTGGTTCAAGTTTTTATATTAAACTGTGGCTTTATCAGCCGTAATTTTTTTGTTCCAAAACCGAATCGACACGGGAATCGGTTGAGAAATGCAACTTTTAGAGGAGAACAGCCGGACATTACAAAATAATTTTTGCCCAAGCTGCAACGGTGAACTCCGTTCGCTTCGCTCTTTCGGTTAATTAATACACTAAGTATATACGTACCGGAAGGCGCGGCGTGGGTAGGCCCCCCACAAGGTGGACTGATGACCTGGTAAAGGTCGCGGGAGTCCGCTGGATGCGGGTGGCGCACGACCGGCCATTGTGGCACTCTTTGGGGGAGGCATATGTCCAGCAGTGGACGTCTTTCTGCTGATATGATGATGATGATGATGATACAAGCAAAATATTTGAGTCGTATTATTTAACCCTCATTCATAACATTATGCCTGTGTTAAATTAAATGTGTTTGTCCCTTTCTTACGAACACTTAGCTAAAATAGGCTTGATGAGCGTTTACGAATACGGCCATAAGTCAGTAGGTACCTAATCTTAAGTTTAATTTATTGTGTTAACTAGAAACGACTAGAATTTTCGTATCGTACATTTTTTATCGCTTGCTTTCTTTGTTTCCTTTATCCTCGGTGTGATTTTACGTGTCTAATTCAAACCAAATCCAATTTACCCATACAAGACACTGTCTGTTAACATTTTTTTCTACTCCTGTACCGTTATCTGTCATTTATATAGGCTGTAGCTCAAATACAATGACACCACTAATAAGTCGTCGAAAAACACTATGCTCTATGGCCCAAAAACGTACTGTTTAGCGTACTTTTTTGGTTCATACATTTTTCATAAAAGCACTGTTTAACTTTTTTAAATCGGTCGCTATATTGCAGTGCTGCCAACTTCATAAACAAATATTTCCAAATAAAAGTATTTATTTACGATTTATTATTTGTATTTTATTCATTATTTACTACAATAATAATAAATCATCATCTATTGTGTGTTAAATTACATGTTTTATAAATTCTTGGCATTATTTATGAAAATAAACAGTACGAATTCGGTCCGTACAAAACAAACCATAAACAAGAAGTGTCACATTACCGATTTCCCACCAAAATAAATATATACAGTTCAAAATGAAAAGATGAATGATGATAAACTGTTAGTCCTAGAATATTAAGATTTTATTGGTGTTTGTGTACGTTCCTTTTAAAATGGTCGAAGAAATCAATAACTGCACTCCTGAAGAAATTGCGTGAGTAGCAAAAGTACGAATAGAAAACTTGCTGCCCGAAAAGGCTAACTAAGTATTTTGTCGTTGTCGTAGAAAAAGTATTCTATGCAATGGTGTATAACTGGTCTAAAAACGCTCGTGGCGCCAAGGCTCGCATCGCACCACGCCACTCGCGTTTATAAGACCCTTCTTATAAAACAGTTGCATAAATTACTATTATTTCACACTGGATTAAAGGCGACGGGGGCGGACGTAACAATTTCCCTCTCCATTACTTCTCGCGAAGGTCCAACCTATCCTTTAAATTGGTGTCTAATAATTAATGTCAAGACCTGAACTTAGTAGGTACACAATCGATTAATATTGAATAGACTGTTCTATTTTCATACTACAAGACTTAATGAATCGTGGTATTCAGTAAAACCGGATGACTAAATAATTAACAATTTGAAGGCTTCTATTTCATAAGGAACTGCTGGGACATTGGAAAAGAGTCAAATAGATTCTTAAGATTTATTAATCTTGACAATATACTAGTATGTACTTTAAAGCTTTGCTATCATTAAAAAAAACCTTTTTTTTGATATTATTAAAAGAGCCGAAATAGGCCAGTCCGTAATAGGGATTCAAAGCACCCTTGCAAGTAGTGGTGTAGAAGATTTTTTTTAAAATATTGTTTACATTGATTCAACCGAGCAAATATCAAAAATAGTAACACCGAGATATCTCGGGACAACTTTTGGCAGCCACAAATCCTTGAAATTTTGGGATTTTTTTGGTTTCTCACTCGTAGTTTCTATATGGTGCATCCTAGCGAAAAGTTACTCACTAGAAAATTAAAGAACATGGAATTATGCGTCTAATGAGTACCAAAACATAACAATGTGGTTCAGCGACATAGTAGAAAACCATGGTCGAAAACGAGGCTTTCCTGAACTTTGTAAGTTTTTTTAAGCTTCTGCGTTTCAATTTTGAATTTTACTATAGGTTTTAGCTCCTCAATTGTAGGAATTTACAGAATCGAGAGTTTTTTCAGCTTTAGTATCATCATAACTGGTAATCGAAGAGCTGGCGGTTTTCTCGTGCAACACATCAGCATTGCAGTTCAACGAGGAAATACTGCCAGCATACTCGGTACAATGTTGTCCCAAGATATCTCGTGTAACCATTTTTGATATTTGCTCGGTTGTATCGATGTAAACTATGTATGGTACTAACTAGGTATGACGAAAAAAATTATGAAGAGTGATGATGAAATCGTTAGTATGATGAATAAGGGACAAATAATTTAATGTGACCCAATATGGACCTTGGCTGCTTGCTTGAAAACTGACGATTCAAATCATTTGCCTTTATATACCTATTTGGCGTAATAGTACATTACTTACCTAGGGCGGTTAAACAAAGAATGTCTCAGATCGCAGGTATTTGACGCCCGAGCCGAAGGCAAGGGCGATAAATATGCGCTCTGAGGCTTTCTTTATGACCGCCCGTGGTAAGTACACAATTTTACGTCTCTATCTGGCCAGGAAGTGGGGTTTTCCGCACGCATAGCGTGCGGTAATTCCTACTTTATGGCCAGGTATGACGTAAAATATGTTTTTCCAACTGAAACATTTGACTGCATGAAATTTGGTCAAAGTACCAGTTGGTAAGCGAGTCATAGTTTAAACGTTCACTTGCCAAAGATTGGGTTTGTGTTGTAATTATTTGAGAAGTGTTTATTTGCCATATAAGAATTTGGCAAATGAAATTATGCGTAAAATTGTTTGTGAAGTGATATTTTGTAATTTTTTTTGATGAAACTAAGGTTAACGTTACCCGTTACAGGTATACGCTTACAAAATAATAAGAGGAATCATGTTTTGAAAACTTTTAATTGGTAGGCAGCGTCGGGGTCCGCGCACGTTTTCGGCTTCTAGCAACACGGTATTTTCCCCAAATAACGGTTACGTTAATAAGTAGGTAATTGAACCTACCCATAGTATTTGCTAATTAGGTAACTATTTATTAAAGGTGGCGAAGCTGTTTGGAAAAAAAAATAAGGCGTATTTACATAATAATACCGAATGTATGACGCGTGCTCATATCGCAAGTGCATGTGAGTATAATCCCAACACAGATGAATAAATTGAATAAAGAGATACCTTTTGTCATAATTATTTGATCTTAACTAATTCCGTGAGCCGGAAATATTAGTATTCTTATTGAATGTACAGGCGAAAGTTTTTTTTTATATCGATACGACCTTACAAAAGTACAACCTCACAAACTCACCGATTTTTTCTCTTTATACACATCATTATCATTTTTAGTAAACATCTCATAAATATAAACATAAAGGAATCTTCTTGTAAAGGTAAAGTGTCAAAAAAATTTACCTAATAAAAAGTAAAAAAAGTACCTACTTCATTTCAGTCATTACCGCAGTGCTGCACCGCCGGCATCGCTCTCACGAATCGTCGCTTCCTTTTTACATTTTACAAGAAAACTATTTAAATTTGAAAAGAGCGAACAATTTATGCAAAGTTTTAAAGAAATCTCGAAATATTGCCATGTCACGTTTAAAGACCGATTTGACCGTTAGCTAACCGATTATTATTCTTCTGTAGGTACCTAACCAGACTTATTTTTATTATTTGAGCGATGAAAATATACCTACACTATATACACAGAGGTATTTCAGGCCAAAAAATAATAATTTTGAGGATATAAATAAATAAACCAGTTTTCAGCCACTTACACTATACGATTGAGCTGAAACTTGGCATACTTTCCTGTAAGTTCAGTGACAATGCATTAATATGCTACTTTACCGAGCAGAACTGATGATGGAGACAGAAGGTCGCCATAGCACGTTCTAAACTACAGAAGACCAAACAGTATAATGCCAATTTTTTTTTACAACAACTTATTTTTCCCTTCTTATGCTCGAAAAGTGTGTCATATTAGGCTAAGCAAGTGGGGCTAAAGTAGTACATTTAGCCCGTGAGGAAAATATGTCTACATATTTATGATTTTAAAACATTTTATTTTGACCAATCAAAACACTTCACCGTATTAAATCCACCAATTACAACTCTTTAAAAAAAAACATTTGTATTTGCTATCGACCAATCAGGAAAATGAATGAATTTCAAAGATCTGGCCCCGTAGCACTTTTATCTCCTGATAAGGCCCTTATCAGGAGATAAAAGTGACAAGACAGAGCATCCTTCCCTGGCTGACACCGTTCGATAGAACGAGACGACGCTCTTATCCTGTCACTTATCGCGTGATAAGGCCATCCATGCTACGGGGCCAGGCGTTTTCTATTCCCTAACTCACATTCATGCCGTTTGGACGCGCCTATAAACGGTCAGAGGTTTATTAAAAAAAACTGGCCAAGTGCGTGTCGGGCCACGCTCAGTTCCAGAATCCATTCCGCCTGAAACCCAGTTTGGCTTCCGACCGGACAGAGGGACCTGCGAAGCCATCTTCTCAGTCCGCCAGCTACTTGAGAAGAGCCGAGAGCAAAGTCAACCAATGTTTCTGTGTTTCGTTGATCTTGAGAAGGCATTCCATAGTGTCCCTCGGGAAGCCCTCTGGGTAGTATTGTCAAAGCTGGGATGCCCTGACAAGTTCGTAAAACTACTACGGCTACTGCACGATGACATGAAGTGCTGCGTATCTGTCAATGGTGAGCAATTTGAGCTTTTTCCCGTTACCTGTGGGGTTAAGCAAGGTTGTGTCCTTGCACCAACTCTATTTGCGCTGTATTTTGCTGTGGTGGTTCGAGAGTCTTTGAAGGGTTCGTCCGAAGGGATAGGCATTCGCTTTCGCGTGGATGGAGGGCTTTTCAACATCAGTAAGCTTAAATCCCGTACTAAAGTGTCTCATGCAGTAATGACTGAAATAATGTACGCGGACGATTTATGCTTTACCTCAGATACTGCTGAAGGTCTGCAAAGCTTAATCTCGAATCTTGACGGTGCTTGTACTAGGTTTAGCCTTAAAATTAATGTGAAAAAGACGGAAGTTATGGCCAACATGGATGTCTCTCACAACGTGCCTAATAATATGAGTATCGGTGGAGAAGTACTATCACAAGTGGAAAAGTTTAAGTATCTTGGGAGCACTATAACCGCTAAGTACGACCTAGAATCGGAAATAAATGGCAGAATAGGTGCTGCGGCTGCTGCCTACGGCAAATTGCGAGCCAAGGTTTTTCGCTCCCATGATCTTAAACTTACTACAAAAATAAGCGTGTATATGGCAGTCGTGCTGCCAAATCTCTTGTACTCCTCCGAGACATGGGTCGTCTACCGCAAGCACATCCGCACACTCAACAGATTTCACCTCAAATGTCTCCGAGACATCATGAATATCAGATGGACAGACCGCCTCAGAAATACGACAGTCCTGAGGCATGCAAATGTCGGAGGCATCGAGGTGTACCTGATGAGGCGACAGCTGCGGTGGTGTGGACACGTGTCGAGAATGTCAGATAACAGAGTGGCGAAGCGCATTTTCTTTTCAGAACTGAAGAATGGTAAACGTAAGTGTGGTGGCCAGTACCTTCGTTACAAAGATGTTCTGAAAAGACACATGAAGAGATGCAACATAGAGCCCTCTGAGTGGGAGGTAATGGCAGCACGGCGGCCCGAATGGCGACGGCTCATCCATGAGCAGGTTAACAAATTTGAAACTGAGCGTCGCAACGAGCTCGATAAAAAGCGAGACGAGCCAAAGGCTCGCCCACCAGCAGCCATCAATTACCACTACGTCGGTGGAGTTTTAACTTGCACCAAGTGCGCTCGGACTTTTGTGAGGGAGATAGGGTACATAAGCCACTTGAGAGCGCACCAGAGAGTAGAAGAACAGCACTCTAGTTTTTAATAATTGTTAATAACAAGTAAAAGCCAGAATACACAGTCGCTGTGGCCGAAATCGGTCAGGACATCATCATCAGGGTTCTGTAGTTTTTCGTCCGTCACAGTAAGTGTGTGAAATTATTTTGGAATTTTTTTCAAAAACCATTCAACCTATCAAGTTCAAAATAATTTTCTTAGAAAGTTTTTATAAAGTTCTACTTTGGAGATTTTTTTCATATTTTTAAAACTTATGGTTCAAAAGAGGGGGAGGACACATTTTTTTTTACTTCTGAAGCGATTATCTCCGATAATATTAACATTATCAAAAAATGATTGTAGCAAACCCCTATTCATTTTTAAATACCTATCCAACAATATATCACACGTTAGGGTTGAAATGAAATTAGGTTTCTGTTAAAAATTTCATTTTTGGTACAAGCTTTTACTGCCGACTGTACTTTTCTACATACCATCATCAAGTACTCATTGAGACGATTCTAACATGCCGAAACTCAATGGGATTGTCATGCGATGTTCATATGCTTGCAAAATTTCAGCTAAATTGGATAACGGGAAGTGACTGAAAAATGGATTGCAAGTTTTGACAGACAACTTACATTCTTACATATTTACATACTTACATATTTACATACATACTAACAGTGCAAGTTAATATAAAGCTTGTAAAAAACACTCCCCACGTTACGTATAGGGGAGGTACCCTTTTAAAAAAAAACACTTTTTATTTTACCACTTTGTCGGCGTGATTGATATACATATTAGTACCAAATTTCAGCTTTCTAGTGCTAACGGTTACTGAGATTATCAGCGGACGGACGGACAGACAAAGCGAAACTATAAGGGTTCCTAGTCGACTACGGAACCCTAAAAACCATGCCGCCAAATTGAACAATCTTTTCGCCGTGGAATTTATTATTGATTGTGGATGAATTATCTTTATTTTTACTATTTTCTTGCAGTCGAAGTGAAAAGTAGAGTGTATAACTCTGGTCTAAAAGCCACTCGAACCATCTCGTGGTAATATGGCTTATTTTAGACCGTTGTCATACAATCTACTATTGATCTAAAAAAGATCAAATCAATGTCCCCTATAAGTCAGCGCGTATCTGCTGCCCTAGAGCCTTAATAGCCTAAGTTATTATCTCGGAGAGTCGATTGGCGATATAAATGGTCTAACATCTGTGGTTCATTGTACTACATAAGTCGTTGTCGCTGACGATCACTGCTGGCCAGACGGCAAAATGGTGGCCTACAAGATAGTGCTCAGCATACATGCGGTTCTATCGATAGGTTCAAATCGATTTGAAAGTGAATAGATACAACGGAGAAAATCAGGACCTAAAACGAGGCTTTTTTACTGTTGATAATAAGACCGTATCGGAAAGAAAGTAGACAACTTCAAAATGATATTATTTTTATTCTATGTGAAAACTGATAGTGAAACAAACAGAAACTGAAAAATTTGGTCTTTATAAAAAAAACTGTTTTGAATGAATTCGTCATATTAAATATATTTTGCCTGCAACCTAACTTTTTTTTGATGTGTCTCATTCAATTCTGGACGATCACTTTGCAATGCCCTGTTCGACTTTTTTAAAATGTTTTCAGCTGAGGTGGCAGATTTGACGTTTTTTTAGAGGTGTCGTTTCATGATATACCAATATCGCTCAATTGGGTGAACTTCTGGGCAATTGGGAGGATTTATCTCCTTATTCACTACTTCTACCTTATCGGCTTTATACCATTCCTTCGTTGTTTTAGAGTAATGGCAAGAAGCCAAGTCTGGCCAAAATAAAGTGCTAGTCCTGTGCTTCTTCATTAGTGGTAGTAATATTTTCTGTAAGCACTCGTCACTGTATACCGTAGCGTTCAAAGTCCCTGTAGTGAAGAAGGATTGCGATCGCATACCGCATTGAAAAATCGCTTGCCACACTAATACTTTTTTGCCGAATTTCTCGATGTTGATGGCTTTATGTTTTCGAGTAACCTTCTATAAGCCGGCACCGTAATAAATTGAGGTCCTGGTAAGGCTTTAAAGTCCAATTTGCAATAGGTCTCGTCATCCATTATAATGCACTGATTTTTCTTGGTCAAAATACGGTCGTATAATTTCCTTGCCAGTTTTCTGACAGCTATTGTTTGATTTTCATCTCGTTTTGTTTGTTTTAGTTTTAATAGGTTTTTAGGTTGCATCTTAGTTTGATTTTTTGTATCATAGCCGAATAAGTTTTGGCTCTTTTTGCCGCATCTCGAATTGAAAAGGACGGATTTTATTTAAACATTCTTACGACTTTCTTTTCTCATGCCAAGTCGGTTGTCCCCGGTTTTCTTCCAGATTTAGGCAAATCTTGGAGAGTACAGAAGTCACCAAATTTATTTCTTATCTTGTGCACGCCCGCGGGACCAACTCGTACTTTTTAACCAGTTTTCTAATCGTCATACCTTTTATTTTGCACCAATCGTCCAAATTATTTTTACGAACGTGTAAGCTAATTCGCCCCATGTTGACAGTTTGACAAAAGTAGTAATTGCTTTTTGTTGCAATTAAAAGAGAAGGATATAGTTCGTTATTTAAAAAAAAATATATGCCGATTTTATGTACGTACCAGTTTTTAGAGATGCCTAAAGTTGTCTACTTTCTTTCCGATACGGTCTTACGATAGTTTTCGGTTCAGGTACCTACAAATTATCTTCCGGTTATGGTCATAAGTAAGTTGCAAAGGCGCTAATACCTATGGATCCATTTCCAAAGTTAGGCATTAAAATCACCTTTGTATTCAGCTTTGAATGTGTCCATAATTGAACTGACAAACTGAACACTAGCTCATATTAAAAACCGGCCAAGTGCGAGTTGGACTCGCGCACGAAGGATCCCGTACCATTATCTATAAAAACGGCAAAAAAATCACGTTTCTTGTATTTTAGTAATTGTTGTTATAGCGGCAACAGAAATACATAATCTGTGAAAATTTCAACTCTCTAGCTATCACGGTTCTTGATCCTGGTGACAGACAGACGGACGGACGGACGGCTGATGTTTATGATATTAATACATCGATAATCTAATCACGCTATCGATACACACTCGTAGCACGGCGATAAGATCAACTAGGAAACTATTATATTACACATTGCATACATGCTGGTGTTGTGTGCCAAATGTCTAAGCCACGACATTGCCATCTTTAAGGGGTTGACTGATGGCCAAATGGTCTACAATTTATAGGTGCATTAAAAATCGATAGAATTGTTTTGGCGCGAGCAACCGTGATTGAGATTGATAGATAATTATTGAGGTAATTAATCGATTGCTAATATTTTATTTGCTTCTTATTGTTTGAGGTATTGTGACTTTTGTGACAGACAAGGATTAATTGTGCGGAAATAAATGTTCAGACACCTTTTTTGGCAGATGCTGTTTTTTATGTGCACGGATAACGTGACCAAAAATATGTGAACACGACTTTGTTAAGGGGCTACCCGAGGTTTTCATCGATTTCAGACTACTTTTGAATCGATACAAATACTTTTGCACTACATATAGAATTATAAGGTAAACGGTTATCGATTCTTCAATCTTTAATCTCCATTTTGGTGTACCATATTTTAAAAGTAATGAATAGTAATTTTTTTATGATTTTTTTAAACATTGTCTACAAAAACACCTTCTTTGTTATAAGATTGCTGTGAAACATCTAACATATACGTTATCTACATATTTGAGTTCGTCTTTGGTGTCTCTATAAACATGTGTAGGGTTTTGATTTTAAACTAATTAAGACATAAGTTATGGCCAGAAAACCTGTTTTTTGGTCTAAAATTGTTCTACTTTGATGCCAAATATCTCGAAGACAGTGATGTTTGAAGTAAATATGGGATAATATATTGCTTAAAACTGTTGTTGTTAATATTATAAGCTCCAAAAAACATTAAAAAACGAAGGGATTCAGATTGAAGGTCATTGGCGTATGGGATCCCCTTAAGGGCAGAAGGTTGTTCAAATACCTTTGGGGACGTACCTTCATGTATTTTCACCCTTGACCACCTACCCATCACATAAAAACGTAATGAAAACCATCCGATAAACAGAAACCCATCTGCTAACCCGTAAACAGACCCTACTCATTACATTTAATTTCAAAGGGAAAATAGACGAGGGAAAATAATGTAAAACGCGAGCCAACGATCGTTTAGTATCTGCCAGCAAATGTAGACGCCTTGTTGTCTAAAATAAAACAAATGGATAAACGATTCGTGCAACGCGAACACATTTTTAAGCAACTACAAAAAAAGAAGGAGGTTCTACATTCGTCGGCATCTTTTATTTTTTATGAATGTTCCCGATTACTCGAGGACGCCTGGGGACCGATTTTTGACTTTCGAGCGCTCGACTCTTTCACTCGAAAACTGACAAAAATTATGAAATGCTATTTTGAAATACCGATAGAAAATTTTAAAACAAGTGGTATTGACCACTCGTATTCAATTATAACGGTAGAGAGTAAGTGCCTTAAATTTTGACACTACAATTGTATTTACTTTTTCGTCGGTTAAAACTTTGTTTTTAAAGTAAATTATTAAGATTTATGTTTTTTTCTTTGTAAATGTGATTCACTAATTATTGCTGATATTATTTTAACAGAAAATAAATTGCGCATAGAGCAAGTGCGCATAGCGGCGGCGTGCGCGCCCCGCTCTCCGTCTGCGGATATTAGGAGCGGAAGGGTCGTTCTCCCGCTCTCTCTCCGCTGCCTCCTTCTGTGCCATTACGGACATGCAGAAGGAGGCCATAGCTTACCAGGACCTCTCGCTGTCGAGCATTGTCGATACAATGGTCAGCAGCGAGAGGTCGTTACCCACTATAGCGACCAAATTGTGCCGCTGTGGCCCCCACGCCAAGCATACCTCCAGTGTGATCTCGATTTAAACCTGCTCTATCCCAGGTACAACGGACACGGTCCAAGGTACATCTGGTTTGTTGTACCTAGGACATTTTTCCCTTTTTTTTTCAAGTGGCTAGTGGTCCCGGGTTTTTCAAAATATACACAGTTTTATAATTGAATTATCTAGTTAATTAAATGATTTTTACATACATGCATACTGGACAGGTTTAGATAGCAAGATTATTATTTTTTAAATCAAATTTAAAAATACTGGCCTACGTACATCAGGTTCCCCTATGAAAAAAGGCTTATTTACAGTCATACAAAATTATCACTTGCAAACGACTGCAATTATCACACCAACCATATGTTTTGAACCAGATAAATTAGATTTCTTAATATTTTCATTAATAGTACATTACTGCAGAGGCAATACAAGGTAATCAATTAAACAATTGTGTAATTTGTCGCCTTTTTACAAGCTTTATATTAAATTGACCTGTTCGTATGTAAATATATAAGTATATAAGTATGTAAGTTTATGTAAGTATATAAGTATGTATAAGTTGTCCGTCAAAATTTCAATTTATTATTATGGTACCATCGGACTGATCTGATGATGGAGACAGAAGATGGCCATGGGAATTCAGTACTTAACCGACGTAATCCCGTTGAGTTTGGGCTCGTTAGAATCGTCTCAACGAGTTTAGAGTACCTAAGTATACAGAATAGTGCAGCCGGCAATAAAAGCTTGTACCAAAAATGTTTTTTTTTAAAGAAACTTATTTATTTTTTAAATATGCGATTTGAACAAGTCTAAATTACTTAAACGCACATAAGTATAGTACCATAGATTTAGTTTTTTTTATGTCACAAGTATGCTTACAGATACTAATGGTGGTTGGCAGTATGTAATTTTTTCTTTGTCAGTTTAATATTTGTAAGCAAATTTAAATAGTTTGAGTAGCGGGTAATAATGGTTTTACTTAGGGTTTTCATACATTAATTCTTGGCGTAATGCCAAGAAGAAATGTAAAGAAAGAAAGAAGAAAGAAAAACGACATTTATTTACTACACAAAAGACACACGCAGACAAAGGGAGTAGACATACTTACATTACAATTTGACACATATTGTGTGTGTCTTCGCGGTAGCGAAGCGGTCGCTGTCTCAGAATTATGGCGAGGTGTCAGACAGACACCAATAGCGCTGATTTTCAGACAGCAGCGTATGTGTGTGACCCATGTAGGCAGCCTTAAACAATATCATCAAAAACAATAGTCGACTCTCCATACAAACGTAGTTTGGTTCTCATTTTAAAATGTCACTATAATAGAATTATAATAGAAAAAAATGCAATTAGAGACTGTATGAAAAACTAAGTACTAGCTCAATTTTTTTTATTTAATTTCTAGCAACAGAAACTAGTTTCCGATCTGGATATGGCGGTGGGATCCGCCATATCCAGATCGGAAACACAATTTCATGTTATTCTAGCATGTCGTTTTAAAATGAGAACCAAACTACGTTTGTATGGAGAGAGCATCATGTCGACCTTTAAATAATCCGAATTACTGGAAACAGTCAGTTGCCAGCGATTGCAATTTATTTGTCCGGGCGGGCGGAAGCTGCAATATGGCAATAATTTGTTTCCCGTTGCCTGCCGCGCCAAGCTTCGCAAACTGGGTAATATCCTACCCTAGATTGTTACGAATAGGCTTTTACATAACTTGACAAGGCTCGAAGGAGACTTGTCCGTGCGGGAATTTTAGTTTTTTACTTACTTTAAAATATTTATAATAATGATAATTTCAGTGAAGGAAAACGTTGACGAAACCGGGCCCTCTGGGCTGGAAGGTCAGATGGCAGTCAATTTCGTTAAACTAGCGGACCCCGGGCTCCTTTAGGGCACAACTGGGAATAACGCTAGGAGGATGATGACTTAATTTTATATGTTAAAGTTTTATTTTTTTCATCACACTTGCTCATAAATGGTGTAATTCCATGCCTGTATACAAAAGGACAATGGCCAAAAGCGTTCCCGAGGGAATAATGGTATTTTACAGATCCCGAGGGAGTAATGAGCTTGTGTGTGATCTGATTGGTTTAAGCAAATCAAGATGGCCGTGCGCTACAAGAATTCTGCTCTGTAATTGCTTGAAAAAAAATCTAGTAGGCCACGCGCTGCAAGAATACTGCTCTGTGATTGGTTGAAATATTGAAGCTGCGCGCTCCACTCGCACTGATCTGGGAGTAAAGTGGTCAATTACGTGATTTTTTGATTGGTGCGCTTAACTTCCATGAAACATCGATTTTTCTGTCTTTTGTAGTTATTTATTTCCTCGCAAATGTGCTAAAATTTCCCAAGGCTCTTGGGATGTCATTTTTGCAAAAAAGTGAAAATCTCAAAAATTTCGATTACTGCAAGTACAAATATAGCAGGGCAGTATAGTTCTGTAATGAAAATGATTTTACACATGTACCGGAAAGTAAAAAAAAAAATGTCATTGTAAGTCCAAGTGTATCAATCGATAGTCCATCAAAGTAAATATAAGGTTTCCAAGAAATTTAAAAAAAAAAAATATCGCCCCGAAAGTCACAAAAATTGTGTCCTCCAGTCTAATTTTCAAATGGTGTACTTAACCCTGCATCTTGCAACCGATTAAAAACTAATTCTAATCTTTGGCAATGTAATTCATTGGTGTCTCCAGTAACCAACATATCGTCTAGCAAACACAATACTCCTTCAATACCTTGGAATAATTTTTCCATGGTTTTTTGAAAAATAGAGGGTGCGTTGGACAGGCCATAACAGAGTCTTTTATATTTAAATAAACCTTTGTGGGTGTTTACTGTGGTCAGTAACTGGAAATCCTCATCTAAATATAACTGCAAATATGGCTCAGTTAAATCTAGCTGAGAAAACTGTTGCTCACCGTGTAATAGGTCAAATAGGTCCTCTGTTTTCAGCAAA
This sequence comes from Epinotia brunnichana, assembly GCA_963854355.1. Classification (NCBI taxonomy): domain Eukaryota; kingdom Metazoa; phylum Arthropoda; class Insecta; order Lepidoptera; family Tortricidae; genus Epinotia; species Epinotia brunnichana. Next base: position 33,392,624 of record OY977936.1, read on the forward strand.
GGGTACTTATTATCTATTTGAAGTATTTTATTCAAGGTTACTGAATAATCCGCGCATTTCACCGGAGTGCTTCAAAATAGGTACAATAGGACTTGCAAAGTCCGAATGATCTACTGGTTGCAGAACCCCTATTTCTACTAACCTATCAATCAACCTCTTACCTCTTTCTCAACTTTCCAGCAAACGGAACCGTATGCGCTCGGAAAAAAATCGGCTGACTACCTGGTTTAACCGATAACTTAACCTTAAATTTGTTTAAGCAACCTAAACGACTGCTAAGAGTGCTAAGTAACTCCGGGTATTTGTGAGCATAGCAACCGATTTCTGCTTGCTTATCAAAAAAATATATCTTCGATATCTGTAAGTCAAACAAAGACAAGAAGTATCTTCCAAGCAACGCTGGGCCACAACCTTTCTCTACATATATATCTCTGAGTATATAGTTACTTTCGCCTTCGTATTTCACCGCTGTTCGCTTGCACGCGTGGGTTCGAATCCCATCCTCGGCGCCACTGGTATAAATGAAAGACGTGCGCTTGTGTTGAACCAATTTAATGCACTGGTTTGGCCTACCCTTACATTTACCTATTTATCATACACTAGCTGTACCCGCGACTTCGTTTGCGTAGGATTAAATGTGTTCCTTCTCTTTGGACCATGGAGGACATAGGTACCTACTTATTGATTATTCATTAGGCCTGCCTAAAATAAGCGCGGCTTGTGGTGGCGGCCAGATGTATAGCTACTATGATAATCAAGGCCGCGTGTGTCTGAAACATTAATTATCATAGTAAACAATTGGCCGCCACCGCAGGTCGCGTTAGCTTGTGACAGGTTTTATAGTATTCCGACAATTCGACCGAAGTTCTGTATAAAATTTATACAGAACTTCGGTCGAATTGTCGGATTATGGCCAGCTCAGCATACAGGACGCAACTATGCGTTCAAGTTTTACTTAAATCCGTTATATCTAATGTCGGTGTAAATTTTAATAAGTCAATATTATTTTTACTTTACTTATTTACAGAAATTGACGGCTTTTAACGGATCTGTATAAAACTGAGTTTAACTATATGTGCCTATAAAAAATAGAACAATTTGTAAAAAAAGGTATAATCATTATAAAAGACATATCTACATCCTTATCTACAAATTATGGGTTTCGCATGCTATGATCTAATTTAAAAGTCGAATCAGCATTTTTAGATTTGAATTGTACAACGTAACAGTTTTTTATTACTTATTAGTATGAAAGACTGTATGTCTTCACATTAGTATTTAATCATGCCATGTACATGCAACCACGTGGTGGGTAGTGACACGTTTGCTTCTACTAAAACAATTAATTAAAAAGTATAAAAATTATATAACATTTAGCAAGTAGGCAGTAGTGTCATCTACATAATGTCTTAGGTACACATATCTATCAATATACAGCCTAAAAATAAACGTGTTACTCTCAAATTTTTTTTTGTTTTAAGACACGGTTAACATATTGCTGTCCGAATATTTATTTACACAGTCATCAATTTCTCGCCGCAACATTGTAAGGAACATAAGTTTGGTTGGGAAACCGTATTATTCGTAGCATTATCAGATAGTTGTTATGAAAATCATCGATATCATGACCAGTAAAGCTTGTCGGTAAGTTACAATTTGATCAGTCCAAGCAACACTTTAAAAAGGCCACTAGTCATAAATATTGACTACACGACGGATTGACGTCTAAATAGACGTGTATTTTTTTTAAACTACCTTTTGTAGTTGTCTCTAAGGGTAAGGCCTCCCGTTTCCGTCATCAGACTAACTTTATATATATATATATATATATATATATATATATATATTAGGTATCATTAGTTAAAAAAATACTTCTGTAAGTTGATCATATTTGATGTACACAAATTAACATTATATATTACTTAGGTACTATAGATACCCTACCGTTTAACTCAGACGGCGCGTGGACGCTGCTGATGCTGCAAAGTAGCAGGGGTGACGTCAAAAAGTAAGGACTTGCCGCCCACTAACCGCCCTACACCCTTTGACGTCTCCCCGCTTGTGCCGCGCGCCGATCAGGGACCATCTGAGTTAAACGCTTGGTCTAAAGTGCAAGTTAAATAAAAGCTTGTAAAAATGCAGTCACTTGATGAATGATGAATTACATTGTTAGACATTGTTACGTTTTTTGGGAATAATTTATGCTTTTACTATTGAATGGCAAAACCGAAGCTTGCCACGTTTACCTACCTGACTACACATTTTTATATGGACCATACAGATAGATGATATCATATGTGTATCAGCCTAGCTAGCACACTAGGTTTTATGTCGGCGAAAATGTACTGAAACGTCACGTAAAACGCGACATAAAGCCTAGTGTGCTAGCCCCCCGGATCTACATGTTATTGTAATTACGAACATGATACACGGCCCCTGTGGCGCCATCAACCCCTAATTACCGTGCATTACACACGGGAAGTGTTCCGAAACCACGTTTACCTACCTGACTACACATTTTTATATGGACCATACAGATAGATGATATCACATGTGTATCAGATCTACATGTTATTGTAATTACGAACATGATTCACGGCCCCTGTGGCGCCATCAACCCCTAATTACCGTGCATTTACACACGGGAAGTGTTCCGAAACATATATAATTTACATAATTTGACGGTACACTATTAATGACAATGATGAATCTGAGACGGTATGTTCGCTGAGTTACTTAGTAGGTACGGCATAAATTATTTAGTGCAAAACTTCTTGATAAACTATGTTAGAAGTTTTATTCTCCGGTGTGTAAACACATACATCAGCGGCATCGCTGACTCGAGAGAGAGCAACGTAGAGTTGACCGTGCGAGAAACAGCTGCTAGTGAGATCTATGCCTGCTTTGCGCAATGTCTGGCCCTGGGCCTTGTTGATGGTCATGGCAAAAGCAACACTAACAGGCAGTTGAATCCGTTTAAATTGAAATGGGTAATTATTGGGAATTATTGGAATGCGCGGAATAAAAACACATTCTCCTGCACCGCAACCGGTAAGTATTTCCGCTTCGATTACGTTCCTCTGTAACGCAACTACTTTTAAACGCGTTCCGTTGCATAATTTTGGGGGGCTTAAATTTCGCATTAAAATGATAGGTACGCCTATTTTGAGTTTGAGTTCATGCGCTGGGAGACCAGACGCTGATAATGAGTTTAAAAATTCTACCGGGTACGTTGTAGCCTCTTCTCGATCGATTACTCGGTTTATCGAGGTATAAGTGTGGAACTGCCCTTCAACTTTTTCCATTATGTTTGAGTTGATTGTTGTCGCCTGATCATTCCGAGGCGTAAGAATGGCTCGCTCGCAAAGCCAGCTGTTCTCCTGATTTATTATGTCATGTGGGTCGCCATACACCGACGAAATAAGTTCGTTGAGATTGGATACCAATTTACATATGTCGTTTGTTAAAGTTATTTTGCCTTCTACTACGGGATATCTGCCTTCGCCTATGCTTAGCAACAATTCGGAGAACTGTTGAGCATTTATATTTCCCCCCAGTAGAGCTCGCATATTGGTTGTTAAATTTAATTTGTTAACATATGGCCACAGATCAGATTTTTTAAAGCAAGCATTCACTTCATCCGCTCTCGTTCCACGGGTTACGACTGGTAATGTTTGGCGAAAATCTCCACAGAAGAGTACAGTAAGCCCGCCCATGAGTTGGTTATTTTGGCGTATGTCTTGAAGCGTTCTATTTACTGCTTCAATTGCTTTGCGATGCGCCATTGTGCACTCATCCCATACAATTAGTACACTGTCACGCAATACTTTAGCCTTTTCACAATTGCGCGAAATGTCGCAGACGGGAGTTTCAGTGACATCTAATTGTATGGGAATTTTTAGCATGGAATGTGCAGTTTTTCCTCCGGGCAGTAACGTGGCCGCAATTCCAGATGATGCCACAGCTAAGGCAATTTGACCTTGGATTCGAACTTGTGCAAGAATGAGTTTCGTCAAAAAAGTCTTTCCTGTGCCTCCCGGGGCATCCAAAAAATACAATCCTCCGGATGCATTTGAAACACTTTGGAATATTATATCAAAAACTCCTTTTTGTTCTGTTGTGAGGCTTGAAACCCCTTCAAGAGCAACAGTAAGTTCTGCGAAGTTATAATTAACTTCGGTTGCGTATTCTCTATGAGTGTCGGTTTCATTCAGGTCAGGCTCAGGCAGACCGTAGTGTGGTAACGGGTGGCCGCCAATTGAGATGACAATTTCTTGCAAGTCACACAAACAACAGTTTAATTTGATATTGCGCATGCGGTCATCGAGCTCGTGATGAGTTTCAGGACCTGATGTGCGTAAATAGTCCTCTGCCAAGTAGTTTTGGTATTTTAGCCACAGGTGATTGGCGTCGGAAATCCCGCAAAAAACTAACATCACGGCAAACAACTGTCGTAAACGATGTGGACTATCACCAAGTGATGCTTCTGATAGAGCTTCGTCCCAATGCTGGTCATCGTCCAATAGTCCGCGAGCCCGACAAGCTGCCTGGAAAGTCGGGTACTCGGTGCCATTGAAAATTTTTAAATCTGAAAAAGACGTCGGTCCTCTAACATTGTGCAAAAGCAACCGCACATAAAAACATTCTGCGTTATTGGGGTGCACGGTGTACACCCTTCCAATAACGTGTTCTCTCATGATGGAGGGAAAATTTTCAACAGGCGTTCCACGTCGCCGGCGTGTAAACAATCCGTGTTGTTTGTCATACGTATAGTACGATGGAACTTCGTCATAAAGCAATGTTTTTGCAAAATCGTCTGCCTCGCATAACGAAAAGAATGCCGTTAATGTTGTTTGCCTGGGATTCTCTAACTGTTCTGTTAAATTGTTTGTATTGAAATAAATACGTTGCCCACCTTCTACGTGAACGTTTAGGTGTATCACAGGCGGAAATCGTTCAAAAATCGGAAAACTGAATATCCGCCATGCTGCTTCCGAGGAACTAATGTAACGCCCCGTTTGGAATCTGGTTACTTCGTCACGGTCATTACTTGTAGCAAGCGTAGCCTGATCGGTTCCTTTATTTACATACTTGAAAATGTATTTAATCGATTTTATACTGTTACACAGTTCCACGTTTACATGACCCTGAAACGTTCTCGACAATACAGGTGAGAATGGTACAACCCACCGATTGTCTACTTCCAACAACCGTAGCATTGCAGTAAACCCTCCATGGTCTGGAGCACGTCGCCGGTATTTAGGATAACCATCTTCACCTGTAATTGTCTCTTGTAGTAGGCTTTTCGGAAATTTTTTAACACATCGTCCGTCCTGCATGCAAGGAGAGCTATTGTTTAAAGGGCCACAAGGTCCGTGAATCATGTGTTGCTTCACAATTGCGTGTAAAGCAGGATCTGAAATGGGATTTGGTATTTCTGCGCTTATTACTTTATCTACGTCATGGGGACGTATTTTTTCTTTAAGCCATAAAAGTATATGAGCGTGTGGTAGTCCTCGCTTTTGCCATTCAATGTTATATGTAAAGCACAAAGATGCGCCATACATTTTTTCTTTTGTGAGTAAATTAATTAATAATTTAAGTTTTAAATGAAAAACTCTACTTATTAAGTCGTGTCGGTCATACGGAACTTGACCTGGCAGCAGCTCTTGAGTTATTTCATTCCATTTAGGATTTGTAGTAGCAGTGATAAATAAGTCTGGCTTACCATATTTGCGAACATACGAAAGTGCGTCTTGCACTTGCTCGTGCATGTTACGTGGACTTCCGATGAAGCTTGAAGGTAAAATTACCAAGCGCCCCATGTTCTCGGAATTAGTATCATTTTGCAGTGCATCTTGGAGATCTGCATAATTCTCAGCTCGTAACTGCCTTTGATGAGTGCGGATATAAACTAAACGCTCAGTTTCGATTTTTGCGTACATGTCAACAATGAATTGAGAAAATAGACCGCGAAAACGTTGTAAATACGTAAATCTGTTTAGTCGGACCTGCAAAAGGTAGCAGTAAAATTGTAGCGCCGTGGCTTTTTTGTCGTTTCGTATTGCCCCAGTGGTAGGATCAAGTTGTCGTATTGCAAAGTTATAACCATCTTCACCGCGACAGTAAATAAGCGGATATTGTAATGAATCGTAAGAACGATGGGTTTCACTTATACGTTTCAGACGGTTATCTCGTGCACGTAAGACAATATCACGTTTGTCGCACTGTTGGTCTACCAGAACAACAGCTACTTCGTTGGTAGAAGGAGGGTTGTAGCGACCGCGGTGTTCTGTAGGAGGTCGTTTATCAGCACTTATAACAAATTTGTACTCCTCCTGCTGATCAGGAGGTATAGATTCCAATGCGGCCTTAAAATCGGACAAGTAATGGTTAGACTGATGAAGCATCTCCTGAAGATCAAATATGAGACCGGAGTTTAAATTTGTGAAGTGTTGGTTCCTGATATTAGCCTGCTCTTGGTAATCGGAAACAAAATAAATTTGCAAAAATTTAGGATTTTCTTCGGGCAATAAAGATCCTATTAGGTGATACACTTGTCCTTGCACTTTAAAGGTAGGCATAAATGTCCCGTGTATCACCTGTTTTGCACCAAAAGACGTCATTTGAAAAGCGGCATTATATGTACGAATATTGGCTAGAAATTGTTGTGATAATGGATGTTCTCCATTCAAAAGTGACTTTATAAGTTCAGGCGGATTTGAAAATAAATCAAAACGAACTTTGCCACCTGAACAACAGAATCCCATCGATTCTTTTGCCCACTTCAAAGCTTGACAATTACCGCAAACATTAACCATTCTCCCAACTGAGGCAAATTCTTGGTAATTAATATTAGGTAAGTAGGCAAAACCACTATTTTCTATTTGATCCCATCGAAGTTGTATGAGGTTTTCTTCTTCATTAAAATGTGCGGAGCTTGGTGTAAATGTCTGCGAAGCCCGTGACATGGCATCTTCATCGCCGCTTGCGGAGAAAGGCACCGGGCTCGGTGCAAATGTCTGCGAAACCTGTGACATGGCGACTACACCGCTGCCTGCGGACAAACGCGCCGAACTTGGTATAAATGTTTGCGAAGCTTGTGACATGGCGTCTTCACCGCTGCTTGCGAACAAACGCGCCGAGCTAGGTGTAAACGTTTGTGATATGATGTCTTCGTCTCTGCTTGTAGACAAAGGCGCCGAGCTTGGTGTAAATGTTTGCGAAGCTCGCGCCACAGCGTCTTCACTGCTGCTTATGGAGAAATGCACCGAACTTGGGGTAAATGTTTGCGAAGCTCGTGACGCAGCATCTTCATCTTCACCGTTGCTTGCGGAGAAATGCGCCGAGGTTGGTGTAAATGTTTGCGAAGCCTGCGCCACAGCGTCTTCACTGCTGCTTATGGAGAAATGCACCGAACTTGGGGTAAATGTTTGCGAAGCTCGTGACGCAGCATCTTCATCTTCACCGTTGCTTGCGGAGAAATGCGCCGAGGTTGGTGTAAATGTTTGCGAAGCCTGCGACACAGCGTCTTCACCGTTGCTTGCGAAGAAATGCGCCGAGCTTGGTGTAAATGTTTGCGAAGCTCGCGCCACAGCGTCTTCACTGCTGCTTATGAAGAAATGCACCGAACTTGGGGTAAATGTTTGCGAAGCTCGTGACGCAGCATCTTCATCTTCACCGTTGCTTGCGGAGAAATGCGCCGAGGTTGGTGTAAATGTTTGCGAAGCCTGCGACACAGCGTCTTCACCGTTGCTTGCGAAGAAATGCGCCGAGCTTGGTGTAAATGTTTGCGAAGCTTGTGCAACGGCGTCTTCACTGCTGCTTGCGGACAAACGCGCCAAGCTTGGTGTAAATGCTTGTAACGATTGTGATGTGGCAACTTCACTGCTGCTTGCGGACAAACGCGCCGAGCTTAGTGTGAATGTTTGTGAGGCCCGTGACATGGCGTCTTCACCGCTACTTGCGATCAAACGCGCCGACCTTGGTGTAAATGTTTGTGATGTGACATCTTCGTCTCTGCTTGTAGACAAATGCACCGAGCTTGATGTGAATGTTTGCGAAGCTCGCGCCACAGCGTCTTCACCGCTGCTTGTGGAGAAATGGACCGAGTTTGGTGTAAATGTTTGTGAGGGCCGTGACATGGCGCTTTCGCCGCTGCTTGCGGACAAACGCGCCGAGCTTGGTTTAAATGTTTGTGAAGGCCGTGACATGGCATCTTCACCGCTGCTTGCGGACAAACGCGCCGAATTTGGTGTAAATGTTTGTGAAGCCTGTGATATGACTTCATCGTCTCTGATTGCAGACAAACCTGCAGAATTTGGTATAAATCTCTGTGAAGTCCGTGACATGGCGTCTTCGTTTCCACTTGTAGACAAACCTGCAGAACTTGGTGTAAATGTTTGCGATGTCCGTGGCATGGCGTCTTTTTCTCTGGTAGCAGACAAACGCGCACAATTCGATGTAAATGTCTCTGAAGTCTGGGAGATAGCATCTTGTTCTAAGTCTGAAGTCGCTGAGCTTTGAGTAAGCTCCTCTGATATTCGAGCCTCTGCTTTGCGAACGCTCTCTCGTCTTCTCTTTATAGCGACCCGAGTGCGACGTGAAAGATTTGTCTTTCTGCGAACCATTTTATTCTTTATTGGGTCATGTCTCTAGTATAAGTAGTTACTTTCGAATGCTTTCTTGACTCAAAATCGGGAACCAAAATAAACGTTCTGTTCTTCCTGTAAACAATACAACAGTTAACGGTTTATACACCTATACATATGTATATAAATTATGTTCGATAAACTGCCACTGATAAGGAGTCATTTTTGTAGCTATTGTAACATCTGTGTGAACAGGCTATGTGGGTCGTCGGCCTACCTCAATTGGAATCCATATTCCTGATCAATTTTGCTACAAATATAGTCATACATTCACAGTCGTGAGGAAACATTATTTAGTAGGATTATATGTTTTGTCGCCACAGCACGGCTATCACAAGACGGCGCGCGAGCTCTCTCGATTTTTCTCCCACTATACATCTCTTTCTAAGTTTTCTAATAAGAGAGAGACAGATAGTGCGAGAAAAATCGAGAGAGCTCGCGTGCCGTCTTGTGATAGCCGTGCAGGTCCTAATAGCGCGATAGGTTTTAGTGTCAAGTTTTACGTGACGGTTCAGTACATTTTCGCCATAAAACTTGACGATAAAAGCTATCGTGCTAGCTGGGGCTCTCGGTCGTCGTGGCATGGTATGGCATGTACGTATTATCCATTGCAGTCGGTCATATAGCTACCCACAGGCAGAATTCCGTTGCGAAATTCTGCTTGGCAGGCCACATGTAAAGGTTCCTCTACTTAAATGACGACGAACACAAACTACCATCACGGCGGCAGTACTTATGCGGATGAGATAAAAGTAGGCCCTTTCTCCCTTTAACGCATAGTTGTATCCTGTATGATGGGTCATGAGGTATTGATGGCCCATTATCAAGAGCATGCCTAAGCGGAATGACGGCTACCGCCATGGTACCGCGTATGAAATCGGTGCTAGAGGCGCTAGAGTGTATGGAGCCAATTAACATAAATACTTATGTAATACACGGCCAGATAATGTACCACTTTTTTGGGCCGTGCATTATGAGCCCGAACAAAAGTGGCTTCCAATTATTGCCCCGGACCAAGATTGATGTGATGAATTCAATTCGGCCAGGTCAATAGTAAACTTGACAGCTATTGTCAAATTTACTATTGACTGCCACCGCGGGCCGCGCCAGTAAGGCGTGGCCTGCGGTAACGTCAGTAATAAACTATACGATTATTATTACCCGACTGCCGAAGGAGAGGAGGGTTATATAGTTTACTATTGACGGCCGCGCTAGTCTGTGAGAGGCTTGAAGCCTGAATCACACTGACGCGTCTTGTGTGATTCACTCTGAAAGTAAACTTGAAATTAGCAGTCAAGTTTTATATTGACGGCCACCGCAGGCCACGCTAAGCCATCGCTAATCGCTAAGGGTTAACTTATACCATATAGGTAAGTTATATGTAACTACACCTTAAGGATCAAGGCACGCATGTTTTGTACGAAGTACAACGTACCTAGTACCTACCTACCTATTTCACTCGCGAGGAAAACACATTACATTAGATTATAAGGTACCTACTTACGTTTTCGCTGACCATTCTTTGCAGCATTTAATATTTATATTAACCTACACTACACGAGTTAAGTATGATACCTATGATATGAAATGAATAAATAATGGCGCGAACTTTTTTTTGTACCTATATACCTACTTACTTTGATATTGAAATACCTATGCGCGCGCATGTAAGACAAAAAAGGCTCCAAACAGCCAATATAATATCAATTAATTCATAGTCAGTCAAATATTTTGTGGAAATTATTAAATAATATAATGAAACGTTACGAAGTATGTTTACATTGTATTATTATATTATATATTTCGATATTTTAATCATAGGTTTTAAAAAAGTAGTAAGTACAACTTGATTATTTAAAGGCGTATATAGACGGGCGACCACGGAGGACTCTGGTTTTGCCGGACACCGTGCAGCGTGTAATGGTTCGCGTTCGTTCTTTTGTTCAGTGTGTGCCCACCATAAGAGCTGTTAGGCCTGAATTACACTGGTGCGGGCTACGGTGGCGGACCATAGTAAATTTGACAGCATTAGACAACTCTTCTATTGTCCGCCGCGGTCAGGCCGCGCCAGTGTGTGACAGGGCTTAAGCCTGCACCACACTGGCGCGGCCTGCGGTGGCGGACAATAGTAAACTTGTCATTAGCTGTTAAATTTACTATTGACCGCCACCGCAGGCCACACCAGTGTGTGAGAGGCCTAAAGGAAACGCTACACCTACGAATTTTCCGGACGGCCAAGCAACGTCACAGAAAATCTAGTATGGAGTGACCTTGATTTGGCCGGCCGCCGTGCTTCCGACACGTATCCACACGGACTGAATCACGCGTCGGCTGGTGTGCAGTCCGGCCGATATCGGCCCGTGTAGCGTCTCCTTAAACGGTCTTGCATTGTTTCGACCATGGCGGCCATTACACAGTGAGTATTATCAGGCGACCCACTCATTTTACAATCCCAATCACAGGCATATTGACGTGTATTACAGGATTGAGATAATAGAGCAGAAAATCCGGATAATTTTAAAATCCACCCAAAGATAAGAAATAATCTATCAGCGACTAAAGCCACACCACACGATTCTGTTTGATGGATGGCGCCCATACACGGTGAAGTATTATCACGCGATCCATGCGCATTCTCTTTCTCAATTACTTGATTGACACTTGAGTATTTTAGCAATATTTTTATTATAATCATATTGTGATACTCGAAATTGTACGGTGATATATTTCTAGCTTCTCTATCTTTAATAGGTTATGACAGACAGCTAGAAAAATATCACGATGATAAAAGTGGGCGCACGTTATGGCGTTCTATATTATTTGTCGCACCAACTTGCTTTAGTAAGAGCCATGAAGTCTCTCACAGACTGGCGCGGCCTGGCCGCGGCGGTCAATAGTAAACTTGTCATTAGCTATCAAATTTACTATTAACCGCCACCGCAGGCCGGGCCAGTGTGACTCAGGCCTTACACGCCTAGCAAATTGACACAACCACTTACTATAGTTGGAATGGCGGCCAATACACGGTGATTAAATACTGATGATCCACCATAGCTGTCTCTTTCTACAAAATGCAATAGAAAGAGACAACTATGGTGGATCATCAGTATTTAATCATCGTGTATGGCCGTCTATGAGGAAACCGTATATATCTTTCATTCCAAGGCCTGAATCACACTGCCTGCGGTGGCGGTCAAAACTTGCCAAAACGGACCCGGGGCTACTTTAGGGCACAACCAGGAATAACGCTAGGAGGATGATGATTTTAAGGAGTTCTATACATCTAATGCCTAGTTTACACTATGCCGAAGTGAGCAGGGAAGTGTAGGCAGAATGGGCGTAAAATGCGGTATTACGCCCGTTCTGCCCACTTCCCTTCCAACTTCCCTGCTGACTTCGGCTTTGTAAACGTAGTATAACATTTTGTCACAACAACCGCCTTCAAACTGACTTTACAGCTGCGTCGGTAGATTGCTGTGACAAATTGCTAGTTGTATAATAGCCTTAACTACATCAAGTTGGTTTGACAAATTGCATATATTTGTGCTATATATCAAAAAATAAAATAATTTATTTCAGTAACTTAAATACATATACAAGTATCTGTGCTGGTGCCTCTTTTTAAGTATATAATATACTTGTGCTAAGAAGATCACCGCTCTTCCACATGTTGTGATTTAGGTGTAGGCATAAGTAACTTAAAATATAAATTAGAAAGTAAACATTTTATATTATACTATGTGGTAAGTGTGTGTGTGTGTGTTTGTGTGTGTGTGTGTTTGTGTGTGTGTATCACATTTAACATACATTACATTATACATTGTACTCATATTATTGGGCCGTGTATTATCACCCTGAGGAAACTCGGTACGGGGGGATGCCACATTAAAATTTGTCCGGGCTGATAATGCACGATCCAATCATTCACGTACATTGGACGCGAATTATTGGGCTGTACATTATCATGGCCGTGCATTATCATGGCCGTACATAACCGGCACCTACTCTACAAAGAGAATATAAACACTACGTTATACTCTACTCCGTGATTCCCGAATAAATTATAACCAACAATAAGGATACAATAGCGAAAACGCTGGACGTGGTGTTTGTGAAGTGAAGATCATTGATTTGTAAAGGCATTTACCAAAACCGAATCGTATTCTCAATCCTACAATCGAGTGGTTACAAAACAAACGCTGATGCCTCTCATAGGACAGCTTAACCTGTCCTACCCCACGACTCGCGCACTCATTAATGAGCATAAAACTAATAATAAGATTTGGTAAGTTATGATACTAATATGCTTTATTGATTTGGAGATTCGTTGCATTGACAGTGAGAGACTTACGTAGATTCCTCACAGTGGGTGACCTTACTAACCATCACAAACACAACACTGTCTTCTGGAAGGTAGAGGTTGTTCTCCAGTTGGGCTGCTCCAAATATGAGTGAGAAGACATACTGTGCTAGGGCACAGTATGTCTCAAGCTAGGGCTTGAGCTATAAGACAAACTCACTCTTTTGTGTACCTATTTAATGTAATACTACAGTTATAAACTTTTTTGTTGTAAAAACCTAATCTATATAATAATTTATTTTAGGTATGGATTTTCATGGGCCATGGATTTTCTCAACCAAGGAACATAATAATTATAATATGATGTGTAAAGACAAACCAAAAAAAATGGAATTGTGTTCAGTTGAGTATGCAGAATAAGAAAAGGAAGAAAAACCACTCAGCAATTGGAAAGCCAAAAATAATGAATGATTTACTAAGTTTCAATTATTGTGCTTATTAAAATTGATGTTTGTTTTGTATCTAATTTTATTTTTCACTGGGCACATTATCATATTTGGCAGATGATTATTGCCGAATTATCTATCATCATCATCATCAGTCCTTCCCCCAATGCTGAGGATGGTGACTTCATGTCCTATTGTTGTTGACCAGATTACCCCATGGGCTCCTAACACCCACTTTATGCGTGGCCTCATGCAGATGTAGTTGCAAGGGTTCAGTGATTTGTATGCTCGATTTAGCAGGTGCTCTGCCGGTGTGCTGCATCATAATAATCCTCTCCAGGTTATCTGAAGAACATTGTCTATACTAATATTACAAAGAGGAAAACTTGAGATTGTAACTTTGTATGTAATGGTTGCCAAAGTAATGGGTAATCTCTGGAACCACCAAACCGATTTTAAAATTTCCTTTACCTGAGAAGAGTGACTCTAAGATAAAAGTTGATGGAGAAAGTTTAGAAATTCACAGTGCTGTCTTTGAATTGTTGTATAATATGTACTTGTAATATATGAAATTAAAAACTGCCAATACATCAGATAATTTAAGATTAACATCCTATACTAACCTTTCCTTTCATCACATTGACAGTTGTTATGTGGCAATGACAATTTGTTGTACATTGAGAGCTCTATATGTAAAGAAGATTGCCATAGAACAGCATCATTACTTATTATCTTGGCAATATTATGTCAATTTAAGGTTGTGAAATATCTCCTATCATCATCATCATATCAACGGAAAGACACCCACTGCTGGACATAGGCCTCTCCCAAAGCGTGCCACAATGGCCGGTCCTGCGCCACCCACATCCAGCAGACTCCCGCATCCTTTACCAAGTCCACCTTGTCTATCTCCTATAAAATATCTATTTGCCCAGACATAAGTGGTGAACCTTTTCTTCAGACTGAACATTGCATTGCAAAGGATAGACCTACTGGGTGAAAGATATCATACACTTTGGTTAAATAATCTATATGTTTACTATATGTTTATTTTAAAGAAAATATTCACACAATTAAAATATATTAAATTTTACTAAAAGAAGATTGTAGCTTTACAATTTTGCATGTACCTACTTAATGGGTACCTACATAATATCCAGAACCACTTATTCATTTCACCTGCATGTTGAATGCAAAGGTTATAGGCTATATTTTATCCCGCGAGTTTGCCTGCATTCTTTGCAATACACGGGTAGCTAGTAGGTATACATCGTGTAAAATCAAATGATAGGGAAGTACAAGTAATACATTTTGATAATACAACCAAAATCAATGTTGAGAGTACATAGCTGTCCAGCAAATAACTAAATTACCTATACAAGTAATACTTGTCTCGGTGTTTCTTCATAATTCTTTTTACAATTAGGTACGTCCCAGTTATAAGTTAAAATTCTTGTTAGTTTTCAATGCTTAGATTGACTCAATTCCGTCTTTACGGATTTGTTATGTTGGCCGTCTCTCTTATCTGCAAGAACAGTATCACGCCTGTTTCTCATCTCGAATATTTAATTAAGTAGCATTAACATCAGAATCTCGATTCACTGTATTTTCACCTATACTTACTCAATTTTTCACCTATATTCAATTTTGACTGATATTTCCCATGGGCCTTTTAAATATAATTTCATGATGATCATAATCTTTTGAAACTTGTATAAAATTGCCGAGATATTTTTGGTTGACAAATTTTATAGTACACATCAAATATCAGTTATATCATTCATATCATCAAAGAGAATATAAACACTACGTTATAAGAGACGGAACTTCATACATTTATTTTATTTTATGGGATTCTCTGAAGTCTCCTACCAACGTAAAGAAAAATGAGTGTTGACATTACGACATCCGGTCAAAGTCAGTGATGTGAAAATTCGATAATAGTGATGTTCATACGTCAGAAAATATTTCATCGATATCGATAACATGACCCCATAGGGGTCGCTCGTTCTACATTTATTAATTTCCAACTAAATACAATTAAATGTTTAGGTTCCAAGAATAATTTAACGAGAACTGAGAACGCGACAGAATGTGCAGAACATTTTATTGACTGATAGCATAAGAAACCTTATAAAAACGGCACGTGATTATTTCTCAGTTTTCGCTAAGTAAATTCTATCTATACGAATGAAATATTGATCAGATATTAGCTCTTTTATTTCAAATGAACATAGGTATTCGTAATAACTTCTAAAAGTAACAAAAAAAACATAAGACAAGAATATATAGGTACCTACAGATTCACGTAAACATAAACATAAGATAGTTGCAGAGCTTACTTTAAGAAATTTAGCATTTTAACTTTATCATCCCTGTATTATAATTGTATATTTACTAGTTTTATTCGATCCAAAGATCATTAACACGAGTACCATGAAACAAATTAAAAAAGCAATACCTTAGTAACGAAAGATCCCTCAAATTGACCATAATAAATAACAATAGTATATTATAATCTCCCTAAAGAAATTAGCGAAGGCCTGAAAATACAGAAATACACAAAATGTATAACAACTTAAACTATGTTCTTTATTTATTGTGCTTCTTTTAGCAAAATAATTGTCTCGTGTTAATATTCAAATAAAACTAAAATACGACGCATAACAGATAATTATTATAAAAAACCCTAAACAAGGGTGCCGCTATGGGGCATAAGCTACCGCTACCGGTGGTCAGGTCAGTCGCCCGACTGAGAGACGAACCTCCTGACTATTCTCGCAGTGCCTTGGAGTATGCCTTCTGTATCTGATCCTTGACCCAGCCATCTAGCGAGGTCAGCACGATATCAATCTTATTGGCTACAATAGTCATATCCGTGATTACAGATCGATCCATATAGAGCGTGGAACGATCATTTTCGAGAAATAGCGCTGCAGAATGTGTACTTATAGTATGGCACTTCGCGGACCATAAGACCGTATAGCAGAGCAAGTTGCTGGTCAATAATCCTGGGTACAAGGTTATGTGTGTGCAAGTACGTACTCGCGAAAATAAATAATATGGCTGAGTGACCCTCTGGATATATTTCCAGTAGTTCCTAGAAGTTAGAACCCATTGCGGTGCGCGGTGTTACGTTTTTCTTCGTTCAACTATTGGCTACAGCAAGTGGTGTCTTGCTGCTGGAACAGATGCTGCAGGCACCGCTTCCTCCATGGGGGTAGCCACGGGACCTGAAATGTATCAAATATTAACATTCAATCTAATGGTGGTGTTAGTTTATGGCTGATGTCTATGACAGTAGTCGTTAAGCCGAGTTAGAGGCCTTCGGGCGGCTTAATAACGTCTTACAGTCGAGTTGCCCACTCACTTGACAAAGGGGGGACAACTGTCACTTGCGTCCGCAGGAGCTACCTACCACAACCCTGCACGTGTCCCCTGGGTGGTACTAAAGACTAAAGTGTGACAAACTCAAAAGGCCAAATAAATACAAAAATACAAATTCAAATTCAATTATTTATTCATGACACACAATTTACACATACAAATAATGTATGCCATACGATTATATAAATATACAGGACGCAACTATTTGTTAAAGGCATAATTATACTGACTAAATACATAAGTCCATGCGTATTACAAATAGGGAAGTAACTCTGGCTTGTGGCTATGTACCTGTCACTTCTTCGTATATAAATCGCTGACTCAATTTCAAAGTACCTACCTAAGTACTTCCTATTCCTGATAACACTGAGTTGAGTTTTGTACACGCGGAACGGTGTTTTAAGCACCAAAAGCAATAAAACCATAACTCCTTAGATATAGGTACATACATTCTTACTATACCCATTACAAATACCAGCATTTTATGTAGGTAGTACCTAAGAGTCTTTGAGCTAAGCCGCGGACGTACAGTCGCACATGGCGAAAGTCTAAGAGTTCCTTGTTAACAACTGAACCCTAAAAATTTACATCCACCTACTACAAAATAACATGAATGTCTTTTTGTGGCCAAGATTCACATAAGATTTGTAGATTAAAAATATTAAATATTACGGGACAATCTTACACAAATCAACCTAGGCCCACGGTAAGTTCAATAAGGCTTGTGTTGTGGGTACTAGGCGATGATATATATAATAAATAAATAAATATTACGGGACAATCTTACACAAATCAACCTAGGCCCACCACGGTAAGCTCAATAAGGCTTGTGTTGTGAAATAATAGATAAATACATATATATACTTATATATACATATATAACATCCATAACTCAGGAACAAATATTCGTGATAAACACACAAATTAATGCCCTGACTGGGATTCGAACCCGGGACCTCCAGCTTCGTAGGCAGAGTCACTACCCACTGGGCTACGGAGGCCGTTAAAAGATAAGAGTTAGATTTATACCTACTTAGTAGCTTAATGCTAAATTCGTCAGGATCAGAAGCATATTCGGCCATGCCTATGAAGGGTTTCGTAGCTGTTATTTTATTAGAAGACTTGGACTGAAACCGCTACAAAATGTCACGAGAATCGGTTGAGCAATAAGCGACCTGTAGAGGGGAACAGCCGGACATCCATATACATATACATACCTACTCACTTCTTTAAGACTTGTGCGTCATACAAACTTTCAAAGCCTTTTTTAACTGGTTTCCTTGTAGGTATCCTTACTCAAAATATTATTAAGAGTAAATAGTCAATCCCGCTAGTGTTATTCCCGGCTGTGCCCTAAATGAGCCCGGGGTCCGGGTTTAGACCTAATTCCAAGATTTGGCCAAAGCACTAGTTTTACAAAAGTGACTGCCACCTGACCTTCCAACCCAGTGGGAAAACTAGACCTTATTAGGATTAGACCGGTTTCCTCACGATGTTTTCCTTTACCAAAACGTTCATCATCTCATCATCATCATATCAGCCGAAACACTCGTGCTCTACGTCCACTGCTGCTGGACATAGGCCTCCCCCAACGAGTGCCACAATGAGCGGTCCTGCACCACCCACATCCAGCGGACTTCTGCGACGTTTACCAGGTCATCAGTCCACCTTGACCGAAACAAGACCGAAAAGTTAACAGTACCTAAATATTCCGTACATAAGTTCGAAAAAGTCATTGGTATTAGCCGGGATTCGAACCCAAGACCGTCGCTTGACATCCAGATGCCTGAACAGTGGTTCTAGTGGTTGGTGAGTGGTGGTGGTGGCCTAGTGAGGCTACCGTAGCTTATTTATACCAGCTAGAATTTTTGAAGTCGGATAAGCGGTTCCGGATATTACCCAAAACATACAAACTTATAATCTTACATACAAACTTTTAACCCTGTTTTATAGGGTCTTGCTTGACAGACAGACAGACGGACAACAAAGTGATCTTATTTGGGTTCCGTTTTTTTCCTTTTGAGGTACGGAACCCTAAAAATCAGGATGCCCATACAAACTTTCGACTCCAATAGCAACCTTAGTCATTGAAAGACTCACATAATTTAACAAATGTGCAACTATAGCAAGTGGTGTTTTGTTGCTGGAAGGAACTGCGGCTGAAGAGGCCGCTTGATCCATACTGACAGACGGGTGCCAAAGCTGAAATGTATCAAGTACAACATTGTTTAAAATTATAACTAATGGCTCTGAAAGCTATGTCAAACGTATTTTTTTTTATTTTTTCTACCTGTAGAGTAGAACAGCCGGCAAGACATACGAAAGCACTTTTGCCCAAGCTGAAACGGAGAACTTCGTTCGCTTCGCTCGCTCATTCAATAACTAGTGGCTCTGTGAGCTGTAGACATCGCGAGCCTGTTTTTTTTTCGAATTTCCAAAATCTGAATCGACAATATAATAAATAAATCAGCATATAAACGTCCCACTGCTGGGCACCTCCTCTCATAAAAAAGATCTATATAGTCATCGAAACTGCTCACAAAATTTCACGGAAATCGGTTCAAGAATGCGTCCTGTAGAGTAGAGGAAAACTGCTGGAAAGAAATACTTCGTTCACTTCCCTTGCTCGCTTGTGGCTCAGTGAGCTGTAGAACTCGCAAGTCTGTCATTACGAGTATTATAGTTTACCAAATTTTCAAAATCTGTATTGACCTAAAAGCTATAAAATAATTGAACCTGCTCACAAACTTCAAAAGAATTACAAAAGAGACTTATAAAAAAAAATTGCTTGCATTTTTTTTCCTGACAGGGGGTTGCAAGTGCTCCCGTTTGCACCTTGCTGCCGGCGCTCATGCTTGATCAACTTAATTATGCATACCTGATTTACATGCCACATGTAGAGGGAAGTTTTTATAATTGACGTCCAGTCAATAGTAGTGCAGATATATGCAATATGGGATATGCTCGTTTCCTCAGACGATTGCCTTTTTTGTTGAAGTCTCGTGCTTTGAAATTTTCTCCACAAATAAATTGTACTTCATGAAGCTTTTCTATGGGTATATACAAGATCTTCCTTTCCAAATATTTGTAAGTACCCAAGTTCTGCACCTGTAAACAAATCCCAATTTGTTAGGTCAATAAGTGACGATTTTTTATTTATTACATGGAAATAAGTAAAATAACTATCAGAAACTCGAAATAGATAGTATTGAAATTGACAGTCCGACGAAACTAGCTGTCCCGGTGATTCCACCTGCATTAAAAATAATCCGCGAGATATGTATTAAGGTGAGATAGGGCACCACGGCAGAATGTCACTTTGCTCATATTTGCAGCATCCCCACAGTGTAAGTACCTTCAGAAGACCGCAGCCATAATAACGCGCCACCATTATTTGCTCTCAAGGTATGTGGTGTTGTGTTCCTGGTGGTAAGTAAGGTCGGCAAAGCTTCGGAGGATGTGTTGTGTTCAGAATGAGGAACCTGCGTCCGTCTCTAGCTATCAACACAACGAATCCTCAAATCAATAAAGGGTCGGCAACGCGCTAGTGATTCTTTTGAAACCATGTGTGTATATTGGCTACGGTGTCTGCATACCATCAGGCAGACCATATGATTGATTGTCGTAGTATAGAAAAAATAGCCTATGTCACAGTATTGGTGAAATTGTTTCTCCACTTTACACGGTCTTCGGCATCCTTTGTTGTGAGGCCATTGACATGCATATTATCCCTCGCGATGTTTACGCTATACTACTTAAAAATCAAAGCCAGAGCAAACAACATGTAACTCGGTAAAATGTGTCGCATTGAAATGTTTCCATGGAGAACCTGACCAGTTAATATTAGGTATGTATATTAAGTAGCTATACTTACCGCTGCTCATCGATCGGAAAATCGCCAAATAATCCTGGTCTGTGTCTTTCCCTTACACCACAAATTTTATCCCACTCTTTCTACCCATAATGAGACTCTGTCTCTGGAATATTCTAACTCAACACGTTTACGAATAGGTTCACGAAGAGATCAAATACACTAATTAAAACGAAAAAGCTGATAAACAGATCGAAATCGCAAGAGAAATCCGTATTTTTTCTGACTTTTCAATCAAACTTCAAACGGTGCCGGTTAATGTACGGCCCGATAATACACGTCCATCTATCGTTATCTCTCTCTTTTTGTATAAGTTAAAAAGAGACATAGATATAGAGGATGCCAATTATTGGGCCGTACATTAACCGGCACCCTTCAAACTTTTGAATTCAAATTTCATCTTGACATCTTGGTTGTTGCCACTACTGTGTGTTTTGTTAGGTTGGCAATAGTGCGTCTACGTCGCCATACATATTTTCATTATAAGAGAGTTTCGGCGGACTGCATATCATAACCCGCCATGAATATTTTGACTTCGCAGTTCGCTGACAGCTCACCTGTCAGTGTCACCTGACAGTTGTAGCAGCGTTTGATTTCAATAAAAATAAATTAAAAATTAAATGAAGTCGTATATTACGGAAAATAAATTAATTGTCGCAGTCGGATAAAAACTATCCTAAGTTGCAGCTGGAATAATAATGTACCTATATAAAATGTTTCATATTTTTCCGTTCATGGGATGCTGAGAACATTCGAACCGCGCAAAGCTTAGTTTCAAACTGGCTGATTCTTTTTTTAATTTAGAGATTTATTATAAGTGGAGATAACACTTGACATAGTGATAAGGAACTAACACTCTATGTATCGTTGATGACCGAAATAAGTTATTAATAATAAATTATTGGTACCTAAAATTGATTTTTTTGCATCAATTTCGGGTAGAATGCGTATTTGCAAACAATTGATAACATGTATGTATGAGATAAACTGAGTTACTTAGCCTTATCCAATCTAGTCTTTTCATATTTTTTTTTCAAGCGTAGTTGTTACGGAATTGTAAGAAAATTAAGATTATATATAAGATTGTGTACTTATATATGTAGTCACGTCGCTGCAGGCACAGCGAGTCCATAAATAAAGCATGCTAAAAAGTCCACATCTAACAACTTCTATTTTTACAAGCTTTATATTAACTTGCACTGTTCGTATGTATGTAAATATGTAAGTATGTAAATATGTAAGTATGTAAAATATGTAAGTATGTAAGTTGTCCGTCAAAATTTGCAATACATTTTTCAGTCACTTCCCGTTATTCAATTGAGCTGAAATTTTGCAAGCATATGTATATTGCATGACAGTGCAATATTATGATGACTTGGAGCTGATCTGATGCTGGAGCTGGAAGGTGGCCATAGGAACTCCGCAATAAAACGACCAACCACATCGAGTTTGGGCTCGTTAGAATCGTCTCAATGAGTACTTGATGATGGTATGCAGAAAAGTACAGTCGGCAGTAAAAGCTTGTACCAAAAATGAAATTTTTGACAGAACCTTATTCAGCTTACTAGTCCCGAACAATTAAATGGCGAGAAAATTTAATTACTCTTCGAATAAACTAGGCCTTCGAAGTAAGTTGGGCAAAGAGGTGTTATGTAAATGATGGCACATCCAACCAAGTGCGCCAAACTTCGGGCCTGTGTTACTAAGCAAACTCGAACTCTATCGCGGTAACCCACTCGGTAGGTACCTACATATATAGAAGGTATCCCGTAACCTAGTATGAAACAACAAAGGCCAAGTTTAGTGTAAACATACTTAATGTGTAATGTATACATACTTATTTCGTGTCATTATAATTATATGATTTACTAAAATTATGATTGGGACTTGTGGGAGTTATTTAAACAGTGGTTATGGAAGTACAATTAACGAATTCGACACTGTACGCGTAGCACGCAAAAGCTATACTTCAATTTCCTATCAACGCTACGCAACGAACAATTTACAATCCAATTCGTGGAAATACTAGCATGAAGCTTATTTCCCTCGCTATTGTTTATAAAAAAAAAGGCCGCACCCGTTTTCTCTATGGATTACATTTTATAATTGTAACCCAATAAGACTATTCTTATTGGAGTCCGTTACTATTTATGAATAAACTATTACATTGAGATTATACGAGTACATTATAACAGTTTTCCACTACATGAACCTACCTTGTAAAAAAATGAGATTTACTTAATTTAATTCGGATTACTTTGCAAAGGTTCCGTTCCTGATAGCTATTATGAGCTATAATGAATCACTAAGTATACCTACTTACAATGTACTCATTTCTACGTGTAGGTATTTGCCTAAGTTTTAAAATGACTTCCTCCCGACTGTGACTGACTTCCCGTCATTATATTATTTACTAGTTGACCCCGCGAACTTCTTATCGGCATATTCGCCATACAAAACCTATGAGAAAGTAAATTAGTTTTTTTTACATAACTTTATTTTTATGTTAATTCTGCTATTCTGTGCGGAGACATATTTAACAAATCAAACATCATAGAAATCGATCTAGCCGTTTTTGAGTTACAAATGGTGTAACTAACACGACTTTGTTTTATAAATAACATGATGAAATTAATATGAAATTAGTCGACCAATCAGAGTTTTACGTCTCGCACTTGACGAAGTAGATTTCGCAATGGTCACGTCACGTAGATATACACGACGGTTTCGTGACTTTACATTCCAGTTTATATCCCAGGCGTTTATGCACTTAGGTACTTACCTACTTTTTTGATATATTAAAAATAAAAAATAAATATTACGGGATAATCTTACACAAATGATCGATATTATATGGTTATGTATATAGTCTCTATTAAAACATTATTCGTCAAACATTTCCTATTTTGTGCGTGCCAGCGATGTGGCTAGTTTGCGGACTTAATTCGGTAATAGTCTCGAGTAGGTATACATTTTTAATGTGTCTCTCCCTGGATTAATGAGGTCTCTCCCCTGGGCAATCGATACCGTAACACTTTCTAACTCTTGTCTAAATACTACGTATTGCTAGGTACATATGACATGTATGTTTGATACATAGAATGCGTCCTTTACATACGGATCGCGTTGCTAACAACCTTATCTGTGCGCTATCGCTTCTAAAAAGGCATTATTTTTGTGTATTGTTTATTTCATATAGCTAGAATCACTGGTGGTTAGAATGACCTTGAGGTGTTTTGTTCTATATTTTACCTACGGCAATCGTAATATACCTGTCGCTCACATCGGGGTTGCCCGCTCTTATTACACCACCCTCATAATTTTATAACTGTCAACAATATTTCAAAGATACCTTCTTTATTATTACAACTGTCAGTACTAATTATTTGAAGTTAAAAAATCTAATTAAAGACACAAGTAACAATAATCAGTCACATTTGAATCGAACAACATAATTAAGAATTTGCGAGCGCTATTCCGGCAGCGCGCCGTCAAATGTACATTGATAGCTTGCAAGTTTATGTTTAAAAATGGTTTTACTACCCCTTTTTGCCTGAAACACAGGGTATCCTAGTTTAGGCTCTTGTATATCCCTTAATATTAAATTTTAGCATATCATTATAATATCTGTAAAATAAGTTTTCAATAAATTGTTATATTCTATCATCATCATCATATCAGCCGAAAGACGTCCACTGCTGGACATAGGCCTCCCCCAAAGAGTGCCAAAATGACCGTTCCTGCGCCACCCGCATCCAGCGGACTCCCGCAACCTTATACTAATACGTAATCGCGGGCTACTTTAACCCTAGAGGGTAACTTTGACTTATGCGAATTACTCTGACCACCGCTTTTTTATGAATTTGAAAAATTTTTTTTTGGTGTGACATTGCTATGTGTGGTTTTCATACGGGTCAAAGTAACCCTCCATTGGATCAAAGTGACCCGAGTTTACAAGATAAATATTATTTTCCAAAATTGTGATTAGAACGCTGGGATTTGAATAAACAAACAAGTAATACATAAGCAGGAAAACATTGTCTTCACTTTAAGACTTCAAGTGAAAATAACTTAAAGTTGTGTGTGACGCGCCACAGATAGGTATTTATATTTTCTTGCTTATTTAATGTTTAAATTAACAGGTTTGTCAAATGAGTTTTAATCCAGTGCGTTCTGCACCCCTAGTTAGACTCTCCATAATTCTCAGCCACTAGCCTGCTATTAAATACCTCGCTAACTCTAGAATCAAGCGGCTGCCAAGTTTCTGTTTTACCCCTAAACTGCATCTTAAACTTTGACGCATAATGCATTTTGGATAATAAGTCATAGTTTAAATATACACTATACACACCAGATAGATCACATAAGTTGTATGTTGTAACTATTGATGGTTTATTGTTGTTTAGTTTTGGTGGCTGAAGCATATTTTTTATTTAAATATTGATCGGGATTGATCAATGAAATGTTCTTATTTTCGAAGTACATAAATTTTCAAAAAGTTGAAATGATGTACGTACCTATAACAGACTTTGTGATATAGAAGTACTATTAGCTGGGCCTAGCCGAAGTATTTATTACGTTCATATACTTTCTGTATCCGCTCCCGAAGTAATTTTAGTCTCGCTTTTACCGTGTGGTTTTGAATTATGGTGCGACTTACTTTGACTTTTCTTCGTGCTCACTCGCCTACACTACAACATAACTCCCTCTCGTTCAAGTAGTGTATGACCTAAATGAAGGCTAAATAAAGTTATTTTTATTTTATTTTATTTTATTTATTTATAATGATATATGCTTACGGTAGCCTAGTGGTTCAGGCATGCGGCTGTCAAGCGGCGGTCGTGGGTTCGAATCCCGGCTCGTACCAATGAGTTTTTCGCAACTTATGTACGGAATATTTACCGTTAGCTTTTCGGTGAAGGAAAACATCGTGAGGAAACCGGTCTAATCCCAATAAGGTCTAGTTTTCCCTCTGGGTTGGAAGGTCAGATGGCAGTCGCTTTCGTAAAAACTAGTGCCTATGCCAAATCTTGGGATTAGGTGTCAAAGCGGACCCCGAACTCCTTTAGGGCACAACCGGGAATAACGCTAGGAGGATGATGAATGATATATGCTTGCGATTGCGCAAGTATGACCACGTATGCAGCTTCCGTTCCCAACTCAAATGGCTCCCTATTCGTCTTCAACGCGATTCCCATATCCCAACATAAAGACTGTATCCAAGTCCATAAAAAAAAAAAAAAAAAAGAACTGTATCGAAAAGTATAAGGACAACTTTAGCTAACCGCCATTATTGTTTTATTTGTTTTAAAAATATGAACGTCGCTTTATTTCATAGATGCTATGGTATTGAACTCAATTGCTTAATTATTTTTTTCGGATTACGTTTAATTTAAAAAAATGAGAGGTCTAACACCCGATCAACGAAAACGAATTGTGGACAAATACATACGAGAAAAGGGTATGTCCATGAGAAAGATCGATAGTTATGCAATTAAATTACTAAAAACATTTTTTTACGGGGATACTCCATACTTGTAACTGCACGTCAAAAAAAAATTTTTCACACTAAGTCCATATGTGGCACATAAAACGATAGGTCTTTTAAAATTACTATAAGGTTACTCAGCACTTTTTTTGATCATGTGAACATACTCAGAGATAATCACCACGAAAAGCACGAAAATTGTGCCCCCCCCTCTAACTTTCGAACGGTGTAAGTGAAAAATTTGAAAAAAATCGTGGACATAGTGCTTATTAAATACTTCCACCGAAAAGTGTTTTGAAAAAAATCGGTTTGAACGTTTTCGAGAAATTGCTGAAAAACTGATTTCCCTATAGAAAAGGATGTAAGACGTAAGGTTTGTGTGACGATACGACCTTTTTAATATAATATGTCATTCACTGATAATATGCATAATTAGGACTATTACAAGCATACTGATTATCAGTGGCGTATTTCAATTACAATACATAAATCCATATCCATACTTAATATCATATTATAAAAAATTTGGTATGGTAATGGCAAAGGTTAGGTAGTTTTGAGAGCCTGAGAAGGACACAGGATAGTTTTTTTTCATCGTGGAAGTCATCCCTTAAAGGGATGGTGAGAGGTATTATGGAATTAATTGCGATAATTGATACGGCGCCTGTGCCGGCTGTGTCATGGTCATGTCTAATACTTAGCAGTAAAAACATATATTTGCTCTTAGATTTTGTTTAGGCGTTTAACATAAAATACGTTTAAGGCTACTAACAGGTATAAGCGGACGAGGTCGTGGCTAAAAGTTTGTTTAGTTATAAGTTTCTTAAAAATGTACGAAGAATAAAAACAATTTGCTGCAGAAAAACGGGGAATGATCAATATTGAGAAATCGTTTTGTATAGACCCGCAGGAACGGTTTGAAATCGAAGATCAACTTACAACTTAATTATGCTGGACAATTCAATTTTGAAACTGGCATTTT
The DNA here is from genome assembly GCA_963854355.1 of Epinotia brunnichana. NCBI lineage: Eukaryota > Metazoa > Arthropoda > Insecta > Lepidoptera > Tortricidae > Epinotia > Epinotia brunnichana. The sequence goes on from OY977936.1 coordinate 33,419,749, forward strand.
GACCTCTAATCATTAATTGTTGTTAACCAGCTCGAAGTACTTTATTTTCATGCCATATGAAAATAGTAAACATTTGGTTTGTTACTTAAACTAATACTGAAACTGCCCAATAATAAACAAACAGCTTAAATAAGTAGTTTGTAGGTAAGAAAAGTTTTATTAACGATTCACCTACGTCGGCAATATATTGGATAAGAAGAGAATTTCTATTTCTCTGTTTGTGAAGTCTATTTTATAGTAGAAACTTTTATTTTTATTTTATTTTTATTTATTTCAGTACAGCAACTATTTTTACAGGTTGACCTAATACAATAGCGCCTTAAAATTCATTTAACCTAATAATTATACTTGCACAAGACACACAGACATACTTTAACAAATTCGGACATTGGACAATAAAAAAGATCACTGTGGTCAGCCACTAGATTTAGTGTGTGCACGGCGCGACTGAGAGGCGCTTTACAAAGCAAGTTGGTTCTGCCGCTCGGCTCCGCCAGCAGCCGCGGCCGCCGCCGCCGCCCCGCGTACCCGGGTTGCAGATACCACCCCGTAGAACTCGAACAAGGTAGCATGCCAGTGACAAATCTCTACGGGTTTCCAATCTATTGTAGAGTACCTAGCTGTGTTGACTCCTTTAACTTACCTGGTTTTGTAGAAGTAGTAAGAAAAACTTCTGAACAAGCATTTTCGAATACAGGATATGTAGTCTTAGCATGGGCAAAAACAAGTCTTCGACATTGTCCTGAAAATTATTATGACCAAGCAAGCAACATAGCCGGACATGTTGAAGCAGTTTCTCTTAAATATAATAATACAAGGTTATTTGCATATTAAAGGTCTCCCAAATGCGCCTTCGAAACGTACTTTACACTATAGGACTTTATAGTTTTTGGAGATGTTAAGACTTTCTTCGTTCAAGTCGTTTAGATATATTTCTGCAAAATGCTGGATAAACAGCTTTTCTGTTACCACGCGAGGAGGAACACATTAAGACCTAACCAACCTGACCTGTGCAGCGAAATTACTGATTTAACATCACGACGCTGACAAATTCCTTGTGACTATTGAGTATATAATATGGCTTAAACGTAAGGTTAATATTTATATCAGAATGCAGATCCTCGTTTAGCACATTATTGTACGAACGAGCGAAGTCCTCCGAGTCTAGAGGAACAATCCGACATTCGTATGAATGTATGGTTTTGTATACCTACATATTTGTTCGGTGATACCCGGTTCGGTACGAAATTTGTTAGGCGAATGAATAAGACAACAATATTTTATCAAATTAAAGGTTGAACACGCCAAAACGTGGGCATACATATGTACTTATATTTTTTTTATTTACGACTATACAAACTATTTAGTAATATATTTATAAACTCCATAGTATGATGAACCAATATTATTATAACAGCATATCACTTCATACATTCGTTTTCACGATGGAGAGCCCTGAACTTCAGCAGCGTGAAATGATTTTGCTCAAGCACACAGAAAATCCCCTTCTAAGCTACAGAGCACTAGCAAAGTTATTGAAATATCCACAATCCACTGTTTGTTCTGTTTTAAAAAAAGTTCCGAGAACGGTTGACTGTAGAACGGAAGCCAGGTACTGGCGGAAAGCAAGGCATAAGACACAAAAAAAAAGAAGCCAGAGTTTTACAGCTTTTTAACACACATCCGAAGATCTCGTCTCGCGATGTCGCTAAAAAGGTACAAATGTCACAATCTTAAGTACAAAAAGTAAAGACAAGAGCTGGGTTAAGGTCGTACAAGGCTCAAGCTGCACCTGACCGCAATGCTCAGCAGAATTTGACGGCCAAACGAAGGGCAAGAAAGTTATACGACAATTTCATAACAAAATTTAAATGCATCGTGTTGGACGACGAAACGTACATAAAAGCTGACTTTAAACAGATACCAGGCCAGAAGTTTTATACTAGTACGAGTCGCAAAAATGCTCCTGAGGACTGTAAGTTAAAAAAGAGGTCCAAGTTTCCGAAAAAGTACTTGCTTTGGTAATTGATTTGCAGCTGCGGTAAAAAAAGTCGATCATTTATCACTACAGGCACTGTTAACAGTGAAATTTACAAAAAATAATGTTTGGAGAAGCGACTTTTACCCTTTCTAAGAAATCATAATTCGCAACCATTGTTTTGGCCTGATCTTGCAAGCTGCCACTATGCCAAAGCTGTGTCAGACTGGTACAAACAGAATGGTGTTGCTGTGGTACCTAAAAACTGCAATCCTCCTAATTGCCCTGAACTCAGGCCTATCGAGGAATATTGGTCCATAATGAAAGAGATATTAAAAAAGATGGGCGGGCAAATCAATTCCGTGGCTGATTTGCAAAAAACATGGACTTGGGCTGGTAAAAAGTACCCTGACAATGCCGTGCAAACCTTGATGAGCCGCATCCGACGCAAAGTGAGGGCAATGGCGTATTCAAAGCATAATTAAAACACATCGGTATGTTTATAAATGTACGATAGTATTGTAAGCCAATGTAATATATATATATTTTTAATTGTACTTGATTATGTTTTTATTGACTATTTAATATGCCCTTGGTTTGGGGAGATCAGTAGTCGTAATGATCCACTAGTTTGTGTAGTAGACTAGGCACGGAACCCTTCGTTGTGCGTGGCCCGACACGCACTTGGCCGCTTTTTATAGATAATGGTACGGAGCCCCTCGTGCGCGATTGCGACTCGCACTTGGCCGGCTTTTAAATTAAGTAGGTAAGTAGTGAGTATCTTGTCAACTAACCCAAAGGAAAAGAAAAACATGTAAAATATAGAATTAACGTCTAGTTCGTCACCACTCTTCCTAAAATAATCGTTTTAGTGAAGTGAATCGCTTAAAATATCGAACAACCAATAGGCAAATTTTCTACCTTTTCCTGTCTCCGTGACAAGGTGCGCTTGAAATCAATTTGTGTTCACATCTCGAGACCCACTAAGGTTTAAATTTAATAAGGGTCAGCAGTAATGAAGATTTATTTTGCATCGAATGAACCTGGAATCCCCTTGAGTTTTTTTCCTCGCTTTCTTCCGTTTCTAAATCTCTATTGAATAAATGTTTCGAGTTTTTAAATTTACGCGTTTAATAATTCTCAATGCATACGGGTAACTTTTGTGCAAGTTGTTAATATTTTTTATTCTTGGAACGATTACTCATAGAGTAGGTACATCTGAATGTTTGGAAACTTAGCCCAGCTTGAAAGGACTGGCTTGACCACGGAATACTTAAATATGATGGAAGCGGCGTTTTAGCTAGTTACTTCGAAATCATGCGTAGCCAGCCCAACACAATCAAAACTGAATTTGTTCATGTAAACACTACTGCAAAACGCTTCTAATTGGTAAAAGCTTTTAATTCCATTACGTTTTCAACAGTTGTAATTTTTAGGACGAAAAGTAACTCAAAACTGCATTACTTGCGGTCGAATTTCTTATGCCAAAAAATTTCACGTAAGTCTATTCTTTATCAATATAGGAGCCAATTTCGAAAGCGGTTTTCAAGTATGGAAATGATATGTGAATAGGTGTGATACCTGCTCTCCTTCTTGCACTAGAGCATAACTAAACCTGTGTGAGCGTGACGTACTTTTGACGGAAATTGACATTTACTTTTTGATTGCAAAATTGAGCCCCTGTTCAAATGAAGTTAACGTTTGATTATGTTCAAAACCAAAGGTCTTATGTTACTATGACACTCTATGGTGATACACCTATTTGAAAATTTAGAATACAAATTAGAGGTGAGACTAAGATCATAATTATCGATATTTTATATTCTTGGTATGTATTGTTTATCGGGTAGGTATATGTATGTACCTATATATAGTTAAATCAATTTTAAATGGCCTTTGTTCTTAGAGTAAGAGCGTTTGCGTACTGCGTTAGATCCAAACCTGATAAATATCAGCCCGAAGTAGCAGTATAGTGATATTTTAGAGAAATTACATCCGAAGAAATCGGGTATGTATGAACGAAATTTTGATATTGTGCACGACTCATACATGCAGTTCGCAAACGCTCTTAATAGAGATGGTGCTGAATGCAACTGTCAGAGAAATTGTGTAGCTCAAGAAAACATGCTAACACTTTTTAATCAAAATACGTACAAGTATTAAAGTAATTTTAATATTTACAAGGATACTCACAGAGGCATACTCAGCTTAGGTATGACATATCATTATAATATTAAAATTTCATATTTGAATTCCTTGATGTACCGTGTCATTTGTTTCAATAACAAATATCATTTATTTGAAATTAATAAATTCATAACGCGCTTCACGATAACATCAGCGAAAATATATTTGACAAAGAAATATTTCTTGTCTTTAGTGGGTCTACTAGCTTTTAACATAGAACCAAATAGATGTAATAGCCAATAGCTCAACTAGGTCTACTAGTCGATGTGAGTATTAATATTTTTCATCAGAATATTTAGGATCTTTCCAGCAAAGGATTTTAAGACAATGATGACACTCTAGTTTTATGTATTACCTACTGAACATTGGCTTAGACAAAAACAGAAACACAAATATGTATCAAGAGCAGCACGAACTGCCAATTAACAGTAGATTTATTATGTAACCATTTAATGTGTCCTTTTAACTCGTTCACTGCTAGGAACCCGCCTACGCCGTAGTAGCTTTCCGCTTCATACGAAGAAAACTACTAGATTGGCTACGAGCGTAGCGTGCAGCGATTCTTGGCAGTGAATGTGTTAATAAATAAACGATTTAATATTTATAATTATTATAAGATATTTTTTGTCTTTGTAAATTTTAAATTAGTGAGTTTATCGATAAGTACATACACTAGGAATGGTACCACTCTAGTCGTACTGACAATCGCCCCGTTAAAATGTCAAACGCGAATAACGCGATACATTGCTGTGACATTACGGTAGTTCCTTAATCTGCGGCTTTGGCTAGCAAGCACTGCAAAGCAATGGCGAATGTCATGATCGATTGAGTATTTATTCAAAAAACCGTTATTTTAGTCCATACCGGTGATAGAAAATTGCTCCCGGAGGAACCTTTGGGTCTTGGCTTGCCTGTCGGCACGACTAAATTGCAGAACACGGCATGTTTTTATTTTTAATACGGCAAAAATCGTCAGCCACGGTCAACAAACAACTGATCAGCGTTTTGACTGCGTTTGACAGCTTTATGAGTGTTCACTCATAACATCGGCTACACGTACCCCGCCCACTACCGTGTCTATAGTATTTACTTGTTCTGTGGGCTTTACTCATACTCATTTATTGATAACACTAAACAATATTTCAATGATTGTAGGTATTATTAAATTTTCTTAATTTGATTTTTTATCTATCCAAATATCATAAACCCTCCATGATGCGTTCAAGAACCGCATATTATGACCACGATAAAAATAGACTATTTTGTTAGAACAAATTTCTTATCTGTGAAAATGTTATTGTTGCTAAATAATAACATCGAATCCGATAATATTATTTCATTCAAATTTCGGACATCTCTGAAAAACTAAGAAATTTGATTTTACCTCTAGTCTATCATCAGTCCAGATGACGTTTAGTTCGAAAATAATTGTCAATTTGCATACAAATTTGACAAATGTCGCACGTAAGTAAGATATCGAAGGATATGATAGTTAGATCCGACTCTAGTTTGTTTCTGAATTAAAAAAAAAAAACTATGACAGCTGCCAGAGAACAACGCCGCGATGCCGGTCATAATTTGCGGCACCTGAATGCATCATGGAGGCATATGATATGTAACTGTACATAATTAGGCATTAAAACACTCGTGTTTAATGCCCTTCATTATATACAGTCACATAAACTACTATATCATTACATTTCTGAGTGCTAAAATCTATACATATAATAAAGCTGTAGAGGGTCGAAAGAATTGGCATTGAAGATATTGGCAAAAAAAACAATTGAGGGGTCTTAGAACCGATAACAGAACACACTTCAACAGTTTTTAGAATTTTTGTCTGTTTGTCTGTTTGTCGGTTTGTCGGTTTGTCTGTCTGTTTATATGTAACGGCATCACGTGAAAACGAGCGAATGGATTTATATGCGACTTTTACTAAAACGTTAAGTGGATCTTCAGCCAGGCTATAGGCTATAAAAATCATAAAGATTAGGGTTCAAAGGGAGTAAAAAATGGGGTAATCGTTGTATGGGAACTCCTTGAATCCTTGAGCTTAAGACTTGAAAATTGGCAAGCAAATACTTGACCGGAAAGTTAAAATAACCCTATTCAATATTTGTGAAATGTATGGATAAAACGTGAAAAATATGGGATGAAAAATAGGTGGTGAGGCGATTCCAGACTATAATGATGCGACGGCAGGGAATAACAGTTTTCGTCACCTTGGTTATAATAACACGTCAAGGTATTCCACTAATCATCATGTTCTAACAACTGATACGTAGCCCGGTGGTTTGGCCTATAGACTACGAATTCGGTGTCCCCAAGTTCAAACCCAGGGGCCAGCAGGCAGTTTTTGTATTTAATAAGAGTTTTTATTTTTTTAGTGATAGATTTCCAAAAACGTAGTGAACCATGAAGGTTCAAGAAAAAAGTTAGCGAGTAGAAGATCCGCTCCCTAATCCTAATTTTTTTATTACGTAGATTTCTGACAGCTGACAACATTGCACGTTTCAGGAATCGACAAATATGTTTTTTTACTATGTACACCGGCATAAATATATGTATGATGGAACAAAGGCCGTACAAATATCTAATGACATGACAACTCTATTCCTTGAGCCGTAAGAGCTTGTTAGATATTTTTGCGGCCATGACTCATCATATATTGATGCCGGTGACTGTACATTAGTAATCATTGCATGAAATTTTATTTAATTCAGAAATTACTAAGTGGTAAGGTTATCCCTGATCGACTACGTCTAAACAGAAATGAATTCGTTGATAATTCTCTTTCAAACAGAAAAGCACACTGCTTAAAGATTTGTTCGAATGAAAAACGATACCTACTATCTTCCAAGTTTTTTTTCTGACGTATCTTTTTTCGCGGCAAAACTTTTGATTCTCGGCAAATGCATTACATAACGTTTAAAGCTTGAGGACATGTTTACAAGGCACGACACACTGTGGCAAAATTGAAGAAAAATTTTCAGGTCAAGATAACTTAAAAACCAAGGTGGCCAAATTTTATTTCATCTGACGTGACGCAGAAAATTCGAGTAAAAAATCCATTCGCGGAAAAGAACAGTCAAGGAGAACGCTATGAAAACGCCGCGTAAGCAAGGTGGATATTTGGGGATTATTTATTTTCATATACAATTGCCAAGTCTACAAGAATACACACATGTTTGGTATTTATCGCTTACTTTTGTAATTATGTATATGGATTTAACGTTGTATCTTAGGTATCTCTTATTTGCCCATACTGTAGTACCTACAGTATTTTTAAGTTAGAGTAAGATAATGGATATCACACCATACCACATGGGAGATACTATTAAAATACAAAATCTTTAACTAAAGGTTTGCAATATAATGCCAATGCTAATCGTCGGAATGATACCAACAACGATTTTCGATTTCCTCAGAAAAGTACTTTATATTTTTTAATGACCAAATTGGGGGGCAATGGTTACTCGCGTCCGCAGGAAGATTTACCCTCAGTTTCCCTGCACGTGTCCCCCGGGTGGTGCTAAAGAGTAATCAACTTCTGGCTGCTGCACTGCTTATTCTTATAGCCTCGCAGCAACATACAGTTTTTTACCCACGATGGTCTTAATATAAGTTTGTAAAGAACTGTACCCATGCCATACGAATAAATAAATGACCAAATTGTACAATTTAAATTTAAAACAGGTGTTTTAGTGAATCATATATTATTAAATTATTATGTTTGTTAAATATCAGTCGGAAATAAGAATATTGCCTTCAGCGCCCCTTTTTACTTTCATCGTGACTTCGGTTGTAATGTGCTTTTTAGGGTTCCGTACTCTAAGAGTAAAACGGGATCCTATTACTAAGACTCCGCTGTCCGTCTGTCTGTCTGTCTGTCTGTCTGTCTGTCACCAGGCTGTATCTCACAGATACCGTCATAGTTACAGTTGAAATTTTCACAGATGATGTATTTCTGTTGCCGCTATAACAATAAATACTAAAAACAAAATAAAATAAATATTTTTATAGATAATGGTACGGAACCCCTCGTGCACGAGTCCGACTCGCACTTGGCTGTTTTTTTATTTATTCGTATGGCATGGGTACAGTTCTTTACAAACTTATATTAAGACCATCGTGGGTTAGAACTGTATGTTGCTGCGAGGCTATTAGAATAAGCAGTGCAGCAGCCAGAAGTTGATTACTCTTTAGCACCACCCGCTTTTGCAGGGAAACTGAGGGTAAATCTTCCTGCGGACGCGAGTAACCATTGCCCCCTGTAATGTGCTTTTACTACGAGTTTTTTGATGGCCACAAGACATTGGCTCAGTCGCGCACCTAATTTAATGCAGTCCCTTATTAAAATGTTAGTACTTTACCTATGTAGGTATATAAATTATTAATGCATAAATTAATTGGATAGTTATTCACTTATTAAATAATTATATTTATATAGAATTGACATGTAATGTGATACTTTTTTGATTGTAAATGACTTGTAAATGACAATATTTACCAATAAATAATACAATACAATACAATACTATTATTCTAGAAATGTCATCATTGAAATGTCAGGTAACGAGGACATATTTTTCTGGACAAACTCGGGAACTCATTAGTCCTGCCGTGCGCTAACAGAGGGCTATAACGGGTATTTTGTCAAGGTGGAGTGGAAGCTCTCAATAAACGCGAACATGGTTTGGGGCGACGGAAACCGAGAACCGAAATTGCCAGTCGCCGTTACAGAATAAACCCAAACCGCTGTATGTTGGCTGATAATAAATTGAGGAGCTCTGTCGATTCCTCATGGATCTCAGAACCACCTTTGGCACTACATTAGTTGATGCTTAAACGGAATCATATCAGAATATGTGACGTAATTTACATCATTGAGGAGTTCCATAAGTTATCTGTGGTATTCATCATCAGTTCCACTTCACCAAATGTTTGGTTCAATACCTCATGGATCCCATCGTCCAACTAGCTTTTTGAAAACAATAAGACCAATCTGGAAGTATATACACTTTGAAATGAAAAAAAAATATGTACGAATCAGTTCATACATAAATAACGGAGTTCTGAGGTAACAAACATTTAAAAAACTTATAACCTATTTGAGAACCTTTTTAGAACTTTTTAATTGACTTCAAAATAAGGATTTTGAAGTCGATTAAAAAGTTAAAATAGTTTTTAGATACAGTCGCCATCAGCTATATCGGAGCGGCCAAAGCGCTCACAAATATCTGAACACGTCTAATGTTTTTTTTTTATTGATTTATTCAGAAACAATACAAATATTGTGTTTGAAATACATTAAAATTATAATTACTTAAATGTTCATAGTCACAGGTACATTAAAATTATATTATTATACATAAAATTCAGTAAAACTATACTATTAATTAAATAACTAGAATTTTTTACATTTCATTTAACTTATTACATGTCATGTTTTTAATTCCTAGGTATCACGCAAAAAATATCGTCAATACTGTAGAAGCACCCTCTCAATAAAAATGCTTTCAATTTTCTATGAAATACCTTATAATTTGTGATAATTTTTAGGTCAGGGGGCAGTTTGTTAAAAATTTTGACAGCCTGATGTTTTATGCTGTGCTGTGCTACTTTGAGCTTCGGGAAAAAACATTGTGTTACGTTTTTAGTTCGTGTTTGTAGGCGCAAATCTTGTTCTTCAATAGACTCATATTTTAAAATATTTTTGACAAAATCAGTAAGCAACACGAGTACATACAAGCAAGGAACTGTTAGAATTCCCAATTCCAGGAAGTGTTCTCTACAAGATATCCATTGAGGAATGCGTACAATAGTACGGATGGCCCTTTTTTGCACGACCAAAGCTTTGTTAAGGTTATACTTAAAGCTATTTCCCCAGAGCCTGATACTGTACCTAAGCTTAGACTCTACTAACGCATAGTATATTACTTTAAGTTGTTCTGTAGTGAGTTCCTCCCTCAGGCTCCTCAGAGCATAACAGGCTGAAGAAAAAAAAAAAGAAATGCCTCGACAATAGAGACGTGTTTAGATATTTGTGAGCGCTTTGTCCGCTCCGATATATCTGATGACGACTGTACAATAAGTGTCATAGGTATTTTTAATGTTTATCTTTAGTTATTTTAATTTTAGTTAGATTTAGTTTTATATTCAAGTTATGTGTTTTTCATAAGTAGTTTAGTTTGTATATTGTTATTGTTAATATAAATATAACGCAAAAAGTTTCATTACAATTTACCTACGGAGGCAAAAAGAATGTAACAATTAAAATGAAATTGAGAACCATTCGTCCAAGATGAAGGACTTTAAGTGAAATTTTACTATACTGGATGATGACTTATGGAGTATCTTTTTTAATAAGTTAAAGCAGGATCTTGAGCGGACCTTGAAGTTCGTCTTCGGTCTCATATCAAATTACTGGGATGGAGGTAATGAAGAGGTTCTGCTTCTGAGTCTTTTTGGCCTTCCAAAGAAGTTCGGCCTTCAGGCTTCTGCCAGAGCTCACTGGTGTTCTGTGGTGCCTTAACTTATCCCTTGCCGCCGCAGTAGTAATGCAATCTTTAGAAATTTTGAGAATATTCCTAACTCTGGGCTTTCTTACGTGCGAGATTTATGGAAGGATATTGCATCGACCTTACTCCCTAAACGGAACTTAATTGAATGGTTTATAAGTATAGTTACATGACTCATATTTACAATAACAATATTCACACAATTATTGAAATACTAAGTTATCAGTGGTGGCGCGTGAGAATTGTCACTGGACAACCCGGAGCATAAAAAAGGGTTGTTTTTTGATGATTTACGAGTTTGTTAATAAATAACAAGAAATTTTAGGCAACCCGGTGGGAATCGGCTTGTATGGGAGCTCCGCCACTGTTAGGTATAGTAATTTCACTTTCTACTCATTAATATAATTGCAAACGTTTGTAAGTTTGGATAATTGTTACCTACTCAGACACCTTAAAACGGCAGAACAGCCTTAGGTGACTCTTGTCCCACAGATAAATTATTATATTTTGCATTAAGACATTGAATACCATTTCAGGAATTATTTATTACCTAAGGGAAATTGATCGAATAGGAAACGGAAGTTAATACTAAAGTTCACGCAAGGTTCACGCGGACGAAGTCGCGGGAAAAAGCTAGTAAGTATAATAATTCTATAAAATCGAGGCAGCTTGACCGTGTACAAGTTGTAGCATAATTAAAATGTAATTATCCTACAAAACGTGTACAGGATCAAGCTGAATGTAACGTAGCATATTAAAATTTATACAAAAGTTTTTTTAATCTGATTTGCATCCAATCTCATTACATATATACTATACACTGCCCAAAAGTGTCTAGGGAACAAGTAAATTTTTAGTTTTTTCAGCATACTGCTATCGCTGTAATACCAGCTCTTCCAACCGTGGCAATAATGGCAATACCGAAGTAATTGAAGTTTGAGGGTCCAGAATAAAAGTGAGAGAGTAAAATATAATTATTTTACTATGACAAATCTCAATTGCAGCAATACTTTAAAACGTACTTAATCCCTAGACACTTTTGGGCAGTGTACTTGGCTATGGAATGACGAGTCCCTTAAAACTGACTCCATAATGAGTAAACCGACATTCTATTAATTTATATAAATAATTAACATTCATATTTATCACATATAATATGAATGGCTAATGGAAATAGAATGATAATTGTGACATTCTCGACTTGTTTTCATCCCCTTGCTTGCGTATCTCGCCGCATTGTCCCGAAGACAATGGTTAGTTAAACTTTACACACCCACTCACAAACAACATTTCCTTCTAGTAGTATGTTGGAAATACGATTATGATGGGACTGACACTTACTACTTTACTTTATTACGCAATAATAATAGTACCTACTTAAGTGAATATGTTTGAATAACCAAGCCAAATGCTCTTAACAAATGTAGTTAGGCATTTATTTGACGAGTAGATACTCGTACATTAGGTACTGCATGTTTGCTGCAAAAGGCAGGGCAAAATACCACGGGCAGGAGGCAAATGCGATGGGTGGACAGACGTTCTTGTACAGACTGTCGAAATTCCTTTCAAAACTCCTAACCTCAACTAACTTTCAAAACCTTAGATGTCATTTTTTGTTATGTGAAAAATACAGTTGAGTTACGCTTACGCTCGTCTTAAAAGTTACGCAACTATCCCTCTAAACATCGATTTAAAATAATCATGTATGTGTAGTGAAGCATTATCGTTCTATTCAATGATAGCTATCGATAACTCGTATAAAGTTAATCAATAAGTTGTTGACGCTCCTCGTTTACTGTTTGTTTAATTTCACGTGCATAAATCATTCGCCATTGACATGTTTGCATATACTCGTAATATTGTTGTTTAATAAACTAGCTGCCGACGTGGCTCCGCCCACGGATTGCAAATAACGCAGGCGAATCCGCGGGATTAAATTTAGCCTAAGTCTATCCAGAAAGTCCATTCTATATGTGAGAGTATCTACAGGTGAGAGATTTTTTATCGGATAAGCGCATAAACTTACAATCGAAATACCAGACTTTTCCTCTTTGAAGTATTTAATACAAAGTGTAATATATAAAAGTGGAGTGTATACGCAGTAGCCCAAACGCATCTTAATTAAATTCATCGTTGAACCTCTGATAGAAACTTCAGTTAGCTCTTCGTTGAGTAAACACCAAATTGAAAAAGTGTAGCTAAAACATGAGATCCTGTTTACAATCTTGCTGCACTTCCCCAAATACTCAGCATCTAGCTAACTAGTCCTAGGTACTGAGTTAAATATTTGATAGTGCAATTTAACAGTACCTGGAAGACCGAGCTTTGCTCGGCGTTTTTCGTATTTTTCTGGAGTGAACAATTTTTCCCGTAAATGAGACCTGGCTAGATCGTTTTTAAGGGTTCCGTACTCAAAGAGTAAAACGGGACCCTATTACTAAGACTCCGCTGTCCGTCCGTCTGTCTGTCTGTCTATCTGTCACCAGGCTGTATCTCTTGAACCGTGATACTTAGACAGTTGAAATTTTCACGGATGATGTATTTTTGTTGCCGCTATAACAACAAATACTAAAAAACAGAATTAAATAAATATTTATAGATAATGGTACGGAACCCTTTCTTGCGCGAGTCCGACTCGCACTTGGCCGGTTTTTTCACCCCCGTAAAACCCTGTATTAGAATTCTTCTCCACTTCTCTCCACCCCTAAGGGGGTTAAGAAGGGCAGCCAGTGTTGTGTGGGAGACACTTATTTTGAACTAGACTTAAAACTATTAAAAAGATTATTTATTAAAAATAAAAATAAAATAACTTTCAGAGTTTTAGAAAATTCCACCCGTAAGGTGAGGTAAGGTTAAGAAGGGGGCAAGCTTTGTATGGGCAACACTTTTTTTGAGCTAGAGACTTAAAAGTTACTAGTAAGATTACTTACTACAATACGAAAAAAGTTCTTTTAGCGATTAGAAAAATTCAACCCCTAAGGGCGTTTAAAAGGGGGTTCAAATTTTTAATGGAGAGCAAGAAAATTTTTAAGTGTGAGTAGGAGATTTGTAACATCAGTGTTATTCTGTACGTTAAAAGACTACAAAACTAATTTCTGAGTTTTTCCAAATTCATCCCCTAAGAGTGTTAAAATGGGGTTCAAAGTTTGTGTATTTCACGACATTTTTAAAGTATGAGATTTTTAAGTTTGGTTTTAGACTGTTTGTTCACAAACTAGAAAATAAACATCAACGTTTTTTTTAATTTATCCCCTAAAAGAGGGTTCAAAGTTTGTATTCAGAGAAATCATTTTCTAAGACGATAACAAGTTCTACGCGGACGAAGTCGCGTGCAACAGCTAGTAATGAATATATACTGAATCCCACTGTGACGCTTGATTAACAGGCTGCTTGAACCAAGGGCGGCCGGCTTTCGAACAAAAATCTACATAATCAAACTTTGTAAAAAAAATCGGCCAAGTGCGAGTCGGAATTCGGCAATTAGTGTTCCGTACTTTTAGTTATTTTAAATGATTCATATTTTACCTCCCGATTTTGAAACTAACCACTTCGTACTAACGAAACTGCTTGATCTATTGAATGGAGTTCAACAAAAATTATATGTCAATATCTTCGATTCTCAAACAAATTTGTTAATGATGGCTAAAAAAAAATTCTACGACATGTATAACTAACGAATCTTGGAAATTGCTAAAAACGTTGTCAATCGAAGTTCTGTCTCTAGTAGTATTTGTGTCATTTAACATCTGCGTAAAACCGATACTGTTAAAATATGTGGTTTAACTATTATTCTATTTAGAACAAAAGTTCACGTTAAAATCACGTACAATAAAATTATTGATCCATGCGGTATGTAATAATAAAGAATTGTATTGTATTGTACTGTTAGTAAAAGTATTAATTACCAATAAAATGTATAAATTGTTCTCAATGTTGTCGCATAGATCCGACAGAGAAAATACAGTTTGTTACGTTTAATCCCAAAGCTATTGAGACCGCATAAGCTATTGCAAAAACTCCACAATCGTATAGTGTTCGTTTGTTGGTGCACGACTGGGAAAGATTTCGGGGGCTTATAAGGACAAACGTTTCGACAAGAACTGCTCGTGCGGTGGCGACAAATCGGTGTACAAACTATCATATATTTTTAATACACCATTTACATAGTGAACACAAGTCCAGTGTCCAATGTCATTGAATGACCAGTTCCCGGGAGCTTCTCGGAAAATGACTTGTATATGGTCTTCTCCCCAGGGCACAGGCTTAATCAAGTGCAGAGCTTGCATTAAAAGCACGTCGCGCGGACGGTAGTTTGAATTTTCTGAAAGTATCCTATGAAATGCATTCATCTTCGATATAATCATTTCCCAGTATATACGAAAAACGAGCCATTATAATGTCCTTGTGTGGTCCTCGTCGTTTTATTTAGGTACTTTTGGATTTTTAGTAGGCTGATGGTTAGTAGGCCTATGTCCAGCAGTGGACGTCTTTCGGCTGATATGATGATGATGATAATGATAGTTAGTAGGTGGTATCGAGTTCAAGATTTTTGCAGCAAGTCCTAGACGTGCAATTTTTCAAACGTGAATGGTATAAGGCAACTATACGATTCACCACTACGGCTCGGTATTCAAATAGAAATCAAACAAGTGAAATCAAAAGATTTTTCAAAAAACCCAACTGCTTTTTTGCAAATATTCACTCCTACGAATATGAGGAATCCAACGACACCTCATATGTCGAAATCCGTCCAACGATTTAAGCTACATGGCGTGTCAAAGAATAATAGATACACACATACATACATACATACTTAAAACCATACATACACACATACGCTCTAAAAACATAATCCTCCTCTCCTTAGGCAGTTGGGTAATAAAGAACCTCGTACTTTGATGCGATTTTATTTCTAGATTTTAACTAAATAGAGTCAACAATATGTACAACTGGTAAAATATAGAAAACTAAAAGCGGTGTGCAGTGTTGAAATCTGAAGCCATTATAATAGTACATTACTACAGAGGCCGGGAAGTAAGGGGTTGCCGGCCGAGTACATATAGACGGCCGAGCGTAGCGAGGTCGGATAGTTATGAGGCTGGCAACCCCATTTCACGCTGAGGTATGTATAGTGCTTTTCTCAAACATGCAATGAAATAAATTACAAAAACTCCATGAAATCAAACTTTAATTTCTAGAGAAAGTTCTAGTATAGACAAAAAATATAACTAACACATACACATATGGCACCTAGGTACTATTACATCGTCGATGTTTTCGTCGGAACTCATTTTAAATATCAAAATCAACAATGCACAATAAATCCAATAAAATAGAATTACAGAATGAAAAATTGTCAATTTTGCCTCCAATATGATTAAAAAAATACCTATGCGGTTTGAGTAGACATTTTTACCGCTAATATTTAGATGAAATAATTTAAACGTGTATTTTTCTAGTTAAATTGGCAATTTAAAATAATTGCAATTCTTTAATAATAAAAATAAATAAAAAATAAAAATAAAATAAAATAAAAAGCATTTATTTCGGACAAAATAATCCATAGATGTTAGTATTACAATCAACTTAAATAACTATGTTAGTACCTAAACTTAAGTGCTGAGAGGTCCAGTGCCTGATTAGGGCGCTGTCCCATCTCTCTGCCACGACAGCCAGGAGACCGTGGCGGCTGGTGCGCACTCTGCGGAGCGTCGCGGCGCAGCGCTTGCGCAGCGTGGCGTGGAATCCATCCACATGCGCGTCGGCGAACATGCCCGACGCGCTACAGTATCGCGGCAGCCGCAACAATACCCTGAAGGCGTCGTTATATTGTACACGCATGGCATTAATAGCACGCTGCGTGTACCTAATGTGTTACTTGTTATGTTCAAGTCGATTCTACATAAAAACACTGCAAAATATAGCAAACATCGTTTGTTGTTTTTTTAATATTCGTAGTGGCAGAATGTCACAAAGAACCAAAATGCAAATGTTGCTTATAGTTTTTTTATGGCTGAACGCCGTGATGCTGTGCCTCTAATAAATGTGGAATGGAAATTAAAAAAGACCATCCAATTTTGCATGAAATGTCATTATGTGTCTCTCGTCTCTCCGCAGCTGAAACGTGATACTTCGCTGCCTATTATAAGGAACGTAACGTCAATATTTCATTGCATGTTTGAGAATAGTACATTTCGATGCTAGTGCGGAAAGTATGTTATTACTTCACGAGTGCCGAGATATCTTGCCACGAGCCGTAGGCGAGTGGTAAGACTCGGGACGAGTGAAGAATGACATTTCCGCACGTGTATCGAACGATGTTTTTTAATACAGTTGCGAAAAAATAAGAAAATCAACAAGTAAGAACAGTATTAATTTTTTTTAACAACTTCATTATTTTTCAACTGTATTACAATTATGTTACAGAATTAATAATATAAAAGTTTCAAATTCCTTACTTGTTGTTTTTCTTATTTGTTCGCAACTGTATCAAAAAACGTCGTTCGGTACACGTGGAAAAGTAAAAAGCACTAGTGCGCAAAATACAACTTTGCGCACGATTTGCAGCTACAAAAAGTACCACTTTTTGAGCAACTGTATTAAAAAATAGTATTAATTGTGTGTTTTAGTAACCCAAATAAGAAAATTCAATATGAGTAATTTTTTTGAGTTCTTTCATTTAATTACAGAATACAAAATATTCATCGATATTGATGTGTGTTGTGTAATAAAAATGAAAAAGACGAACTATTTGAACTAGTGCTAGAGTAAATGAGAATTTTCTATGATCGTACCCACTCAGCACTCTGGACACAATCACATCAGCATTCATATTGCACACTGCATAGATTCCATTACTGTGGCCTATTCCTTTACTAGGTTGTACGAGCATATCTATATAATGTGATTCAGGAATTAATAAGTTGTGTGTAGTCAGTCACTTTAAATTTGGCGAATCCACAGGCGATAACCTCATACCAAAAAAAAAGATAGACAGAGCATTACGAACAACCTAGTGAAGCCGGTTTTAAACCAAGCCAAACAACTTTAGCACACGCTCACGCGCACTTAATGCAATCAAAATTGGCTGTAACAAACGGACAGACTCCGAGTGATCGCATAAGTGTTCCGTTGGACCAATTTTTGTACGGAACACTAAAAATATGCATAAAACATCAAATATTAATCACATAAAATTACCAATCAGAAAAGTACCTATGATATCTGATATGTATATTTGTATTATAATTATAGTCTGACCAGCAGCAGATAAACTAATTAGTTAATATATTGACAAATACATGGAAAAAGCTTAATCCAATCTATATTTGGCACCACCTTAGTAATTACCTACATAGAGAAATGGGGCACTCTCTTCGTAGATTGAACGATCTTTATTCGTAAATAACTATGTGTCCTGTGACAGGACAGATTTTTGCAAATAGTTGTGATTTATGAGTCCTAAATAAGTAAAACACTTCAAGGAAACTTTCACTTCCGGAGGTGTCAAAGTTATCATTGACTTTGACAGAATGTCGTTTTCCTCGCCTGAGACATAAATATTGAGTACATTTTACCGTACAGATACAGAATATCAATGACCAAATATCATTTCCTAATAAAATCATAGACAATTTGAATTAAAATTGCAGTAAACAATAATTTTACTTTGTGAAAAATTAGTTAGTTTTACGTTACAGCACATTACAATTGTGAAAATACGACACCTTTTTTAATTGCATTCAGCAGGTCGATCACGTAACGCATCAGGTAGATCTAAATATCACAATTTATTTTAGGAAAAATAAATTTACAGTTAAATTGTCCTAACGCGCGTTCGAAACGTTACGTGATTACCCCTCTGTTGTGAGTCAACTAGTAGGTATCTAGTAGATATCTATAACTTCATTGAAAAAAAAGATTGAAAGATTATTGAATACTTAACTAATCTTAATTCTTGAGTAAAAATTTCACGATGGTTTTAGTAAAATAGGCCATCGACTTTCTAGTACAAGCATCGCGTGCAGCTGTTGGCCAGCTACCTAGAATTAGGCTTAAATTTTACAGTGGCTGGTTACGGTATGGCCCTCTAACGTTACTTTAATTATACGTTTACCTGGCCTGTGTACTACAACTTTTATTATTAGTTGCAAGTATATGCATCTTGCACAGAGTTCCTCGGTAAAATGTTAGCCACTAGGCGTCAAACGTCAGCAAAGCCGACCGACGCACTGTGGGCTGAAATTCGGCTTAATAAAGCTTTAGTTGCCATTATAATGCTAAATTATCATCCTGACGTGATTTTGCCCGAAAATGTAAGGAGCTGGAACGAAAAATCGGGATAACTTTGGAACCACAAAAAACCCGTACATCCTCCCAGCCGTTTATAAATAGTGCTAATAGGGAACATTACGCAAAACTCTTCGTAGGTGGCGACACTAGCACCGTTGACATTGTATCTCGATCCCAATTACAGTATTGTCTATGCAAGCATCCTTGTCACTCATTTGACAATCAATAGGAAACATTACGCAAAGTTCTGCGTAGGGGGCGACACTAACACAACCCGTAAACAAACCGCCATGACGTACAATGTCATATAACAAACAATAACAAATAATTGATGAAAACGCGTTAAACTACAATCGTTTTATCATTCGTGTGTAAAATACCTGTACCGTGATATTAAAATGGCATCCTGAGAGCTTTTTTTTGCTTTACGACGTATTGCCGCTTCCCATAGTTTTCGTATCATCGTTTCCTTAGGAAATTAATGATGCCCTTCATTCTTGCATCCAATTACGCAGCACTGATGCATTTTATTTATTTAAATATTTTCTTCCCTATTTGATCCAGAGCTTTGAAGGACTTGTCAAAGTTGTCAAAAAAACTGTTTACTAATTGTGATAGTGCTGCACTCTGGCGGCAGAACATTGCAGTAATGTTCCCTATTGTGCATGTGTGTGTGAATCCCTATATTCCTATACTGGTTTACTGTTAGTGGTAGTGCTGCCTCTAGCGGCAAAACATTGCAGTAATGTTCCCTATTAATGTATTATTTTGCACTTTACCGAGGACTTACTTTTTTATTTTATCTATCCAAATATCATTAACCCTCCATGATGCGTTCAAGAACCGCACATTATGGCCACCATAAAAATAGACTGTTTTGTTAGAAAAAAATTCTTATCTGTGAAAATGTTATTATTGCTAAATAATAACATCGATTTCGATAATATTATTTCATTCAATTTCGAATAACTCTGAAATCAAAGAAATTTGATTTGACCTCTATTCTAATATCAGTCGAGATGACGTTTAGTTCGAAATGAATTGTCAATTTGCATACAAATTTGACAAATGTCGCACGTAAGTAAGATATCGAACGATATGACAGTTGGATCCGACTCTAGTTTGTCTCTGAATTAAGAAAAAACTATGACAGCTGCCAGGGTTTATCATCAAATTGTCGACACTCAATTCGTCGAATTTCACTTCAAAGTCAACGTTTCATGTATTTTCATTTCGTCGACAATTCATTTCGTGGAATGGTCATTACAAGTAATTTTTTATCGTGTATTTTTACTTGTCGGATGATTCATTAAGTAGTTGAATTAAGTCATGGAAAACGTTTCGTGATTTATTGTTTCTAGTATTTTTAATTAAAATACAAATTATTACAAGGATTATTATTTAAATTCAAGATAGTTGTCATACACAGTTATCTATGGCATTATATTGAGAACGGAACGCGATGCAATAGGAATCCACGCGCTAAATGTGGGTACTTGAGATTTTAAGTTGTTGATCTTGACACATAACTATTCATTGGAGTTGTTTTGTTGTTATTGTGTTATTTATTATTGTTATAAAAATGAGTGATTCAAAAGAAAATATTGGTTGTGAAGTGTTTAAATCTAATAGAGGAGCATTGAAACTGTTTGTGGAAGGATTTACGTACAATAAAAATAAATGTACGAAACATACTTTTTACTGGTACTGTGAATTGTATCACAATAAGATTTCCAAGTGCAACGCAACTATAAATACAATAGTTAATGTTGATGGTCAGCATATCATAACAAAGCGGGCTAATGATCATAACCATGGCCCTGAGCCGTTGCGGAAAGACATAGCTGATTTTAAAGAAACCCTTAAGAGCGCATCAAGGTCATCGGATAAAAAATCATGCAATATTGTTCAAGACGCTAAATCAATTGTGGATCAAATTATATTACAGGAATTACCATCTACATCGGCCCTGAAACAAGTCGTATATCGTGAAAAAAAGAAAAATGCTATGTCCCTAGTTGAGCCGGATAGTATCGATTTTGAGCTGGATGCGGCGAACACTCAGATTATGGGTGATAATTTTGTAATCAAAGATCGAGTTTTCGATAAAAATAAGAGAATATTACTCATGTCCACCACAGTGCTAATGAAAACATTGAGTAAATCAGATTATTGGATATTAGACGGCACATTCAAGATAGCACCCTTAATTTTTAAACAACTATATACCATACATGGAAATGTATTTAAGGAAAATAAAAAAACTTTCCCATTACTCTTTTGCTTATGTACGCATAAGGACAAAAAAACTTACGATATGATGTTTGAATTAATTGTGGAATATGGAGTAGACAATGAAATTAATATACATCCGAAAGTTTGTATACTTGATTTTGAGAAAGCGGCAATTTTAAGTCTGCGCTCTAATTTTGAAAATATCATCTTACAAGCCTGCCATTTTCATTTCGCGCAAATTATTTATAGGTATTTTTTTATTAATAATATCATTACTAAGAACATGTTTGAACAAATTTTTTTTCAGAACTATTTCCTTCATAACAGGCAGTGATCATATTTTTTTATGAATACTGTGATTTCTAAGAACATGTTTGAACTCATAATTTTTACACACGGCAATTATTTTAACCTAACCTAAACCTAACCTAACCGCCAGCGTGTCGACGTCACCCCGCTTCGCGGGCTGCCTATTTCCGCTCTGAGGGACGCAAGTCAAACCTTTTTTTTTTTTTTTTTTTTTTGTCCGGGGGAAAATCCTCATGGATACCACCGCGCCACGGGGAGGAGCAGTGGTTATGTCAGACTTGTACTGACTAAAAACCCCCGGGTGTTCCTCACACCCACTTTTTGGCCGGGATACGGGGACCATTATTCTTCCGCGTCCCGGCCAGTGGTCGTCCGCAGTCGGATCCAACACTGGGGGACCACCCATCCCCCCTCCATCAAAACAGTAGTGTGCCCGGAACACTTGGCACACCACCCAACCCGAGGACCCTACTCATTCGGACGACGAACGTCCCCGTGTTCGTCGCCTGGAGGTCCTCCTTATGGTGGCAGTCGGCGGTCGTGCGCCAGCCTCCTGCGGCCAACTCTCCGGCGGCGCTGCTGGGGCGCCTCTACGGCATCCTCTCTGGCCCGTTCCGCCCTTTCCTTCTGTGCCACTACTTCCTCACAGAAGGAAAGCATTGCCCTCCAAGATCTGTCGCTGTCGACCATAGATTTAACTACTACCGGCAGCGACAGATCGCCACCAATTACATGGGCCAGTTCGTCCCTCTGACTCGCCCAGGCCGGACACAGCTCCAAGGTGTGCTGAGCTGTGTCCTCGGCCTCACTGCAGCTATGGCACTCCATAGTTGGTTCTCTCCCGGCTATGCGACACAGGTACCGTCCGAAGCAACCATGCCCCGTAAGTACCTGCGTCAGTCGGAAGGTAAGTGTCCCATGACTGCAGTCCAACCACTGTGACAGTACTGGGCGCACAGCCTCAATCGTTCTAGAGCCAGCAGATGGTGTTGCCAGCCTCTCTTTCCACAGCTCGACCGCCTGGAGCCGAAATTCCTCACGTTTCGCCTCCACCTCCCTTGGTGCTGGCCAATGGTCCTGGGACCGTGCCTCCTCACGCCAGAAGTACGAGTATGCGAGGATTCTGGCTTCGAGGTCCCAGGGCAGTGAACCGGCCAGCACGCACGCCGCCTCCGTGGAGACCGTGCGGTATGCCCGGATTGCCCTGACAGCCATTACACGTTGCGATCTTCGCAGCAGGGCAGAGGTCCGGCTGCCTAAGGCATCGGCCCACACGGGTGCCCCATACAAGGCCATGGAGCGCACCACTCCAAGGTACAGCCGCCGGCAAGAGGCTTTGGGCCCTCCCGTATTTGGAAGTATACGCCCGAGAGCTGCAGCTGCACCTAATAACCTTGGAGTGAGGCGCTCGAAGTGTGCCTGAAAAGTCCACTTGCTGTCGAGGACAACGCCAAGGTAACGCATTGTCGACCCGACGTTGATGGACTGTCCCCCCACCACAATGTGTGCACCGGCTGGAGGCGCCCTCCGAGGCCCATGGAAAGAAATGGCCTCAGACTTGTTCAGTGCAACCTCCAAGCCAATTCGCCGGATTCGGCCCACCACATGGGCTACCGCAGCCGTCGTCAAAATGGCCGTTTCTCGAAAGTTGCCCCCCCGAGCGGTGACCAGCGTATCGTCAGCGTAGCAAATTACGTCCACTCCCCGCAAATTTGCTCCGCGTAACACCCAGTCATATCCGATGTTCCACAGGAGCGGGCCGAGAACCGACCCCTGCGGAACACCACATACCATCTCCCTCTGCCCCCACTCGTGCCGACCGGGAAAGGCCACAAACCTCTCAGAGAGGTAAGCCTCAACTACACGGCGCAAGTATCTGGGCACCCCGTGATAGCGGAGTGCCTCCTTGATAGTTGCCCAGGGCAAGGTGTTAAACGCGTTAGCGATGTCAAGGGACACCGCCAAAACCGTTTCTCCCCGAGCCACCGCCTCCTGTGCCAGGTTTTTAACCCGCAGGATCGCATCTACTGTGGAGCGACCGCTGCGGAAGCCGAATTGGTTATCGACCAGATCGGGGCCCACTTCTCTCATGTGCCTGACGAGCCGGGCTGCTATTACGCGCTCAAATAGTTTGCCCACCTCGTCCAGCAGAACAATCGGCCGATATGCTGACGGTGAATCTGTCGGGCGCCCATCTTTCCTTAGGAGCACGAGCCGGCCCGTTTTCCACTCACATGGAAAGCAGCCCTGTTCCACACATATCGAAAACAGCTCACGGAGCCTGGGCTCTAGGGCATCCATGGCCAGCACCAGTGCTCGACCCGGAATGCCGTCCGGTCCAGGGGCCGTGTTTTTCGCTCTCAGGCGCAGGATAGCAGCTCCCAACTCTCCTTCTGACACCGACGGCACCTCTCTCTCGTCTTCCTCAGCTGCCGAAGGCGCCATTAGTGGTGGCCGGTGTACGCCACGGTTGGGGAATAGTGTGGACACAACCTGGTCCAGGAGCTGCGGGTGAAGACTTTCCGTGACCGGGGGAGCCCAAGGGCGAAGTTTCGACCTCACCATCTTGTATGGCCTCCCCCACGGATCGTGATTCAGAGTCTCCAGCAGCGTCTCCCTGGACAACTCAATGGCCTGACTAATGGCCACTGATAACTCCTTCTTGACTGCAATGTAGGCCTCGTATAAGGAGGTCTCAACCGACTCATTTCGCCCCCTTCGCCGGCGGTGGTGCGTGTACCGGCGTCGCGCAGTGACGCATAGCTCACGCAAGTGCGAGAGCTCCGCTGACCACCAGTATACACGGCGTCTTGGAGGGAGACGCTTGGCCCGGGGCATCGCCACGTCACATATTTGCGACATTGCGTCCCGGAACCATCCAGCTCCTGCCTCTACCTACGCAATCGGTTCCATCGAATCGACCTGCCATGCCTGGACGATGGCTGCCTCCTTAAGTAGCTCCCTATCCATTTTATTAAGCACCCATCGTGGGCCGAGGGTCAAAACACTCCGGTTTGGCGTGGTTAGGGTCATGGGAGATTCAGAGACGTCAAATCGAATGTATCTATGGTCCGACAGCGTCTCCACGCCCACCATGACTCCCCAGCCCTGGACACGGCGCGCCAGGGCAGCATCTGCGAACGTAACGTCCACGATAGAGCCGCCCTGTTGCCGCACGCACGTGTTGACCGTACCTCTGTTCTGTATTACCAGCCCGGACGAGATGACCCACTCCAAAAGCTCTTTGCCGCGCGCGTCTGTCGCTGGAGATCCCCACGCCACTGATTTTGCATTGAGATCTCCAGCAACTAGAACCGGGTGCGGATGACTTCTGCCGATCAGAGCACCAACCTCCACCAGAAACTGTTCGAATTCGGCCAGGGTCCGGTTCGGCGAAAAATAAACGCCGATTATTGTAATGTCCCCCACGACCGCTGCCACGTACCCTTGGCCACGAGACACCCTTTCGAAGGGTGGGGCTCCGGTAGCGACGTGGGAGACAAGCGCCACCACTCCATTGTTGTCTCTGACCCAATTATCCCTAGGCGGGACCGAATATGGCTCCGCCACAACTGCAATATGGATCAACCACTCCGCCATGCTCTGGCACAAAAGGTCTTGAGCCCTAGCGCAGTGATTGATATTTGCCTGTAACACTCTGAGGGCCATTATTGGACATCGTTCATTGGTACCGCCTCGTCACCAGCCTCTACGGGAGCAGGGGGACAAGTAGGTGGCGAGGTGGCTGCAGGGCCATCACCAACCTTCTTCTTATTCTTTTTGGTCCTCGGAGGGTTGCAGGATTTGTTACCCGTCCGGTGATTTGCTGCTTTACCTGCCACTGCGCACAGAACGCAGTGCGGTTCAGCTGTACACTGACCAGCCTTGTGACCGGCCTGGCCGCAGCGGTAGCATAAGTCGCTGCGGTCGACATCTGCGTCGCACAGTGCCCTAACATGTCCTAATTCAAGGCACCGGTAGCACCGCATCGGTCTAGCGGGCAAAAGCTTAACCTGTGCCATTACCCACCCCACTTTGAGACGGCCGGACCTGCAAATCTTTATAGCTGCTGCCACTGGGCATCCCACTAGCACCGAACCAAGGCCCCTGAGATCTCGGCGGATTTCGCCACATTTGACAACTTAAACGCAAGTCAAACCTAACCTAACCTACTTATAATACAATTTTTACGGTTGTTTTAACCTAACCTAAACCTAACCTAACCGCCAGCGTGTCGACGTCACCCCGCTTCGCGGGGTGCCTATTTCCGCTCTGAGGGACGCAAGTCAAACCTTTTTTTTTTTTTTTTTTTTGTCCGGGGGAAAATCCTCATGGATACCACCGCGCCACGGGGAGGAGCAGTGGTTATGTCAGACTTGTACTGACTAAAAACCCCCCGGGTGTTCCTCACACCCACTTTTTGGCCGGGATACGGGGACCATTATTCTTCCGCGTCCCGGCCAGTGGTCGTCCGCAGTCGGATCCAACACTGGGGGATCCATCCCCCCTCCATCAAAACAGTAGTGTGCCCGGAACACTTGGCACACCACCCAACCCGAGGACCCTACTCCTTCGGACGACGAACGTCCCCGTGTTCGTCGCCCGGAGGTCCTCCTTATGGTGGCAGTCGGCGGTCGTGCGCCAGCCTCCTGCGGCCAACTCTCCGGCGGCGCTGCTGGGGCGCCTCTACGGCATCCTCTCTGGCCCGTTCCGCCCTTTCCTTCTGTGCCACTACTTCCTCACAGAAGGAAAGCATTGCCCTCCAAGATCTGTCGCTGTCGACCATAGATTTAACTACTACCGGCAGCGACAGATCGCCACCAATTACATGGGCCAGTTCGTCCCTCTGACTCGCCCAGGCCGGACACAGCTCCAAGGTGTGCTGAGCTGTGTCCTCGGCCTCACCGCAGCTATGGCACTCCATAGTTGGCTCTCTCCCGGCTATGCGACACAGGTACCGTCCGAAGCAACCATGCCCCGTAAGTACCTGCGTCAGTCGGAAGGTAAGTGTCCCATGACTGCAGTCCAACCACTGTGACAGTACTGGGCGCACAGCCTCAATCGTTCTAGAGCCAGCAGATGGTGTTGCCAGCCTCTCTTTCCACAGCTCGACCGCCTGGAGCCGAAATTCCTCACGTTTCGCCTCCACCTCCCTTGGTGCTGGCCAATGGTCCTGGGACCGTGCCTCCTCACGCCAGAAGTACGAGTATGCGAGGATTCTGGCTTCGAGGTCCCAGGGCAGTGAACCAGCCAGCACGCACGCCGCCTCCGTGGAGACCGTGCGGTATGCCCTGATTGCCCTGACAGCCATTACACGTTGCGATCTTCGCAGCAGGGCAGAGGTCCGGCTGCCTAAGGCATCGGCCCACACGGGTGCCCCATACAAGGCCATGGAGCGCACCACTCCAAGGTACAGCCGCCGGCAAGAGGCTTTGGGCCCTCCCGTATTTGGAAGTATACGCCCGAGAGCTGCAGCTGCACCTAATAACCTTGGAGTGAGGCGCTCGAAGTGTGCCTGAAAAGTCCACTTGCTGTCGAGGACAACGCCAAGGTAACGCATTGTCGACCCGACGTTGATGGACTGTCCCCCCACCACAATGTGTGCACCGGCTGGAGGCGCCCTCCGAGGCCCATGGAAAGAAATGGCCTCAGACTTGTTCAGTGCAACCTCCAAGCCAATTCGCCGGATTCGGCCCACCACATGGGCTACCGCAGCCGTCGTCAAAATGGCCGTTTCTCGAAAGTTGCCCCCCCGAGCGGTGACCAGCGTATCGTCAGCGTAGCAAATTACGTCCACTCCCCGCAAATTTGCTCCGCGTAACACCCAATCATATCCGATGTTCCACAGGAGCGGGCCGAGAACCGACCCCTGCGGAACACCACACACCATCTCCCTCTGCCCCCACTCGTGCCGACCGGGAAAGGCCACAAACCTCTCAGAGAGGTAAGCCTCAACTACACGGCGCAAGTATCTGGGCACCCCGTGATAGCGGAGTGCCTCCTTGATAGTTGCCCAGGGCAAGGTGTTAAACGCGTTGGCGATGTCAAGGGACACCGCCAAAACCGTTTCACCCCGAGCCACCGCCTCCTGTGCCAGGTTTTTAACCCGCAGGATCGCATCTACTGTGGAGCGACCGCTGCGGAAGCCGAATTGGTTATCGACCAGATCGGGGCCCACTTCTCTCATGTGCCTGACGAGCCGGGCTGCTATTACGCGCTCAAATAGTTTGCCCACCTCGTCCAGCAGAACAATCGGCCGATACGCTGACGGTGAATCTGTCGGGCGCCCATCCTTCCTTAGGAGCACGAGCCGGCCCGTTTTCCACTCACATGGAAAGCAGCCCTGTTCCACACATATCGAAAACAGCTCACGGAGCCTGGGCTCTAGGGCATCCATGGCCAGCACCAGTGCTCGACCCGGAATGCCGTCCGGTCCAGGGGCCGTGTTTTTCGCTCTCAGGCGCAGGATAGCAGCTCCCAACTCTCCTTCTGACACCGACAGCACCTCTCCCTCGTCTTCCTCAGCTGCCGAAGGCGCCATTAGTGGTGGCCGGTGTACGCCACGGTTGGGGAATAGTGTGGACACAACCTGGTCCAGGAGCTGCGGGTGAAGACTTTCCGTGACCGGGGGAGCCCAAGGGCGAAGTTTCGACCTCACCATCTTGTATGGCCTCCCCCACGGATCGTGATTCAGAGTCTCCAGCAGCGTCTCCCTGGACATCTCAATGGCCTGACTAATGGCCACTGATAACTCCTTCTTGACTGCAATGTAGGCCTCGTATAA
Source organism: Epinotia brunnichana (assembly GCA_963854355.1). NCBI lineage: Eukaryota > Metazoa > Arthropoda > Insecta > Lepidoptera > Tortricidae > Epinotia > Epinotia brunnichana. The sequence continues at coordinate 33,448,055 of OY977936.1, forward strand.
GGAGGTCTCAACCGACTCATTTCGCACCCTTCGCCGGCGGTGGTGCGTGTACCGGCGTCGCGCAGTGACGCATAGCTCACGCAAGTGCGAGAGCTCCGCTGACCACCAGTATACACGGCGTCTTGGAGGGAGACGCTTGGCCCGGGGCATCGCCACGTCACATATTTGCGACATTGCGTCCCGGAACCATCCAGCTCCTGCCTCTACCTCCGCAATCGGTTCCATCGAATCGACCTGCCATGCCTGGACGATGGCTGCCTCCTTAAGTAGCTCCCTATCCATTTTATTAAGCACCCATCGCGGGCCGAGGGTCAAAACACTCCGGTTTGGCGTGGTTAGGGTCATGGGAGATTCAGAGACGTCAAATCGAATGTATCTATGGTCCGACAGCGTCTCCACGCCCACCATGACTCCCCAGCCCTGGACACGGCGCGCCAGGGCAGCATCTGCGAACGTAACGTCCACGATAGAGCCGCCCTGTTGCCGCACGCACGTGTTGACCGTACCTCTGTTCTGTATTACCAGCCCGGACGAGATGACCCACTCCAAAAGCTCATTGCCGCGCGCGTCTGTCGCTGGAGATCCCCACGCCACTGATTTTGCATTGAGATCTCCAGCAACTAGAACCGGGTGCGGATGACTTCTGCCGATCAGAGCACCAACCTCCACCAGAAACTGTTCGAATTCGGCCAGGGTCCGGTTCGGCGAAAAATAAACGCCGATTATTGTAATGTCCCCCACGACCGCTGCCACGTACCCTTGGCCACGAGACACCCTTTCGAAGGGTGGGGCTCCGGTAGCGACGTGGGAGACAAGCGCCACCACTCCATTGTTGTCTCTGACCCAATTATCCCTAGGCGGGACCGAATATGGCTCCGCCACAACTGCAATATGGATCAACCACTCCGCCATGCTCTGGCACAAAAGGTCTTGAGCCCTAGCGCAGTGATTGATATTTGCCTGTAACACTCTGAGGGCCATTATTGGACATCGTTCATTGTTACCGCCTCGTCACCAGCCTCTACGGGAGCAGGGGGACAAGTAGGTGGCGAGGTGGCTGCAGGGCCATCACCAACCTTCTTCTTATTCTTTTTGGTCCTCGGAGGGTTGCAGGATTTGTTACCCGTCCGGTGATTTGCTGCTTTACCTGCCACTGCGCACAGAACGCAGTGCGGTTCAGCTGTACACTGACCAGCCTTGTGACCGGCCTGGCCACAGCGGTAGCATAAGTCGCTGCGGTCGACATCTGCGTCGCACAGTGCCCTAACATGTCCTAATTCAAGGCACCGGTAGCACCGCATCGGTCTAGCGGGCAAAAGCTTAACTTGTGCCATTACCCACCCCACTTTGAGACGGCCGGACCCGCAAATCTTTATAGCTGCTGCCACTGGGCATCCCACTAGCACCGAACCAAGGCCCCTGAGATCTCGGCGGATTTCGCCACATTTGACAGATGACGCTGGGCATTCTGCCGCCTCCACCACAGCGGCGATTACGTCATTGACGTCAACCGAGTCGTCTAAGCCCGCCAGCCGCACATCTGCAGTCTTAGCGGGCCTATCCACCCGGACGACGTCATCTCCTAGGACGTCTCTTAGAGCTTTTGCAAGTGCATCGGCCTTCTCGCCACTGGTCTCTCCTGGTAGCTCCAGGAGACGCGCGCCAGTGGCTGCCGTCTTAAACCTTATTCCCTCAATTCCTAGCTCCGCTAGCTTTACTCGACTTCTTGCTTCTGCCAAGACTTTCGCGTAGGTTACGCCCTGTTGCTCTGCCTCTGGTTTGAGGGTCAGCACAATGACCGCTGATCTCGGAAGACGGAGCTTACGGGCCTCGGAGCGAACTGGCAGAGTGCCTTTCGCCGAGTTCATTATTTTTGCCCCTTTACCAGCCACGTTCCACTGGCCTTTTGATGACTGTGGGGCCGATGGAAGCGGAGGCGATACTTCAGAGACGTCTTCTCTAGAAGCGGAAGCCTCAACAGCAGCCAGCGTCTTTCTCTTCCGGTTCTTTTTCCTCCCCTTGATGGTATTGGAAGGATCAGTTATCTTAGGCCCCGTTGAGGCTGTCGCATCCAGAACCCTGGGCTGTGATTTCGGTGCTTGTCCAGAATTTCCCTTTTTTCGTTGGGCTAAGACCTCACGCTCAGTTGACTGCGGTGGTCCGGGCGTTGGAACCGCCGTTGCCGGTGGGTTGCCGGCATCTTGAGCCATCTGACGCCTTCTATCTGCTGCCTGCCTCGCAGTGGGCTGCGCAGGAAATCTCTCGTCCAACTTGGCGTCCATCATGGTCCCTAAGGTAACCATCATGGCGCGAGAGAGCTCCTGCAGATCGCCGTGATTTATAGGCCGGTCAGGGGACGGCCCTTCTGTCAGTATCGGTTGGGAGACGGCTGCACTGCTCTGATTTTGGGACCTCTCCATGTCACTTCTCAATTCGGCCATCTCCTTTCGGAGACTGGCCATTTCAGCCTTAAGGCGATTATTGTCCGCCTGTAACCGCCTGGATTCCTCCGAGATAGTGCGCCCACTAAATTCTTCCACATTTATCTTAATTGAGGCCGCCGCGTCTTTTAGTGCGCGCACGGATGTGCCTTTCAGGTTGCGGGACGTCGTCGCAACCTTGTTTATGATGCCAACGTCATCTTGCACCTGGGCTAACAATTCCTGTGCTGACTTGTCAGCCGCATCGTCAACCGAGAGTTCGAGTCGCTGTCTGCGATTCTTTCTGGCTACGGCCGCCGCCGCTGCCCAATCTGCGATGTCGGCATCTACCTGTAATCGTGAGGCCTCCCTGTGTGTGTCGTTTAAAAACGGATTTGTGGAGGCCAACCCAACGTACTGGCCTGTTGTGGGAGGTCTACCTTTTCCCCTTTTAGGTAGTTCCGCAAGCTCTCCGTCAGACCCGGCAGCAGAGTGCGAGCCAGAGCTATGGGTGGCCACCTCACTCTCAGCCTGTAGTCTGAGGTCGTCCCTAGCCGCCTTATTTGCCTCTTTGGCCTTGTATTGCGCCTGCACAGCTGCTCTGCTCATGAAATCCGCTTTGATTTGCGGATTCGCTCTCGGGCTCTGTACTGAAGGAGACACGGGATCCACCATCTTCTCCTGCTCATCTTCATCGCTAGATGACTCCGAGAGCTCCAACCGTCGTCTCTTCTGTCTCTTCTGAGACCACAGTCGGCCCCCAGGCACTGAAGAGGCCGATCCGGACCCGGACCTCGTCCTTACAGTTACTAGGCTCTCGCTCACGCTTGAGCCCGATAAATGTTCCACCGCTGGCCCCGGTAGGTCCTCTGCGTCCGACCGGGGTAATGGGGAATCGATGGTTGACTCCCGCGCCCCCACTGGGTCTTTTAACTTGAACGGAGTCAAGCATGGGCGTGACCGCCCCCCGCCTCTGGATCTGGCTTTCCTCCGCGGAGCAGTGGCCTCGTCGGCGGAGGATTGCTGCTGCCCCTCCAACTCTGCTCCGACAGTTTGGTCCGCAGCCTGCGCTGGATCCCCCCCAGGCACACTCTCCTCTTCCAAGCGGGTCAGAGTCACCCGGGGGATTTTCTCGAAGCGGGCCTCTCGCCCACCCTCCTTTGGGGTCTCCCGCTCCGCACTCGTGTCCGCCAGTTGGACCGAGGTCAATGCCTCCTCCTCGGAACGCTCCCCGCCCTGCCCTCGCGGCAGGAAGCGGCCAAGGCCGTCGCGCGCTGGACCTTGTGCTCTCGGCGCGATCTGGATTGCGGCCGCGTTCAAATCGATACGAGGGCTACCATCCTGTCCTTGCACTGGTGACCGTGCAAGTTTGAGGCGGGGGCGGAAGGCCTCCCTTTTCTCCGTAGGGCTGTAGGTGCCCTTCTCCGCCGGTTTATCGTCACTAGCCTTTGTTTGGGGTGGGTTGGGTCCGCTTCCATCAGCCCTACCACCGCCCCTCAGCCTCAGCATTCCTTCACGATCAGAGTCCGGTGTGATGTAGCCAATGTCGTGTTTACGGAGGCCGGCACCTGGCCGGCCTACGGAGCAGTTTTTGCCCCCTCCGTATACGGTGGGGCAGCCACCCGCCGAAGCGGATGGACGGGATTGGTTACCCGCCCGGAGATTATTTTTTAAACTGCTGCTCATTTTTGACTTCACAATGCCTCCACATCGTCGTCTCTTTTTTCGGGGGTGAGCTCCCCCGCACGTTAGGGACTGGACTCCCTCCAGCCACGCATCCCATCGGCACGATCCGCTCACCTTGGGATTGGGGTGATTTGTTATAGTGGTTTTCTTCCACGCGGCGCTACTGCTCAATGAGCGGCGCCCCCGGTCCGCTCAAGGCAGATTACGGGTTGCCCGACGGGGAGCCGAAACTCAACCAACAGCCGCACGAATGCGACTGCCAGACCCGCCGCGCCGCAAGCCTTGAAGGCCTGCCATCCCACGCCACCCGAAGACGGCCACTGGCCGTAAACAAAGAGGCCCCAAAAGCAAAAGGTGCGTCTGCACCGCCACCACTGCCCAGTGGCTGCCAAGAAGGCTACCAGGCTAAGACGGCCGCATCCCTTGCCACCTCAGATGAGCTGAGGCATGCTGGGAGCGGCCAACCACGGAGCACGGCACTAAAGCCCACGCAGGAGTGAACTCGACTGCATTGCCACGACTGTGACTTGGTAGTTTGCAGAGGGAAGACAGCAAACGCGCAACTGAGCGGCTATCCCCCCCCTCCCAGGGTGCACCACGAGGAGGTCTACCAGCCCACGCACCCCACGCAAGTCAAACCTAACCTAACCTACTTATAATACAATTTTTAAGGTTGTTTTAACCTAACCTAAACCTAACCTAACCGCCAGCGTGTCGACGTCACCCCGCTTCGCGGGGTGCCTATTTCCGCTCTGAGGGACGCAAGTCAAACCTAACCTAACCTACTTATAATACAATTTTTACGGTTGTTTGTTCTTTTACTGCGGGAGGCTTTGGGGGGCTCCGCCCCCCCCCTTTTTCTGGCTGCCGTAATCTAGTTAAGCCCCTTTAATCAGTTTAAATTATACAATTTCAATAATGCGGATAAATAACACTTATAATTAAGATTACATTTCTAATGTTGTTTCAGGCGAGTTCAAGCTTTTCAACTGGCGAAAAAGTATGCTAAAGATGCCAAATTCAATCGAGAAATTAAATGTTTGGTAGCACTGAGTTACTTGAAAGAATCCGATATTCCTAATTATTTTCAGAAATTTATGGATAGCTTACAAGATGAAGACAGTGTAAGGATGGCAAAGTGGTTTGAAGAAAATTACGTTTTTGGCACTGTAAACAGTCAGCCAAAATATCCGGCAGAATTTTGGAGTTGTTACTTAATTAATTCAATGACAATACCGAGAACCCAAAATTCTGCAGAAGCCTGGCATAACAAAATTAATATACTGATAGGCAAACATAATCCGGGAACATATGCTCTCATCAAGGAATTGATAAAAGAAACAATTTCTAACTTAGCGGACATAGATAAAATTCTGTGTGGTTCCCCGCCAGAAAACAAGAAAAGGAAGTTTTTCGACAAGGATGCTGCAATAGACACAATTTTACAGCATCAAGCTAAGTATTCTGAAATTGAGTTACTAAAATCCATAGCCAAAAAGTTACGTTAAGTAGTAAGTTAAGTTAGTTTTTGTGTTATTTTGTAATCTTGTAATAAAATTTCGAACAAATGAAATTCGTTGTTTTGTTATTATGCCTTTTAAAATTCGTACAAAATGAATCGTTTGCCAAATAATATTCCCTGGACAGTTATTCTATGAAATAATAAATATTGGAATGATCTGGTCATGAAATAAAATTACACCAAACAATAACTCGTGAACTAAATGTTACTTGAAACGTTTTCGATGAAATGAAATTCGATGAAAAGTTTGTCGACAAAACAAGGGACACGCCAGCTGCCAGAAAACAACGCCGCGATGCCGGTCATAATTTGCGGCTCCTGAATACATCGTGGAGGGCTTATGATATGTGGATAGATAAAGAAGTGTATGTAACTGTACATAATTAGGCATTAAGACACTCGTGTGATGTTATTATGAAACTCGCCTTCGGTGTTTAATGCCCTTCATTATGTACAGTCACATAAACTACTATTAAAATACTGTCTTGACTGACAGTTAACAGTGCTGATGCCGCACCGACTTCGCTTCTCTAAAAGCGGAAGTGATCTGAGGGGTAATCACGTAACGTTCCAAACGCGCGTCGGTACAATTTAACTGTCAATTTTCCATATAAAAAGTGACATTTAGACCTACCCGACGTTCGTACAATGCGTTACGTGATCGACCTGCAGAACTACCTACTTAAATATAACCTCCGTGCAGTAAATAAATTTGAACATTTGAAGGCCCAGACGAGGGTAGGTAATTGGCCCTAAATTAAACCTATTAGGCATGCAATGTTTTCAACAAGCGGCGCAAGTTGTTGTTGTATCGTCGCGGTTAGATATTAGATTAGCCCAAGAAGCGTGCCCGGGTTGTGTAGTACGAGTTGGTAGTAAGTAGGCAAAGCCGTGCCATGGCAACGGGCGCTAAACATTCCTTGGGAAGTAGGCCATCGCCCGTCCTGCCCACGACAAGAATCTCTGCCCGATCGGCTGCAGTTGATTCGAAGCAGCCCAACTAAGCTTTGTGTGTATGATAACTATTTTTGATCTAATATTTAAAATACGCATTGTTAAATCGAATCTATTTTAAAATTTGTAGAATAAGTACCTACGTATTCTACACATTTTAGGTTTTCTAAAGGTATTTACCTAAAATGAACAAAAATACATGCCTACATAGTTCCCATTCAAAACTGTCCTCTAGAAATTGAGTGCATTGCACTGATCTCGTCGGATTCATGATGTCAATTACTGTGTCAATACGAAGCGAGTAATCCAAACATGGATCGCAGGAGCGGGATCCGGCATTTCATCAAAGTACTTTAGCATAATCTTATCACTTCTGCTGTCTCCGTTTTAAAGGGAACTCTTAGGCCTTGTGTATGGAGAGTTCAAAATTGAACTGACACAGAAACACAATATGAGTTCATAAAAGTACAGGCGTTTCGTAAAAATCCTGCTGCTCACGTGTACTGCAAATACGAGATTTTATGCTAGCACTGAGAGATTTAATCAACGTTGCATACCTACAATTAACGCATCTACTCGTACATAGTTAGGTAGTTTGGAATCCTCACGAGGCACCGTGTATTTATTTAATTCAGACAACAAGGCCCACACTCACAGATAACCTCCTACAAATACCTCACAGACTACCATACATATTAGTACAAAAGACCTGTTAAGGTAATTGTGTAAGATGGATTAAAGCAAGTCCGAAAAGCACTGTGCCTACGTTATATATTAATTGAATCCAAATTATCAGAAAGTTAGTACACATGACCAGACAGAGCATCGCTAAGGTTTGAGTGTATTCATATCAACGACTCGCGATTTAGCAACTTATTGTCATTAGTTATACAATACTTTTTAGTGTTTGCTTTTCCTGCATTATGCCACACACGTTTACATCTTTATCATATTAGATAATATTTTTGACACAACACCAATCATGTATTTGAAAAGTTATATAACTTACGAGTATATAAAAAGAATGCCATGCTTTGTAAATAGATAACACATTTCAATGGTGGACTACCCGTGCGAAGCCGAGGAGGGTCGCTAGTACCTTATATATTTAGGTAGGTAAATCACATAGAAATTGCTAATGACATAATAAAAGATAAAACATATCAAAAGTCCCCGCCAGCCGGGAGGGCGGGGGGGGTTTGATGCCCAGGAAGATAAAGTAAATGTGACTGTAACAAATGACGACGTAAGATTCTCAGCATATCGAAACAAAAGACAACCGGTGACAAAAGTGCGTAGAAAAACACTTATTTGCACACAATCACGCTTCGCCAAGCATTTATGCAAATAAAATTGGCAGGGAAATTGCTCCAAATAAAATAAGCAATAGAATTTAACATCCCTGGGGTTAACTAGCACGGCCGGATAATCCTTATAAGGGTTATAAATGCCTTTACGTGCTCTAGGTAGGTAGATGGCTAGGAAATGTGTTTGCTTAGGAATAAGTCAGTCAATAGACTACAAAATTATTCAACATTAGATTATAATAGTGCTCTTCGTGCCCTTTTTCACGAAATTTTACAGGGTATATCTAAGACAATAGTAAGTTCATTAATGAAAAGTCCCTGACTAAAAAAAAGAAAAGACTAAGGTGATTTCTAATGCGGACTCCGGAGGCGGTACACTATCAGTAGGCTGTCTGTGTCAACTGTTAGTCGAGACAGTACCGATTCTATACTGTGCCTACATTTAATATTTATCCAGTCCGTAGAGGTTCAAAGCAGTGCAGTGATTAAGTGAGAAACTGTGCTCACTTAATCGAAAAACTTGCTGAGAAACCTTATATTTATTTTAAAAGGTCTATCATCGGTTGACGTGCCGTGCCACACGTGGACTTACAATGTTTAACTTGCAGTTACATGTATGGAGTGCACCCCTAAACATTTTTTTTTGTCTTTTCATTACAGAACTATGTAGCGGCTAACAAAATACACCTATATATAGTTTTCGAGTAAAATGCCTGTGACATACGGACAGACGGATAGACGGGCAGACATGACGAAACTATAAGAGTTCCGTTTTTGCCATTTGGTTACTGTTATGTATGCGCTGGATGGCTATGTCTAATAAACGTCAGTGCGAATATGAGCAGCCGTTGTTTCACTCGTCCCGCCCGATATGGAACACTGGCGACGATCTACCCGCGTGTGCGAAAAAGTGAATAGTGATTGTGGAAAATATGGCTCAAATCGGAATTTATCCAAATTTTGATCACAATACACAAACGTGGAATGTGTACCAAGCACGTTTAAAACAATGGTTCATCGCGAACGAAATTGACGACAAAAAGGATGCTACGGGGGTGAAACGACGCGCGATCCTGCTGAGCGCACTCAGCGATGCCACATTCAAGCTGGCATCAGACCTGGCATTACCGAAAGACCTTGCAACGGTTCCATTTGATGATATATGCGCATTACTAGACAGTCACTTTACTCCTAAGACTTGTGGATTTAACGAAAGGTACAAGTTTTATTCGGCGGTGCAAAATGAAGGGGAAAACTACCCTCAGTGGGCGGCAAGACTTCGCGGGTTAACTGCACAGTGCGGGTTTCTAAAAGTGGAAGAGGCATTGAGAGACCGTTTCGTAATGGGCATGCTTCCAGGAGCGGAGCGAGAGAAGTTGTTTGCTCAGAACCCGACTGATTTAACGTTGTCAAAAGCGGTAGAACTTGCCGAGAGTGTGCGCTGCGCGCGCGCAGGGGCCACCGCGGCCGCCGGGCCGGGGCCGTCGCGCGCGGAGCACCTGTTCAAGATCGCGTCAAGGAATCAACAAAGTGCTAAAGTGTTGTGTTCCGTTTGTGGTTTTAACAATCACACGGCTGATAAGTGTCGGTTTGCCAACCATAAGTGCAATAAGTGTCACGTTAAGGGTCATTTGCGCCGTATGTGTAAAAAGTTAAATTTTGTAGGGGAGGAGATTGTGGACGAGAGCGGTGATGACGGTGAGTGCTATAATATTCGCTCATTAACAGGCGAGCCTATGTCTGAGTTAGTTCATGTCCGTGGAGTGCAAATGAAGTTCCAAGTTGATAGCGGGTCAGCTGTCACGGCGGTCCCTGAGCATATATATTTAAAATATTTTATGGACGTGGCATTGTTAACAACTGGTAAAAAATTGCTAACTTACACGGGTGATACCATTAATTGCTTAGGAGTTGCGCGCCTACCGTTTACGTATGCAGGCAAAACGAACACATTAAATGTGTACGTCATTCGTGGCGGTGCAGTGTCGATATTAGGCAGGGATTTTATATCGTTAAATAAGTTAGAAATGATTCCGGTAAATTTTTGTGAACAATCAACAAGCATGATCGATCAATTGCATTTAAAATATCCTTCCGTTTTCTCAGACGAGCTAGGAACCTTTAATAAATATAAAGTGACACTAAATTTAATCAAGGATGCTCGACCAATATTTTTCAAGCCGCGGCCGGTAGCATTTGCTTTACGCGATAAAATTGATAAAGAATTAGATCGGCTCGTGCATGTAGGCATATTAAAACCGGTTGAGCACTCGTCATATGCTTCGCCCGTCGTGCCTGTGTTGAAGCGCGACGGCTCGCTGCGCCTGTGCGCGGACTACTCTGTTTCGCTCAACAAACAGCTGATCGTGGAACAATATCCTTTGCCGACCGCGCACGAATTGTTTGCTAGACTCCACGGCGGTCAACATTTCTCTAAGCTAGACCTTTCTCAAGCATATGCACAGTGCGTTTTAGATGAGGAATCACAAAAAATTACTTGCATAAATACGCATAGAGGATTGTTTTCCTATACACGATTAGCATATGGGCTATGCAGTGCCCCCTCTATTTTTCAGAGGGTAATGGAGGGGGTATTAGCCGGTATGGAAGGCGTACTGTGTATGTTGGACGATGTTTTGGTAACCGGAAGCGATAGGTCCGAGCATTTAAGTAGATTGCATGCAGTTTTGCAACGGCTGCAAGACGCGGGATTAACACTTCAAAAAACTAAATGTGAGTTTTTTAAGGACGAAGTGGAGTATTTAGGTTACGTCATAAGTAAAGAGGGGTTGAAAAAGTCACCCGCAAAAGTTAGTGCTATGTTAAATGCACCGATACCAACGGACGTCAATAAGTTACAGTCGTTCCTGGGTTTCGTAAACTACTACAGGAATTTTGTTCCTGGGGCATCGTCTATCCTAAGTCCGCTGTATAACTTATTACAAAAGGGTAGTAAGTGGCACTGGGATGCGGAGCATGACCAAGCGTTTCATGCGATAAAAGAATACCTGGCATCGGATCAAGTCCTGGCGCATTTTAATTCAAACACAAAGGTCATTTTGACAGTGGATGCGTCTCCGAATGGCCTAGGCGCGATTTTGAGTCAAGTCGGCAACGATGGACTAGAACGCCCGGTTGCGTATGCTTCGCGCACGCTAAATTCGGCTGAAAAGAATTATTCTCAAATTCAAAAAGAGGCTACAGCAATTATATTTGGCGTGCGTCGATTTCATCAATACCTCTATGGTAGGGCTGTGCCATTTGTGCTCCGCACGGACCACAAACCCCTTACCAGCATTTTCGGACCACATCGCGGCATCCCAGAGGTATCCGCTAATAGACTGCAGAGATATGCAATGTTTTTAAGTGCCTACAACTATGTTATCGAATATATTCGCAGCGCGAATAACAGTGCCGATTACCTATCACGAGCAAGTGTAAACAATGATAACTCACTAGGCGGGCCGGGACTCCCGGGACACACCACGGACGGAGCATCAACGTGTATCGAAGATCGGGCTACCTATTTAAACTTCGTGGTTGATGATAGTGTTCCTATTACGTTAAACGAGTTGCGTAAAGAAACAGAGACGGATCCGATTTTGAATCGTGTGATTAAGTTCATAATAAACGGTTGGCCAAAAAAGGTGATGGATTCATGTATTCGACCATATATTTTGTGTAAAAATCAATTGGCATTTGAAAATGGGGTGATTATGCGGGGTCATAAAATTGTAATACCCGAAAAATTAAAGAGCAGGATTTTATCCGAACTACATAAGTCACACTTGGGTATTGTTAAGTGCAAGGCAGAAGCTAGGGGTAGGGTCTGGTTTCCAGGCATAGACGATGCTATCGAAACGATGATAGCCAGTTGTGAAATTTGTACCCAGCTGAGACCGTCCCCGGCGCGCGCTCCGCTCTCGGTGTGGCCATACCCTCCACAGGTATTTTATAGGGTACATGTGGATTTCCTGGGACCTGTCAATAATCAGTCGTATTTAGTAATAGTAGATGCGTACTCGAAGTGGGTCGAAGTGTACAGGGTGAGTTCTACTTCGTCGGCTGTCGTTATATCGAAATTGTACGAATTAATGTCACGATTTGGGTTAATTAACACGCTAGTTAGTGACAATGCCACATGTTTTTCGTCCGATGAATTTCGAAGATTTTGCTCAGTAAATGGAATATCGCATGTGACATCGCCCGCGTATCACGCGGCTAGTAATGGGCAGGCGGAGTCGTACGTGAAAGTAGCAAAAAAAGGCATACGGGCGTGTTTAATGATAAGCGCTAATCAAAAAAAAGTTGATGAGAATCTATTTAAGTACCTTTTTGATTATAGGAATTCCGTGCATGGCACTACGGGAACTTCACCTGCCCAAATCGTATTTGGTCGCAAACTTCGTTCGCGCTTGGACTTATTAAATGCGCCGCCAACACCGGCCTCGTCCATTCTTTCTAAAGTTGTTGTGCGTAATCAGTGTTTACAGAGTGAAGCATATGGAGGGAAAAATAGTTCATGTTTCAAACCGGGTGACAATGTGATGTTTAAAAAAAATAACGCATACAAAAACTTCACGTGGAACAGGGGAATCATAGTTAAGCGATTATGTAAAACAGTATATTTAGTTAAGGATAAGTTAACGCAAGTACAACTAAAAAAACATATAAACCAATTAATACCGTATAAAGGGTTGGACAGCAACGGATTCCATTATTCAAACTACCCGAGTGTAGACGTACCGGACATACCCCCATCCCATGACAGCGGTGACTCACGCGAGGCGGCCGCGCCAGGGCCGGCGCCCGGCGACCAGGAGCGCGCCGCGGGCCAACGGATCGAGGAGGGGGAGGAAGTCGGTGTACCGGCTAGGAATACTCAGGCGGGCATAGGGGATGTTGAGGACTATAACGAAGCTTCCCACAATGATGTTGATCCACCACAGGAAGAACCCCAGGTGGACCCCCCTGATCAGAACTATAGAACCGGTTCATCTGGAATGCTGTTGCGACCAATTCCCAGGAATAATTATAAACCCTTTTTCTGTATGAATAATGTTTTTACTGTATGAACGAATGTTAACTTGTAAGTTAGAATAAGATGCATGCTTCAAATTAAAACGGGAAGAGATGTTATGTATGCGCTGGATGGCTATGTCTAATAAACGTCAGTGCGAATATGAGCAGCCGTTGTTTCACTCGTCCCGCCCGATATGGAACCCTAAAAAGGCCCTCTAGGCACCGAGTCATCATCAATGGCATCTATAAACGATGATTTAAGCAGCGTCCATTAAAGTGCGGCACTTGCGTACGTGACTTGTCAGGCCAATACGAGAGCGACAGTGACGCCCGCATATATGACATGTAAATGTCATACACATCGCTGTTGGAGGCGCAGCAGCGCGCTGGTGTCTCAATGTTCGTTTTTGGGACAACATCAGGTCAAACCAGGTGACATCATGTACTGTCTCGCCTTCATTAAGTGACTTCCTCCATTGGTATCGGTCCTGAGATTGATTTTCCCAGTTGGTGGGATCGATCTTGAAGGACTGAACGTAACGTAAAACGTTACATAGGGCGCCCCACCGGTCGCTTAGCGTAAGCTACTTCACTCAGGAGAGTTTAACGTGGCAAACGAGAGGGCTCCATCCTTTGCACGTGCCCGAGCCAGCGCAGACGTCTTTGTTTTAAAACTGCTGCAATACTGGGTAAACGCGCGATGCTGAGCACTCTCTCGTTTGCAACTCGATCCTTCCACGAGATGTTCAAAATACGCCGAAGACAGCGCATGTGAAAGTTGTTTAATTTCCGTTCCTATTTGGCATACGATGTCCAAGTTTCTGCTCCGTACAAGAGTATGGACAAGATGCATGTCTGATAAACTATCATCTTCGTATTAACGGTAAGGTGTCTATTATCCCATATTCTTGTACTTAGCTTCCCGAACATCGTGAAGGCCTTGCCAATGCGGATGTTGATCTCTACATCTAGTGAAAGATTATTCGACACGCTAGAACCAAGGTAACAGAAATTGTCCACAACTTCCAAAGGCGAATCATCCAACGAAATTGTCGGAGCCTGATCTACGCCTTGTGCCATTACGACCGTCTTTTTAGCAATTATAGACATCGAAAATAACTTACATGCCGCATCAAATTTATCGACCATACCTTGAAGCTCCTCCGGCGACGTCGCGACGAAAGCGGCATCATCGGCGAAAAGCAAACAGTCAAAGTCCTCGCGATATTTTTTTGGATTTCAACAGTGAGATGTTGAACAGTTTACCATCAGGCCTAGTGTGAAGATGTATGCCATGAGTGGTATCGCCGAAGGCAACTTTCAAGAGAACTGAGAAAAATATACCAAACAAGGTAGGCGCCAACACACAACCCTGCCTTACTCCTCTGCGCATTTCGATAGGGTCTGAAGTATCACCATTATAGACAACAGAGCCCTTCATATCTTGATGAAAAAGTTTAATAAGGCTTAAAAGTTTAGGAGGGCAACCAATACCTTGCAGTACCGTGTACAGTCCCTCTCTGCTAACTGTATCAAATGCCTTATTTAAATCGACAAAAGTTACGAGTAGGGGAGTTTTTTGCTCTCTGCATTTCACTTGTGACATGTGATACCTACTTAATAATTTAATTATAAACACCAACTGTAAGAACCATGTTTATGCAAATAAATCATTTCATTTCATTTCATTTCAGGCGAGACAAGCCGGGGCACTAAGACCTTATTTGTGCCCACCCCTCCCAGGCACCGAGTATGCTGGCAGTATTTCCTCGTTGAACTGCAATGCTGATGCGTTGCACGAGAAAACCGCCAGCTCTTCGATTACCAGTTATGATGATACTTATGCTGAAATAACTGTCGATTCTGTAAATTCCTACAATTGAGGAGCTAAAACCTAAGTTAAATTCAAAATTAAAACGCATAAACTTAAAAACCACTATCTTTAATTAACTTACAAAGTTGAGGAAACTCTCGTTTTCGACCATGGTTTTCTACTTTGTCGCTGAACCGAATTAAAATGTATTGGTACTCATTAGGCGCATACTTTCATGTTCTTTAATTTCTTAGTGAGTAACTTTTCGCTAGGATGCACCTACCTAGAAGCTACGAGTGAGAAATCAAAAAAAGATCCAGGATTTGTGGCTGCCAAAAGTTGTCCCGATATATCTCGTGGCTACATTTTTGATATTTGCTCGGTTGTATCAATGTTAATATTATTTAAAAAAAAAACTACACCATCTTTTGCAACAAAGAATTACTCTACGGACTGGACTATAAAATGAGTGCTTCCTGACTGGGATGCGTAGAAGCGAAGCGGTACGAAAGCAGCGCACCGTTTCGTGTCCGCACATAATATTACTACTGCGCAAATGTAATACTCACACTATACCGACAAGTGAGGAAAGTGATACATCACCATCAGTAAGCTCACGTCAATGTACAGTCGACTGTACAGAATACCGCATACCGATCCCATGCCGCCAAGTAAGGAAGTCGCTTTAAGTGTATGATGCTCTATATTGCCAGATTAAGCACCTTCATCATCGTTAAAATCGATACTCATGTGAATACAGAAGTAAACAACCATGCTAGCTCCGCCAGTGAACGCATGACCTTACTCGTATCCATAAACAAAGACTTCAAAGCCTATTTTCCATACCGCTAAAATCGAATATGGATTGGATTTCTTACGACTCTTTCACTCTCTCACGCGTTATCAAATAAGTATAGGTAAGGGGGAGAATAGTCACCTTGTTTGTTGCTTGTTTTGGTTCAATTTAGCGCTAAGGAAATAAAGACCCTAGTTGATGAGCGGCAATGAACGCGTGCCCGTGGTGAAAAGTGATCTAATTTTTATTTCAATCAAATCGCTTGATGACGCGTGGCATTCTAAGGTGTCGCTATAAATTGAGTTTTATGGGCGCGTGAATTTAAAGCGAACGTAATTTAAGGGCCGTAATTAAGTTTAATTCATACAAATTGATTAATAGCTGCTAGAACCTTGGAAACGAAATGATACAAGTGATGTTTTACTGATGGAATCAAAGGATTGCCGTTTTCATAAAGGTCTAATAAATAGGTAATGTCTTTTTTACATAGGTTAGATTTAGGTAATTACTACTTGAGTACTACTACAACAATAAGCCCCCTCCTTCTGTCTGTATGTACCAACTTAAGTTCATACAAATGAAAGGCATAGGTACTGCCGCTAAATAAATTGATCTTATAATACTATTCACGGTTTTTTATACACTATGATGTGAAAATAACTTCAAGTGTCACAAGTTGTATAAAAAAGTACCTAGCGTTATTTTTTTATTTACGTATTCAAGTAGGTATAACATTTTACACCTGAGTGGAACATGACTAGGATAGGACGTTTACCTTACATATACCTACGAACGTTTTCAAAGACCAATTGCTTTCATTGCAGTCAAATGCTATTTTCACAGTAAAAAAACATGCTCTTGTGAATCAATTAAGCGCAATGTGTATTAAGTGCAATTCAAAACAAACGCAAAACTTTTCATGTTTCACCATTAAACAACCACCAACACGTTACATTGTAAAATAAATAATACTCATAATGCAGCGAAATAAACTTAAAGGAACGTGACTAACTTTTTAACATTTTTGTTTCAAACCGAATGGAGCCGAAGTTGTCAAAAGTATGGCGAAACGAGAGTCACAAAATTCCGTCCGGACAAATTCCGCCCAAGATTCATAGCTTTATGATCGTCAATTTTAATCACTTTCCAAGTTTAACGTTACGGTGGCGAGCGGTTATTTTAGACTTAATATGGTTTTTCTACTCCTGTACCGTTATCTGTCATTTATATAGGCTGTAGCTTAAATACAATGACACCACTAATAAGTCGTCGAAAAACTCTATGCTCTATGCCCCAAAAACGCATTGTTTAGCGTACTCTTTTGGTTCATACATTTTTCATAAAAGCACTGTTTAACTTTTTTTTTATCGGCCGCTATATTGCAGTGGTGCCAACTTCATAAACAAATATTTTGAAATAAAAGTATTTACTTGCGATTTAATGTTTGTATATTATAAATTATTTACTACAATAATAATAAATCATCATCTATTGTGTGTTAAATTGCATGTTTTATAAATTCTTTGTATTATTTATAAAAATAAACAGTTCGAATTCAGTCCGGGTCCGGATTCGATTTGGTTCGGATGACAAGTGCAAACAAATTAAAAACAAAACAAACCATAAGCAAGAGCTGTCACATTTACGATTTCCCACCAAAATATAGTTCAAAAAGAAAAGACGAAAAATGATAAACTATTAGTCCTAAACTATTAGGATTTTATTCGTGTTTGTGAAGACAAAAGTGTACGTTCCTTTTAAAAATGGTGGAAGAAATTAATAACTGCACTCCTGAAGAAATTCCGTGAGTAGCAAAAGAACGAATAGAAAACTTGCTGCCTGAAAAGTTGAACTATTCTGTAGTCTGCTATTTATTTAAAATTTGTCGTAGAAAATAGTAGTTTATGTGACTTTACATAATGAAGGGCATTAAACACGAGTGTGGGTTTATGAAACGAGCCGAAGGCGAGTTTCACAATAGCATCACACGAGTGTTTTAATGCCTAATTATGTACAGTTACATACACTACTTTATCTATCCACATATCATAAGCCTCCATGATGCATTCAGGAGCCGCTAATTATGACCGGCATCGCGGCGTTGTTTTCTGGCAGCTGTCATAGTTATTTTTTTTTATTCAGAGACAAACTAGAGTTGGATCCAACTAATCCAACTCTCATATCGTTCGATATCTTACTTAGGTACGTGCGACATTTGTCGAATTTGTATGCAAATTGACAATTCATTTCAAACTAAACGTCATCTCGACAGATATTAGAATAGAGGTTAAATCAAATTCTTTGTTTTTTAGAGATGTTCGAAATTTGAATGAAATAATATTATCGAAATCGATGTTATTATTTAGCAATAATAACATTTTCACAGATAAGAAATTTGTTCTAACAAAACTGTCTATTTTTATGGTGGTCATAATGTGCGGTTCTTGATCGCATCATGGAGGGTTTATGATATTTGGATAGATAAAGTATTGTATGCAACGGTGTATAACTGGTCTAAAAACGCTCGTGGCGTCTGTAATTGCGATGCTCGCCAAGGCTCGCATCGCGACCCACGCCACTCGCGTTTTAAGACCCTTCTTATACAACAGTTGCATAAAATACTATTGTAGTTGAAATTACAGAATATTTTAAATTCCTTAAGTATTTCATCTTCCGCAACTGAGCATTTTTCGAAGGGTGTTTACCAATTAAGCACGTTAATGAAGGCACGATTTTCATTTTGCTCGTTAAGTATAAGTTAGGTACCTACTTCATTTCGTTTTAGTTGACGTTGTACTTAACTTGTACCTATAAATGTATCCTGGGACTTTGTCTGCGTTCTTTACAATACACGGGAAGCTACTCTATTATAAGATTTATAAGTAAGTAAGTATTTGTCATCGTCTAGTACCCATACCTAATACAAGCTATGCTTAGTTAGGGACTAGTTAGATATGTATAAGATTGTCCCTCCTATGTATATTTTATTATTATCTCAACAAATGGTTAATAACTATTACCCTACTTATATAATTATTTCAGAATATAGAAGAAGTAAAAGTGAAGCTGCGACTTGTACGAGTATATGCATAAAAGAGGGACCTAGGGATTTTTCGGCTTATGGCGGCAGATACACGTTGGAAAACTCATATGAAGAATTTTATTGCCTCCCAGAGCATTCACGTCTGATTTGGCCGTAACAACGAGTATTGTGCAGCGGCCTCAATATGCCTCGCTGTAAAGGGTTAGCGTAATATCCGTAGTGATTTAGGGATAGCGGGTACTGAAGCCGGATACATACATAATCACGTTCACTGCCAGAAACCTTTCCGCTACATTCGAGGAAAAATACTACATACGAGGAGGAATGCCTGAAACAAAAGGAGCCGTCAAGTCGGCCAATTTTAGGTGCGATAATCTTCTTCTAATTCTTGCCCAGCACAACTTTTTCGACCTGCTGCCATGCATATTATCGTGTTGGCATGAGACGTAGGCGTTTTGGGTGTGGGCTTACGGACTATAAATGTATGTAATTGATATCGTTACCCCTGAGGGGTAATCAAGTAACGTTCCAAACGCGCGTCGGTACAATTTAACTGTCAATTTTCCATATAAAATGTGACATTTAGACCTACCTGACGCGCGTATACAATGCGTTACGTGATCGACCTGCTGGGTTCGAACTCGATACAGAGGGACCATTGCGTAACTAATTGTACAATTCAATTGTCATTTTCTCATACAGAACATGTAATTTAGATATTTTTGATCTACCTAACGTTACGGAATCGATCAACAGAAGTATGGTTTGTATTAAATAGGTATGTAAATAGTTTTTCATTCCCTTAATAGAGGGGGTTACGGATTTGAAGCACTTGATAGATAATGCTTGTATGATTAAGCGAGATTTTACGTTGATACATTTAGAATAACAGACTCATCTTCCTACAATACCAATAGTTAAGATTCGCATTCATTTAATTTAGGGCATAGACACCGCTTGCACTACTTTCGCATGGCTTTGTTATGAGATTCACAACCTGTCTCGTCTCACCACTGTTATCTCTACTTATCACGACCCCGATATTAGTTATAACTTGTGTGTATACAAGTCAGAATTATGCTGGTTCGTTAGAAGTAAAATGCATAGCGTTGTGGATACCAGCCCCGGTTTCGTCGCACCCCATATTGGTAATGCGGGTACAAAGGCGTTGAGTTATGAGAGCCGGTGGCGGTGACAGCTCCAATACTTAGCGCTTGTAGGCTTTGTACGTGTTTATTTATAACCGATTGAACCTGCTAACAGGCTTTTTCGATTTTGAGGTAAACTGTTCAATTTACCTGACGTACCTGCTACGGTAGCAGCCAGATTACAAAATTAACCGATCCGTTTGACTTTATGTCGGTAAGTGATGTCAAAAAAAGTTACTGAGTTACTATAATGGTCTGACATTTGCTGTATTCTATCTTTATAGAACCGGGCCTAAGACTAGTGACTTGACTGCCCTATAATAAAACCTAAACGCATGGAAGACAATTGCTTCTACATAGGACACAAAAATAACTAATTACGTACTTAAATAATGTATAAAAGATTATATGCTAGTATTCAATAGAGTATAATAATCTGCTACAAGAGGAGGGTCTTAGTAGGAAAATAATTTGCGTATGCAATCTACTTATAAATACCTATTTTCTGCTATCTATTTCTATAGTAATCGATTACTTGTGTAAAAGCGTGTCTTGCAATTTTTGTATCAAATTGGTTTTATATAATAGGTAGGTATGTAATGTAGGTTCATAATAATCTGAATTGATTTTAGGGGGAAATATTGAATTTGCTTAAAATATCTGCAGGTATTCAATCTCATCGATTGCTTTATAAAAGGTACCATTAATTATCGAGATTGGGTATTAAAAAAAAAACAAAATATACAGAACGCGTATTTGAGAGTTCTTCGGTATCGAATACTGAAAAATCAGAAACCGCAAAAGGTTGTTCAAACAATCTCGTAAAGAGGAAATGGCGGGCGAGGCTTTGTTTAAGTGTTGATAAGTCATGCTACCCTCACATCGTATGCACACAAACAGATGAGGAGAGAATTTGCTTCGAGAAAGGCTTATGACGATACCTGTTTATAGTGTTTATAGAAAAATGTCATTGGACAGTTCTTGAAAGGAATATTATGATAGCAAAACTGTCACCTGCAATTCTGGTTTGATAATTATATGCTGGCAAGGCCGAAATTGACAATTTAAATCAGATGACTACTTCCGGAGATTACCCTACATACAAACTTATAAGTCTTATAACCGAATAAACCTTCAACCTCACAGACTCTCACACACAGACAGATATGAGTATGGATATATTCACGGTGGTACCTACGTGTCATATCTGCCAAAACAATACTTTACGAACCTTAACCGAAGTTCCCAAACTCTTGAGCCTATGTCAACCAGGCTTTACTTCGCACACCTTTTATTAGCCAAGGAGCAAAATACCGGCACGAGCAGCAAATTACAGTAAATTGATCGAACTTTGTTAGCGCCACCTTTAATCTGCCGAGGCGCATCGGTGATGGTTTTCCGATTCTATTAACTGGTAACCGTTAGATCATAAACTTCGTAGATATGTCAAGACACGGCTCCCGAATTTTTCAATGCACGAAAATTCTCAGAAACGTTTTATGTTTATGAAGTGGATACTTCTTTGCTCGCGTTGTTGTATAGGGGTACAGTTCAAAATGTATCACGTGACTTCCAGAATAACTTTTTGCAGAGAAGCCTAATCTGATTTCAAATAATTGTTTATTACATGTTTTAATCCTTCTTTAGTTGTTAATCACAACATGTTATTTTATCTACGCACATATCATTAGTGCTCTAAAATGCGTTCAGAAACCGTCGGTAATGACCAGCATTATTACAACCAATTTTACTATGACAACTTTCTTGTCTGTCAGTGGTAGTAGGCAAAATCTGTACTGTAATGTTATTACAGTACAGATTATCGGTATCGTTATGAGTTTAAATTTGGAACAGCTGTCAAAACTCAAGTGTGTCTCTAGTCTAGTATCTATAGATATTAAAACAGTTATCAATTTATTATGTTTTTTTATTTTACTTTAAAAAAAAAAATCTTTTTTACTTTATTAACTTTTTTTTTTACTTTTTTTCACTTTTTTTTACCGTTTTCACTTTTTTTTTCTTTTCGAACTTTTTTTTCCGCTTTTTACCTTTTTTTAACTTTTTTTTAACTTTTTTGCACTTTTCTATTATTTTTTGAATTTTTTGCACTTTTTTTTTACTTTTTTTTTACTTTTTTTTTACTTATTCTAACTTTTTAAACTTTTTTTTCAATTTTTGTCACTTTTATTCCCTTTTTTTTCCTTTTTTTTACTTTTTTTTACTTTTTTCACTTTTTTTTCACTTTTTTCAATAAAAAAAAAATCACTTTTTTTTAAATTTTTTTTTTCACTTTGTTTTTTTTTTCAAAGATAACTTACAGGTGGCACTCGTAGCAATGCAGGTCATTTTCCTACGGCTTCTGAACCCATCTTAGAGTACTTATGATATGTGTTTAGATAAAGTAGTGTATGCAACTGTACATAATTAGGCCTTAAAACACTCGTGTGATCGCTGACGCTCGTTTCATAAAACCACACTCGTATTTTAAGGGTCTCATTATGTATCAGTAGCATAAACTACTATAGTTTATGTGGCGGACATGAAAATAATGCTGAAATGACCGCCATTTTCAATGTATCGCGAGTCAAATGAGCTACGTCAATCAATGTTGCCATATATACCGATTTATACAGATTTTATTGAATTAATTCAGATATATATTTTACGGATACACCATAATAGCCAACAAAGAAGTATCCATTTAAACTTAATTAACGGTTGTATGTCCAACACAACCCGCTTCTTTTAAAAAAAAAACTATGTTACAGTCTGGCCAGAGAAAAATGAGTCTAGAAAAGAGCGGGACATTTAAAAAAACAGCGTGTTGCAACGATAACGCGATAAAATAATAATGATACTTGAACAATTATAATTTTTCTTCAATTCACACAATGCAATCGGATCAAGCAAAAGGAAGTACAGTTATATGAAATAAAAATTATTTCACTTAATTCTACTTTATATTTAAGAAGAATAATCAAAACGACGATCAAAATTTCAATATTGACGAGGCATAATAATTGAACTTTTCATGATAAGTATTCATCAATGTGAATAATATTAGCACTAAGCCACTCTTTAAAAAGATTATGGAACAGTTACTTTCTTAATAGTTACCATATCAAGTATCAAAATTAGGACATCATACTAATTTAAAACGTTAGACACATTTGACAATGATATTACTTACTGTTGCCTTATAAAAAGTCGCCATATAAAAAGAGGCCCATCTTTCCCTGGCCAGTCTCTAGTCTATGCTCATATTTTAATGAACATAAGAAAAACCCACTAAGGTCCTCAACCTTAGGGCAGCAGCTAGTCGCCCTCGAGGGTGCCTTGTCGGGGGGGGGGGACTTACTTAGTAACCGTGGACTGGTCGCCCAAGCTAAGAGGCATCCAGGATAGGCCTGTTTGGGCTGCTGGCCCAAAGAGGATGCGTTAGGGAGACACCTCAGAAGAAAAGTGCAGTTCGCCGTTCTCCCTAATATCTTCTGCGGTCGACGTGAGATCGTAGGGGGAGAGGCGTTTTGGTATAACGGTGCGCTACCCTCATTACCCCCGTGGTAGAATAAGACAAGGTAATGTTCCTGACGATGTATCTGACCTTCGTCACACAAAATGTTTCCATTGTGCAAAGTTGACACAAAAATGTTGCCATTGACTGACATTTTCCATACAATTTGAAACGGCGTGGTGACTCAGGAAAATGTATAAGTTTTTAATGAAAAATTAAGGAGCATATTTTTAGTGTTTTGTAATGGGAATCATGTGTACAATAAACTAAATAATTGCTGATGGTCATGCAA
Organism: Epinotia brunnichana; assembly: GCA_963854355.1. Lineage (NCBI taxonomy): Eukaryota > Metazoa > Arthropoda > Insecta > Lepidoptera > Tortricidae > Epinotia > Epinotia brunnichana. The sequence goes on from OY977936.1 coordinate 33,471,572, forward strand.
CCTCCTGTTTTCACTCACTCAATTGTCTATTTCGCGATTAATATGAAAACATAGTTTTTAAGTACGATAATCTTAAAGTTTTTTAATGAATGAATGAATAAATAATGCGATCAACCCAACCAATTCCAAGGGATTGCCGAATCTACATTTCCTTTAATTTTTAATCTTACTCTGTGGCGAACGTTTATTAAGGAGCGAGTGAAGGGAACGCCCTACTTATTTAGATCTTGGTCCACATCCCATCTTTGCTTAAACCCCGGGTACGGTACCAAGAGAAAACCGCCACACGATAATAACACTTAGCACTTCGAAATAGAGTTCTATCAATTACCATCTTAAATTTTGTCTTCTATACTTAAGTACCCGCGGAACGATCGCGATTGGTGATGTAAAGCCAATTGAGGCTGTTCTAACCAATTGGTTTAGTGTACCTACATTTACAGCTACTTTAGGAATTTGAGGAATATAAGTATAAGCGATGATGATGGTTGAGATATATGTAGGTATTATTATTATTATTCTGGTAGTGGCTTCAGGGCTCTCAAAGCACTATCACTGCGACCATCGCTGATCTATTGTGATCACCACTTGATTCTTGGTCAAATCCTGCAAACTCAAAGAATTGCAGGATTTTGTTGACCTCAAGAAATTTGATCTTCTCCGGGCACATGATATGTTTGCCCAAGAAGGAGTCACGACTGCGCATGAGGCAAGGGTAATCGGGTAGGATGTGTGTAGGCGTCTCCTCTGCTTCAAAGCAGAGTCTGAATTGCCTTGTGTCACACAGTCCTATCGTTTGCATGTGCTTATTTAGGCAGCAGTGCCCTGTAAGCACCCTGACCAGCATGCGTAGACAGTTTCTACTTAGCGCCAAGGCGTCAGAAGACGCCTTTTTGCTAAAGCCTCTAATAAGCGCCTTTGAATGTTTCAGTCCTGGGATAGCTCTCCAGGCTTGAATGGTCTTGTAGAAACAATAGGCTTTTAGAGTGAGCTTGGTTAGACTTTTGGGGATACCACAGAATGGCTCTGGTCCGTAGTGTCTCCCCTTCGCCCCCGCTCGTGCAAGCTCAGCAGCCTTTTCGTTTCCCTCGATACCTGCATGCCCTGGGATATGTAGGTAACATTCGAATTCGTTTTCTTTGCGTCCAATAAAACAGATAAGGACAAAGCAACATGCCGTCAATTCTATTGATTTCGTTCACATCCTAATCGCTTTTTGATATGTTTCACGCACTCATTTTAATACTGAAGTAATTGGCGCACCTAAAAGCAAGCAGCCAAACGCATTGAAATGAAGTGTAAATCGGAAGCGACAAACTTAAATATCTACACCTCTTGCCGTTTACAATTTACCAGCCAAAAGAATTCCATTATTTGGAAAGACCAATAAGATTTTCCGTGTTTAGTTTCCTTCACAAGTTGCCGCCCACTTGCTCCACACTACACCGCCGCTTTTAATGAATGTGCCGGGTCGCCTACGCTGTGAACTTTGCCCTTTATTATCGGGTAATAAACAAGTATCAACTTTGTTTCGCTAATATACTTTATTTTCAAAACTAAATACCTATTTTGTTTTTTGAAACACTACAAACACGCTTGTAGGTTTCGGTTATATCTACTGGTTCCGTACCAAAAAGGTAAAAAAAGAAACTTTATGGTGGAACTCTGTCCGTCTGTCTGTCACAACGTTAAATTATTTTAATAAATGTAAAATGAAGGAAAGCTGAGGCCTAAATTCAAAGTCTAGTAATTAGGTCAAGAAGGGTATCAAATGTAAGGGCTTTATCACATTCTGAAACAGTTTTTCATGTTTTGCAGTGAATAAATTCCGATTTGTGAAGGGAGATGTTATAAAAATACAACTACCCTTGTTTCCGAAGTTTACAAAGCGAAATTTTTGAAATAATTGTCTACGCAAGACTAACATTATTATAAATATTGCAGGAAAAATAAAAATAAATTTCTCTCTTTTTAACCAACTTCAAAAAAGGAGGAGGTTATATGTTCAACTGTGTGTATTTTTTTTATGTATGTTCGCCGATTTCCAAAATTATTATTTTTTTCAAAAGTTATATTCCCATTGTCACCAAATAACCCTTATATTTTATAGGCACGCATGTAGTGATTTCGGTATTTTCTATTGTAATTCGTGTATTTACCTTCGGAAATCGCAATTTTGGTGAAGTGGAACTGATGATGAAGATCACAGATGACTTATGGAACTCCTCAAAGATGTAAATACGTAAATTATTCTGTCATGATTCCGTTGAATTAGCAACTCATGAAGTGGTAATTCTCAGATCCTTTAGGAATCGACGGAACTCCTCAAATATTATCAGCCCTCAGATAGCGACTTGGGTTTTTTTCTGTAATAATCAACGCATTTGCTCTCGGAAAGCAGTGCATGTGGTAAATTGGAAAGGAAATGTGGAAATGTTCATGTACCTATGTGGCTTGGCGAAGTACTGAATTGAAGTCGGTTTAAACTTTGTTTTTAAAGTAAATTATTTAAATCATCTTATATAAATTCTGGTTTAACTGTGTAGGTTTGTATTTTTTTTTTCAAATACCTACCTTCTTTCAAAAAAATTAAAAATATTGAAATCGGTTCACGTGATAAAGAATTATCGCTGAAAAACCAACATACATAATGAGTTCCTTGGTCGCTAAAGTTAATAACAATATGCACTGATAAATGGCGCTGTACCCATGAAGGTAACTTCTACTATGCATGTTGTATTAAATATTGTACGGAACGATGGTTCCAGATGGAGTCAGACTCACACTTTTATTTCTAAATTAATATAACACTTCAATAAACAATACATGTTTGATAATAACCTCGCATTAAATAACGACGAAAAATTTTGAATTAATATTCGATAACAAGATCAGATTATGTCATAGTTACGTTCACATAAATACTTAGCAAGGAGTCGCATAAAAGCATTTCTTAGTTCAAATAGTACATACATACGAATAATAAGTTGCTTTTGGTCTCTAGCGCTCACACCTTAGTTGCTCGTGGGAGGAAGAAAGAATGTGCTTAGGACCTATGTGGGTAGAAGTAGAATCACTATCTGGGGGCAAGGCAGAGTCCCCGCCAAGTCGAGCAAATCAAATAGGCACGGCCATACCATCCTTTTCTCGAAGCCATTCAGGCCATTTTCAACATCCTGTAATTTTGTGCTGGGTAAAGCTAGAACCGTGAATTTTCAGTAACATGTAGGGCATAATATGACTTAAATAGGTATATTCTCAATAACATTCAATTTGAACGTTTAGTTTAAGAACTATTGTCCGTCAAAGTTCCTTAGTTTTGTCACTGACGCATTATAAAGATTAATAAGAATGCCTGACTTGGCTCTACGAAATATCTCACAACTTTTTACGGTGGAAGAGTTTCGAGACTTGGCCTATTTTTTTAATGGAATGTTTTTTTATGGGATTCATTACTTACATTATACATTACAACTATTTCACGGTTAAAATCGCTATTGGCAGACCGCAGGAGTCCTAGCGTTGCCCGAATTCCTCTAATTATTGTTCAATAATACTTGTGAATTCAGAGCATGTACAAACGCCAACATAGTTAACTGACCATCCTGTATTTATATTGAACCTTATTACAATGAACATCAAGTGCACGGATGGTCAGTTAACTGTGTTGGCGATGGTACTGAAATTATACTGAATCAATTTTCCGAGCAACATTTCCTACTTGGTTTATTTGGAATTGTTGCAGCAGGCTATGGTCAATCTCTACAAGATAAGTCAATACACACAGTATTGTTTTTCACGAACAGCGCTGTCATTATCATTTTTTTCAGTAGTCATTTGGCCGCCATTTCATTTAAATTGTAAGTATCATTTTATTTTTTTACTCAAAGGAAATTCTAACCCATTATTTTAGTTATTTATTTGAATATTTTTTTAATGTAATTGACAATGTATGGTTCCTCGCCTAGTTCGAGTGAACCTAAACGCCTCGCGATGTCGCGGGTTATATAGTGCCAGTGGGCTGGCTACAAAATGTGGTTAACTAACCGATTCCCAGTGGCGCGATATCGTTTTAATTCTGTCCGGTATCTGTCAAGGGTCACTCAAAGTCAAGTCAAGTCCACCAAGCTGGTCTCCGGGGCCGAAGAAGGCGCCGTGGTGGTCCGCGGGCTTGTGCTTGGACTCCAGCACTGTTTTCACCAAATGTTCGACTCGGGCTTCAAACAGGCCACCAAAACGAGTCTCCAAGTATCTTTTCCAAATTACAAATCAAATAACCTCGGACATTCGTGTTGGCAAGACGAGGTTATCAAAAAAAACACGTTTCTCTCAGAACGAGCCGTGACAAGTGAAAATTATGACATGACATGTGTCACTGTCAAAAACTAATAGTACATTGTGATACAAGTTAGCTATGTTGATCATTACATCAGAGGCGGAATTGTCACGCGAACCGTAGGTGAGCGTGATAAGAGAGCCGAGGATGTAATTATCAAAGCTCACGCGTGTCATACGACGTTTTTCAACACATTTGCGAGGAAAAAATCCTTTTTATAAAATTAAAATGTTACAGGCTCCTAAGTTGTTTCCTTTAGTTATTGATGACAACAGGTTTTTACTCACATACATTTGTACATCTCCAAGAATGTACAGTGGCGTCAATTCTATTTATCACTTTTCTATTCACCACGAGTCAACATTTTTAATAATAACCAAACACGCATCATCAATGTTTACAAATATTTGTGAAATTACATATAATGGCGCGCAACTATTTTTTTTCGTAAAGTTCGCGCAGTGCGCCCGCAGCGAAGCTTAGATGAAATCTCTTAACAGCCAATACAAAATGAAATAAATATTTTCTTATTCAATATAAATTCACGTAAAATGTTATCAAAAGTAAATAGTTTTACTAAATGAAACGTTTCTATACCATATCCAAGAAGAAATAATCAATTAATTCACAAGAAGGATTTAATTTGTTTAGTCACACACACATTTAGATGTACTCTATGAGTAATGATTGCATACAGATACAGATACAAGTCGAGTAAGAATCCATTTGCCGATAATTAAAAACAAACCTGTATAACCCGGTCAATTTAAGAATGCGCCGAGTCCATACATACACCTTGCTGCAAGGTGACAACGTGTCTTAATCGGGATATAAATATAACTACACGAGTGTCGTAATGTTATTAAACACGCGTGTTTAATAACATCTAAGCCTCGCTGCGGGCGCACTGCGCAACTTCACGAAAAAAAAATAGTTGCGCACCATTATAAGTAATTTCACAAATATTTGTAAACATTGATGATGCGTGTTTGGTTATCTCCACTTATAATAAATCTCTAAATTAAAAAAAGAATCAGCCAGTTTGAAACTAAGCTTTGCGCGGTTCGAATGTTCTCAGCATCCCATGAACGGAAAAATATGAAACATTTTATATAGGTACATTATTATTCTAGCTGCAACTTAGGATAGTTTTTATCCGACTGCGACAGTTAATTAATTTTCCGAAATATACGACTTCATTTAATTTTTCATTTATTTTTATTGAAATCAAACGCTGCTCCAACTGTCAGCTATAAGAACCGTCAAATTTTCGTCAAAATGGCGGAATTGCTTTGCCTTTCACTTATTAATAATTTAAATCCCGTCTACGATATACCTTTACGAGACAAATGCTAAAATATAAACCATAAAAAAATATTCGATTCTGATATGAGAACTTATATGCGCAAATGTCGTTTTATGTCGTAATTTCAATAAATGAAATCAACAAATTTGAACGATATAATTAACACGAATTTGTTTTTTTTGAATGACAATGGCACGCGCTCGACGCATTCAGCCAAAGTACCTGCGGCGCTACCACGAAAACCGATACTCAATGTTCATATATTTGCATCCCTGTCACTCGAGTGTGGTTAGTGCGATAGAGATAGAGATACCCGAATATTTTCGAATTCCGAAGTTCGTGGTTATAGCTCAGGAATCGAAAATATGGTAAATAATCATAATGTATTTTCTCGAAAAAGAATTTAAAATAAATATAGTCAAATGGAGAAAAAAACAAAGCAAGAGGTTATATAGGTAATGATTAAGTTATAAGAGTCCAAAGTTTTAAGAGGGGGTATGTTCTGTCCCTTTTCCGCAAAACGCACCTTCATATGAAACGATTGTTTTTTACTATGACGCTCGAGTATATTGACGTCACAGTCCCTCATCGTTTTCTCATTCTAACAAGCGACATTAAAACGGATGTAGCTTCATAATTTTTTGAGATATTTGAATGGGAGTTTCATTATCTTCTATCTAATAATAAATGCCTATGTCCTGACTGACTTATTCACTCAATCACTCACTCACTCACTCATCAACGCACAGCCGAAACTACCTACTAATCTTAGAGAGTTGATTTTTGCACAGTATGTTGCTTTTATAACGTGGGCTAGGGATAAAAAGGGATTTTTGAAAATTCTACCCCTAAGGGGGTAAAATGGGGGTGCAAAGTTTGTATGGGAGAACCTTTTTTTTTTGAGCTATAGACTTAAACTTTGTAGAAAAATTAGTTATTAGAATACAAATGAAACACTTTCAGCGTTTTGGAAAATTCCACCCCTACGGGGGTAAAATAGGGGTGCAAGGTTTGTATGGGGGAAACATTTTTTTTTTAAATAGAGACTTAAAACTTTGTAGAAAGATCAGTCATTAGAATACAAATAAAGAACTTTCAGGCTTTTAGAAAATTCTACCCCTAAAGGGGTAAAATAGAGTGCAAAGTTTGTATGGGAAAAACTACTTTTTTTTAAATAGAGACTTAAAACTTTGTAGAGAAATTATTCATTAGAATACAAATAAAGTACCTAGATTCAGTGTTTTAAAAAAATCTACCCCTAAGGGGGTAAAATAGGGGTGCAAATTTTGTATGGGGGAAACAATATTTTTTTTAAATAGAGACTTAAAACTTTGTAGAAAGATTAGTCATCCGAATACAAATGAAGTACTTTCAGCGTTTTAGAAAATTCTACCCCTAAAAATAGGGGGCTAAAATAGGGGTGCAAAGTTTGTATGTGGGAAACTATTTTTTTTAGCTAGAGTCCTAAAACTTTGTAGAAAAATTATTTAAATACAAAGAAAGTACTTTCAGCAATTTGGAAAATTTCACCCCTAAGGGGGTAAAATAGGGTGCAAAGTTTGTATGGGAAAAACATATTTTTTTTTAATAGAGACTTAAAATTTTGACGAAAAATTACTTATCAGAACATGAAAAATACTACATTCGGCGTTTTACAAAAATCATTCCCTAAGGGGGTTAAAAAAGGGTGCAAGGTTTGTATGGGGAACACTTTTTCTGAGCTAGACACTTAAAACTTTGTAGAAAGATTACTTATAAAAATACAAAAAAAAAAGACTTTCAGCGTTGTGAAAAAATCTATCCCTAAAGGGGATAAAAAGGGGTGCAAAGTTTTTATCAGGGAAAGTTTATGTTTTTGAGTTAGAGACTTGAAACTTTGTAGAAAGATTACTTATTAAAATACAAAAAAAGAACACAAATCGTTTTAGAAAATTCCACCCCTAATAGGGTTAAAAAGGAGAGCAAGCTTTGCATGGGCAACACTTTTTTTTGAGTTAGACTTAAAACTTTGCAAAAAGATTACTTATTAGAATACTAAAAAAGAACTTTCAGCGTTTTAGAAAACTCCATCCCTAAGGGGATCCTTAAGATCCATAAGAAGGGTAGCCAGTGTTGTGTGGGAAAAACTTTTTTTTTTACTAGACTTAAAACTATTCAAAATGTTACTTATTAAAATTAATAATAAAGTACTTTCAGAGTTTGAGAAAATTCCACCCCTAAGGGGGTTAAGAAAGCTTTGTATGGGCAACACTTTTTTTGAGCTAGAGACTTAAAAGTTTACGAAAAAAGTTCTTTCAGCGATTAGAAAAATTCAACCTCTAAGGGGGTTTAAAAGGGGGTTCAAATTTTAAATGGCGAGCAATAAAATTTTAAAGTGTGAGTAAGAGATTTTTAACTTCGGTCTTATTCTGTACGTTAAAAGACTACAAAACTGATTTCAGAGTTTTTCCAAATTCATCCCCTAAGAGTGTTAAAATTGGTTCAAAGTTTGAGTATTTCAAGGCATTTTTAAAGTATGAGATTTTTAACTTTGGTTTTAGACTGTTTGTTCACAAACTAGAAAATGAACATCAACTTTTTTTTTAATTATCCCCTAAAAGAGGGTTCAAATTTTGTATTAAGAGAAATCATTTTCTAATACGATAAAAAGTTCTATGCGGACGAAGTCGCGGGCAACAGCTAGTTATTAAATATGTTGACTCGTGGTGAATAGAAAAGTGATAAATAGAATTGACGCCACTGTACATTCTTGGAGATGAACAAATGTATGTAAGTTAAAACCTGTTGTCATCAATAACTAAAGGAAACAACTTAGGAGCCTGTAACATTTTCATTTTATGAAAAGGATTTTTTACTCGCAAATGTGTTGAAAAACGTCGTATGACACGCGTGAGCTTTAATAATTACATCCTCGGCTATATTATCACGCTCACCTGCGGTTCGCGTGACAATTCCGCCTCTGATGTAATGATCAACATAGCTCACTTGTATCACAATGTACTATTATTTAATAGTAAATGACTAAATACGTAATAGATAACAGTTTCTACACATTGCAATAGTTTTTAGACAGTTTTTTAAAATATTGTATAGTTCAGATATTATATAGCACATTTAAAACATATTCGTTATAGTTTATATTTTTTTGCAAATGTATAAGAGATTATAATTTATCTACATTTAAGTTATATTGCAGATCCCTACACGATTTCATAGCTAAACGAAAGATGTGTACCTCTGCAACAAAGATCCTGAGTAATGAATAATAACGGTCCGTTGTAAAATTTTCGTAATGTTGATTAGTTACTTTCTTACATTTTCAATCCCGTCTGGCGTCGGTGCATGTTATGTACTTATAGGTTTAGTATTTTGCTCGTTCAAGTAAAAAATCCTGGATCCCTTAATTTAAGTAGTGCACAAAGCACTGCAAACCTCGAGTGCCCCATAAATTGTGCACTTGTAACTGCGAGCCAAGTTCCAAAGAGAGCAGGAAAGTGCGCTAGACAGTCAAAATAGATGGGAAGCGAACCGGCCGTAATTATATTTTCAATTGTAGAAATAGTAAGGCTCTTAAAATCTTTGAGAAATGAAATACGCTGGACTAGGTACTCAAATATAAGCATGTCAGAACAAATTACTGAGGCTTTCCAGGTTTTTTTTTTCAGCGAAATATAATTATGATCAAACTATACAACTCGGAGAGCTGTTATATAACTGTTTGTAAATAGTATCGTATCCTACATAGTTGACTAGGTGAGTATACTCTATTCTTTGTTCTTTTAAGGGGTGTTATAAGTGTGACGTGTCTGTATGTGTGTGTGTGTCTGTGTGTCTGTGTGTGTGTGTGTGTGTGTGGCATCGTAGCTCCTAAACGAATAGACTAATATGAATGCGGTTTTTTTTATTCGAAAGCTGATGTGATTGAGATGGTTCTTAGCTACATTTCAACAAAATCGGTTTAGCCGTTTTTGAGATATTTAAATGTCGGAGGTTTTTCAACTTTTCTAGGTAAGTTGTAGTTATTATTACTTCCTTGTTTTGTTGTATAAAGGTCGAATACAAAAAAGGATTAACTACATATTCGTTTCAAGCTTATGTTTCAAATATAAATTAAACTAAAAATAAATTCCAAGCGGTGCTGAAATCTATTGGAACGAAATGAAAGGATAAAACATAGATGAAGCAAGCGAGCGGCGCGCCCGGGTGGAAGCGGCGATATTAGGCATTATCTCGCTGCATTGTGGCTGCACTTGGCGCGGGCCGTTTTGTCTAAGTGATAATAGCCATGGAAATGCGGCAGCTCGCTCGCAAGTCTTAAAGCTTTAGCCAGTAATTCTGACGATGATTATTCAATTCAAAGGTGTCTGGGGCCGAGGACAAGCCTTCTGTGCCTTTGATGATTGCTCATAATATCACACCTGTGGCGACAGCTTATTTGCAAATATTTCCACAGATTTGGACACACATTGTTGACTAGCTGTTGCCCGCGACTTCGTCTGCGCATAACGTGTTATCGTCTAAATGTTTGTTGAAGGAATGAATTAAAAAAAAACATTGAAAATAATTTTGTACCTAGTCTTTTAGAAAACAATCTAAACCGAAGTTACAAATCTCTTACTTTCAAAATATATTGCTCTCTATACAAACTAAGAACCCTCTGTGAACCCTCATAGTAAACAGTCTGAAACCTTAGTTACAAATTTCTTATTTTAAAAATGTCTTACTCTCTATACAAAGTTCGAACCCCCTTTTAACCTTCTTAGGCGATGAATTAAAAAAAAGTTTTGTGGTATTTAGCAAACAGTCTAAAACCGAAGTTACAAATCCCTTACTTTAAAAATATTTTGCTCTCCATACAAACTTTGAACACCCTTATAATCCCCTTTAGGGGATATATTTCAAAAAATGCTAAAATAAGGCTAAGATCGAAGTTACAAATATCATACTTTAAAATTTTCGTGCTCTCCATACAAACTTTGAACGCTTTTCAGAGAAAAATTAAAAATAAAACACTCGGTTTTTTTATTGTAATATGTAAGTATTTTTTTCTACAAACTATCAAGTATCTAGCTAAAAAAAAGTGTTTCCCATACGAACCATGCACCCCTTTTAACCCCTAAAGGGGTGAAATTTTCCAAAACACTGGCAGTAGGTGTTTTTTTGTATTTTAATAAGTAGGTACCTAATCTTTCTACAGAGTTTTAAGTTTCTACCTAAAAAAAGTTTTCCTATACAAACATTGCACCTCTTTATCCCCCTCTTAGCGGGTGGAAGTTTTCAAACCACTAAAAGTAATTTACCTATATATTTGTATTCTAACAAATAATCTTTCTACACAATTTCAAGTCTCTAGCTCAAAAAAAAAGTTTCCTCCGTACAAATTTTCACCCGTTTTAATCACCCTTAGGGGTGGAATTTTCCAAAACGCTGAAAGTTTTTTATTTCTATTGTAATAAGTAATCTTTCAACAAAGGTTTGTCGCTTGCTAAAAAAATATATTTACAAACTCTTATACACCTCTACGAGGTGGAATTTTCTAAAACGCTGAAAGTATTTTATTTTATTTTATTATGTTATCTTTTTAAAAAGGTTTGAGATTCTAGCTCAAAAAAATCCCCTTTACCAACATTGTACCCCTTTTTCATACCCTTAGGGGTGGAATTTTCCAAAACGCTGTTTTTTTGACTTTTAAGCTTCTATCTCAAAAAGAAGTTCAATTTCAATTTATTCAACATCAAGTTTCGCTCATACAAACTTTGCAACCCTTTTTAACCTCCTAAGAGGCTGAATTTTCCAAAACGCTGACAGCACTTTATTTGTAGGTATCCAATAAGTAAGCTTTCTACAACGTATTGAGTTTCTTACTAAAATAATAAAGTTTCCCCCATACAAAATTTGCACCCCTTATTTACCCCCTCATAGGCAGAATTTTCCTAAACGTTGAAAGTTTTTTATTTGTATTCTAATAAGTAATATTTATACAAAATGTTAAGTCCCTAGCTCAAAAAATAAAGTTTCTCCCATACAAACTTTGCACCCCTATTTGACCCCTTTAGGGATATAATTTCCAAAAATCCCTTCTTATCCGTTGCCTACGTTGTAAAAGGTAGTTTTGGTGTAAATTTCAACTCTCTAGCCCCAGTAGTTTCGACTGTGCGTTGATGAGTGAGTGGGTGAGTCAGTCAGGACATAGGTAGGCATTTATATGTAGGTATAGAATCTATTTTTTACTATTCTATACTATAGATAGATAGAAGATGACGAAAATCCCATTTAAATATCTCAAAACCGTTTTAATGTTGCTTGTTAGAGTGAAAAAACGATCGGGGACTGTGACGTCAAGATCCTCGAGCGTCATAGTAAAAAACAATCGTTTCATATGAAGATGCGTTTTGTGGAAAAGGGACAGAACATAAAACTTTGGAACTTAGTGATTACCTATACATATAACCTCTTGCGTAATTTTTTTCTCTATTATCCTTTTCTTGAGAAAATACATTACGATTATTTTATTTAGTGTCCACCTACAGCCGGGTCCGCTGTACCAATGTTTTCCATGTTTTTAAACATCTAACATGTTTTCCGTCAGGGTCGGCAAACAAAAACTTAGGTTTTTGTTTTGATTGGCAAAACATGTTTGACGTTTAAAAACCACGAAAACATGGCGCAGTGGACGCGGCTTACGGGGTGTAGTTTCGATTCCTGAGCTATAACCACGAACTACGAAAATATTCGGGTATCTCTATCTCTATCGCACTAACAATACTCGAGTGACAGGGATGCAGTTATACGAACTTCGAGTTTCCGTTTTCGTGGTAGCGCCGCAGGCACTTTGGCAGAATGCGCAAAGAGCGCGTGCCATTGCCATTCAAAAAAAACAAATTCGTGTTAATTATATTGTTCAAATTTGTTGATACATTTATTGAAATTACGCCATAATGCGACATTTGTGCATATAAGTTCTCGTATCACAATCGAATTTTTTTTTATGTTTTAACTTTTGGCATGTGTATCGTAAAGGTCTATCGTAGACTGGATTCAAATTATTAATAAGTGAAAGGCAAAGCAACTCCGCCATTTTGACGAAAATTTGACGTTTCTTACTGACAGTTGAAATCAAACGCTGCTTGCGTTTGATTTCAATAAAAATAAATGAAAAATTAAATGAAATCTTATATTTCGGAAAATTAATTAATTGTCGCAGTCGGATAAAAACTATCCTTAGTTTCAGCTAGAATAATAATGTACCTATATAAAATGTTTCATATTTTTCCGTTCATGGGATGCTGAGAACATTCGTAACACACAAAGCTTAGTTTTAAAATGACTGATTCTTTTTTAATTTAGAGATTTATTATAAGTGGAGATAAAAAAATTTTTTTTTGGAATACCTGCCTAATGTAAATATATTATATATCATAATATATGCATACTAAATTAATATCATAAACTTTTTCTTAATTCTGATACAGACCTTATATCGAATGTAATGGATAATAATTTACAATTTTGGATTTTTTTTGTTTTTATGTAGTGACATTTAGTTTGTTAACCGTTTAGGTACCTACTTATTGGTAAAATCTGCAATTTTTAAATGATTTTTGTGTAACATTATTAATATTATATTGTAAAATACCATTTGACATGTAAAAGTGCCCTTGTGGCCTATTTGCAGAATAAATAATTGATTTTGATTTTAACTGGAGGACAATTTCGTTTTTGTTCAATTTTATCGCAAAATAATAGGTTTTCCACAGTGCTCTCTGAGAATATGAGGTATCATCAAAAGTAATATTTCCGTGGCGAAATTAAATCCGACGTCATCGCAATTTCAAAAGCGCAATCTCAGCATCGCCTGTGGTGGATTGTCCAACCAAGGCGTGGTAAAAGACTTGATACGAAAAAGACAGAAGAAATCGTTACTCCTTATGTCTATACATATATACTTGAGTTATAGAATTCCTTTTGTAGTTGTTTGTACGCACGAACTTCTTTATTGTTTGTGGATTTTTTGAATGAAAAGTTTTTCACATGGGGGATACTTTCTCCCTGGATATTTAGTTTTCAAATTTGATTACGAACATGGAAGGAAAATTCCGCTCACATAACTGGTTTTCTCCGCGGAAGATATGTTCCCCCTAGTTAACTAGTTATCAAGTTACCTGGGTGGAACAAAGGATCATCGCAAGTGACATGACTCTTGATTTTCAATGATTAATTGCATCTTCAGTTAATCCAATTACTGAAAATTAATTTCCATTTGATAGCCGTACGTTTATGTAAAAATTCCAGGCATCATTAAAATTGAGATGAATACTTTTCCCTAGGTAATGAACTAAACATCCCTGCGACCAGCATTTACGGCGGTTATTATTTTTCCGCCCACTTTATTCTAACCTTTACCGGTCGGTTTCTTAAACCACGATTCTATGCCAAAATTTAGCGTTGACCTTTTGTTTCATGGTTTTATGATTTTCAGCCTAGCTTAGTGTTTTCTTGCCCTTATTATAATGTTACGTACCACATCTTTGTTTATCTTTATAAAACGTAAATATTTTTGACTGATTTAATTACAAAATTACGAGAAAAAACGAGTCAATTAAATGATTTACTTGTATTGAAATTATTCTCGACACGCAAAATATCGGCTCAATAGGTACTTGTGTTTAATATTCTGATGCAAAGCCGAAAGTATATGCCTTGTCAGTATTATGTGTTAGTACATAAAGGGAAATCTTTTAACACAATACACGCTTTTTTTTATAACTGTATTATATATTATCACAATGAGGTATTGTGTTCCATTTTATGGTGGTGTTGTGGACATATTCACATGATGTTCACTCCACTTACCAGCAGAAAACTCAACTATTACCTAAAGCACGGGCGAGTTGAAATAATAAAGTCCAGCAGGCTCTGTGTATTGAAAGCGAACTAGGCTCTGGCTAATTTGTGGAATTTCCGATGCAATGTTTTATCGTGTAATCATAACGTTATTCTCGCCACGGAATGGAATTGGCGTAAATTTCAAAACAAAATATAACATCAAATAATTCAATACCCCTCAGAAATAGCAACATTGTTCCGGTAAGTATATCTCAGCTGAACAAGATTATTCATTCATTAAAAAATAAAAAAAGCACAGGCCACGATAATTTACCTTTATCAGTAATAACATCTTCTTTTGAATACATCGCCCAACCTCTTGTTCATATAATACATTTAATACTTGAGTCTTGAATCTTCCCCGATGATTTCAAAAAATCTTTGATAAAACCACTGCACAAGAAAGGTAATAAAAATTTGATTTGTAATTACAGGCCCATTGCACTGTTGCCTACTTTTACTAAAATTGTAGAAAAAGTTATTCATAGTAGAGTTGTAAAGTTCGTCACGGTAAATAATTTATTAAACAAAAACCAATTTGGATTTCAACAAGGTAAATCCACATCTGTAGCAATATTTAAAACATTCAAGCATATTTGGGATGCCGTAAATAACAGAAACCCTTGCGTTAGCCTCTTCCTTGATATGTCCAGGGCATTCGATTGTGTAGTGCCATCTTTTTTATTAACACAGCTCGAACATGTAGGTATTAGAGGCAAAATTTTTTAAAATTATTTAAAGCTTTAAAATTATTTAAAAACTATTTTACGAACAGAAAACAGGTGACTATCATTGATACTTATAATAAAAATACCAAAACTATTGAACAAGTACGATCTCATTTTAAAAGTATAAAACTCGGAGTTCCTCAAGGTAGTATCCTAGGCCCTCTTTTATTTTTAATCTAAGTCAACGAATTACCAAATGTTATGGATGAATTATGCGTAATGTTTGCCGACGATGCAACCATTTTATTTTCCGGTGAAACATTAGATGCTGATTTCCAAAAAAATATAAATAACACTGTAAAAACTGTCGTCAGCTGGTTAAAATCAATAAACTTAACGGTGAATTTAACAAAAACTAAGCTTATGCAATTTCGTAACCACAAACAAATTCCAGCAAAATTAAATGTTATGGAATCTGGTATTTCAATCGACAAAATACAAATAATTAGTTTCTTAGGTATAATAATAGATCCTCATTTAACCTGGAATTTACAATAAAATTTCAAGTCAATGTTACGCACTATCTATATTAGCCGATACGTGTTCCCAAGAAGCCGTTATTACTGCGTACTATGCTAACATATACTCCTTATTGAATTATGGTGTAATATACTGGAGTAACTCGACAGACGTACAGTCCACCTTTGTTTTGCAAAAAAGGTGCTTGAGAAATGGGTAACCGTTGGGACCTAACACTTGTTTAAAATACTATCTATGTAACACGGTTAAACAATAAAGTTTTTTCTATTTCTATTTCATCACGATTTGTCCACAAAGGGCCGATAAACAAATGAAGCACACCTAGTTTACTGCGACGCTACACCAGTATCCCAGGATCGATTAGTTGCTTCATTCAATACACCCTTCCTGAACACGTTCAACTGTACAATGATGAGGGTTGAAAATCCATTTTGACACGTATCATTTGTGAATGAAACGTCCCTTACCAAACCGCTAAGGCGTTGTGTAAATAAAAATCTAAAAAGAGTAAGTTAGCTACCTACTAAGCTTTTCACGCCTAAAGGCGTCTTGTCAATGTTTCCCGTTTCGTGATGGTAAAATAAGGATTCACAAAGGCTCAAGCCGCATATGTAGTCGCAGCTTTTGCTTTTCATTTATACTAGCGAATGCTGAAAAGCCTTTCCTAGTCAGTTTTTTTAGAATTATTATAAGATTAATAAACCGAAAACTTACACTGTGAAATGTTTGACAAATGATATAGCCTAAACTGTGACTTTCGAATAATTTTACTGATAAGTTTGTAATACCTACAAAATAAGTGCTCAAAAAGTTTGCCTGTGAGAAAGTTACGTGAGATAGTAATGTGGTGTCCCTTTAGGATCGTACAACATCCACTGAACAAATTTACACAAAATATTATTTTTAAAATATTGTTTTTAAAGAGATTATTAACCTCACAATGTTTATTTTTCATCCGACTACGACGGTTCATTAATATTCTGGATTCGGCCTTTTCAGAACCTTTTGATTTGATGGGTGTTTTTGTCTCTCTTTCTTGATATGTATTACGTATTGTGACATACTCGTAATACTCGTTTGTATACGGTGGATAATAGACATAAATACGTGTAAGGTAACACGTACATTACATCATTGAAAGATGTAACATAATTTCAGTATGCGATCCCTTCATGACATGCTCTTATTTACATAGCGAGTCGTCTGTTTATTTATGTATATACGCACAGCTTTGATCAACTCTCGACTTCCTCATATCCAGTTATGTGTTTGGGTGTCAATAGGGAACATTACTGCAATGTTCTGCCGCCAAAGGCAGCACTACCACTAATAGTAATCCAGTATAGGAATACAGGTATTCACACACACATGCACAATTGTTTGTCAAATGAGTGACAAGGATGCTTGCATAGACAATACCGCAAGTGGGAACGAGATACAATGTCAACGCTGCGCGTGTCGCCACCTACGAAGAGCTTTGCGTAATGTTCCCTATTGGAGAAAATACCATCAAACAAAATGCGTGTGTATTCATTGTGTTTTAATGTGGTTCGCGCGGTCTTGTCTTTGTGCGTCTGTAATGGCAGAGTGTCAGAGTGAGCACGCGAATTATATTATAATTACATTAGAATGCGAAATGTATGCCTCAGATTGACCTCTGGACATCTGATGCGACATGACAGCCTGCGGCGACGCGCGGCAAACTGAGTTACGTCGCAGCGCTTGTAAATTCGCAGAATTGATTCAAACTGACTCTGATTTTTACACGTCGGGATTTATAATAGGACTTTAAAAGTCGATTTTAGAGGATTTAAAGCTCAATATGGAATAACATATGATTTATATACACGTTACTTTAGATAGCAGAGGGTCAAAAATCTTACTATACTGTGTAAGGGTTATATTGATTTACAGTAGCACACCCGCCTCATTTATCAGGAACTCAGGTTCGCGTTCATGACTCAGAAAGTTAGACAATATAGTAATAATGTAAAAATAAAGAAAGATTGAGTAGAGCGGAGGCAACTACGATATAGTAGAGGAGGTTTTAATAGGATGGTGATGAAAGGCTGGTTGACAGCCCACGTGCAGTGTGGGGTTCCGTAGTTGCACATCCGTCACATAATATAGACTTAAGAGGGGATTTTTAATAAGAAGCGATGGACATATTGAATTCATGGTGGATGCACGCAAACCTCGCGTTACACCGCGCGCCTACAACAACCGCCCACCCGAATACAAATGGAACACAAATTAAAATAGTAAATATTATGGAAAGGGCCTATTTATTTTAAGGATGCCATAATTTTATTTTTCTTCTGTTTTTATAAATGTCGTCATAATTTATGCCAAATATCAGCTTCTTACTAGTGAAGACACTCCTCTTTTGGCAGTGCGGAATAGGTGCGATATCACTAAGCTGTACGTGCAATAACCAGGCAGGCATCTGACACGTCCTTACAAAATAAAGTCATTCATTCAGTCCGAGCCAGTCAGATATTTATGCGCACTTTCTTGTAGTAGATCTTAATGCTCGTGACTGTATCGAGGTGATATCGAGTCAGTACCTACAGATTCTTTACTGTACTAACTTCAAATGCTTCCTGATTGGCGCCAGATGTGTGGAATATGGATGGATGTGTGGCGCAGGATGCATACTCTTTAACCTAATTTTGATGTGCAACCTGCGCGCTCTACACAGAATTAACATACCAGCAGTGTACAGATTAGTAAGGAAATTTGGTCGACATCAGTAAGCTCCAGGTAAAGTAGAAAATAACGCATACAGATTTCAGCCCGCCAAAGTGAGAAAGCGCCCTTAGGGTCACTGTGCTACGACATGATGAATCCATAAGGCTGTTTTTTTTTGTGCTGACACATTCTTCTCTTTTTTAGTCTTTGCTGATCTTTAAAAAAGACTGATGAAATTTTCTTGAAGTTCAAAATATTACCATATTCAAATGAAAGAAAAGCCTAATCCCTTGTTAAGGTAAACGTCCAAGTGCTCGACCCTGTGCTAGTAGATATATGTCATGGGAAAAGTTCGGCAAATTCGAATAAAGAAAAATCCCCTTAGTTCGAATTTAACCCATAGTGCTTTGACATTAAGTGCCCATGCCATATACTAGTACAGCGTCGAGCACTCGGACGTTTACCTTATAACATAAGTAGTAACAACAAAAAGTTATTTGTTTCAAGGGTCTCCATTGGAATATTTCTACTCCAACGTAACGAATGGATGCGTCCCAGCCGGTTTAGGCAGAAAGTCGTTTTCAAAACCTATTAATAACAACTGGGGAAGGAAAAACAAGTCAATATTGCGGTGGACAAGGCCCGCAGAACAATAGCTCTATGTCACAGAGACTAAGACAAATAGTACCAGGAACGTGTATCGTGAGAGGAAAAACGTTTTATTAAAACCCATTAATTAAAAAAGTCGGCTGCATGTTAACAAGTTTCGTAAGGAAAGAGTTTGATCACGATCAGTATCGGTTTGAACGCAACGGAGCGTGTTTACAAAGTGGTCTTACGAAGTTAGTAGCTACCTACAAAGTTAGTTAAGTGAAAAGTTCGGTGCTACCTAACCAAACGTTGCACTTATACCTTTATTCTATAACTAATTAAAAGGTTTTAGTAGTAGAAGATAATGATAACGAACCATCTAAAAAGTGAGTTTTGGATAAGTAGGTATTGAAATTCATAGCGCTACATTTACGAAAATACCTAATTCATATTTTTAATAAGTGAAGGTGGGGATGTTGTGCTTATATTTATTTAGGAAAAACCTGATATTTTTTTTTACTGCTATGTGTGCTACATTACATCTGAGTCTGAATAAAGGAGCCTATAAGTAGGTCCAGGCATGTACATACCACAATTAAACAAATCATTTCACCACATTACCACAAAACAGATATTACGCCATAGTTAGGTACCTACTTTAGAACATGATCGTCATATTTTTTTGTTGAAATAACTATTCATTATAAGATAGTATTCATGATAACTACTTGTATGTACATTAGCACATAAAGTATTAAATATTAAAAAAAATACTTTTGAGGTTACCAAGTTTGTAATAAAGCAAGCAATAGTAGATTGTACAACAAGCGCATAAAACGAGCCATTTAACCTGAGACGTTTATATCCACTAGAGCCACCGGCGAGGGTGGGTAGTTAAGTCGAGGGAAATAATTACATATGATTAAGAATAACATAAATAATACAGGAAAAATAAAACGATAATCTATCTAGCGTATTTTTTTTTTATTTATCAAAAATAATTTATTTATTAAATTTGTACTTTACTTATATTTGTATGTAATTTTATGTCTACAAATTCCTATGAGATTATTTTTAAAGTCCCTTGTTTCAAATAAAACATAAATAATCGAAATCAGTACGCGTGATAAAAAGCTATCGCTGATAAACAAACATACTAGGTTGTAAGTTGTTAAGTACCAAAATGCAGATGGTGCTGTACAACGGTAACTTCTATCAAATATGAGCTGTTTAAAATTGTTCAAGAAAGAATGAGGTCCTGACATGACGGGAATGGTGTATGAAAGTTTGTACGGAACCCTCGGTGCGCGAGTCAGACTCGTACTTGACCGGTTTTTTTATATTGTATAATGGTCAAGCTAAAATACCGGAAATTATAAACTTTAACAGAATTGATATCCATCCATACTATATATGTACAGTCAGCATCAGAAGTAGCAAAGCACTTATAACACGCTCAAAATGACCTACACAGATCCTTATTCACTTGCCATTAGAGCTCGTGTATAGATTATTTTGAGCACAAGGACTGCTTAGTTAGCAACTTCTGCTGCTGACTGTACTATGTATGCTATATTTGTATATACTGGGATCCCCTTATTTCATCGACAAACGTTTCACCGAATGTATTGTTTCATCGAACTATTGGCAGGTACTCAGAAACCGTTAACTTTTTAGGTACCTATAGCTAAAAAGTCATTGTGTAGAACCCATTAGGTTAGGTTAGGTACACACCATCACGAAAAGTTTTCTGTTTCGGAAAAAAATATGTTTTTGATGAATAATTCGGCGAAACATTCATTCGATGAAACGTTTGTCGGTAAAACAAGGGTATTTTCCCTGTATATTATTAAGTTATAGACGCGAAAGTAACTTTGTCTGTCTTTTTGTTACCTTTCCACCGCTGAATCGATTTAGATGATATTTGGTATGGAGATAGTTTTAATGCTGGGGAATATGTCCATAGGATTTTTTTTATCCCGGAAGTGGAACGGAAGTCATCCTTTAAGGTGGACGAGTTCCACGCGGACGATGTCGCGGGCAAAAGCTAGTATTTAATAACTTTAATAAAATGAATCTGTATACATGTAGGTATAATGTCGAGTCTTGATTTTAGTCTGACATTGTGAAATATACGCGTAGTGAAGACAATTAATTTAAATTGATTCTATTGTGCTAAAACGCCATTGGAGTGACACCATCAATATCTCTTTTTGCTCGGTAAAATCGAATTAAACTACGAGCACCTGCCTTAAGAGCTGGCGTAGTTGTAAACTTATTTATTGAAAAAGTTTACGGATCAGTGGGATTTGCCTGCGGATTTATTTGACACCACTCCAAGTTTTTTTCGTCTACATATGTAATTATTGATTGTATCTTTCTCTTAATACTCTATTTGCGTATTTTCTTGCCAAGAAAAGGGTTAAAACGGTGACAAAAAATATGAAACCGTAAAAGTTAATTCAAAAATTAATACTGTGTTTTGAGAAGCATAGCCTCAGTAACAAAGAACGGCTACGTTCAAGGGCGCCTTTCTATTTTCTAAGGATCGTGTTTCTTATAAATTGGGTCCTCTGGAGTGCCCAATCAGAAAATCAATACCTGTGCTTTTAGGCCCCAATCTTGAAAAAGTATTTTCGTTACACCTTTTCTGATAGGATCTTGTAACAGGGTCATGGTTGCTTTTGATTTAAGGGGTTGAAGATACGTACCCCTAATTTTTTTATGGTGATGAGATGAATTATGATCTCATCTATTAGTACATGGCAGTAGATGAATTTATATGTTATTTTCATCAGATGACTGCATTTAAATATCGTGTGAACAAAAGTCCCTTTCCAATTCATATGAGAAAGAGAAAATCCCATCAAAAATATAATTATCATAGTACAAAAATGTAAGTCTCGCCACGCAGTTCTTTAACCGCAATAAGTTCAGAGACGTAATGTAATACCAAGTCAGTTAATAAAATGTATTCAGTTCAACTATCTATGGAAGTATCTATCGAACTTTGTCACCTAATTAGTTACTAACTATTTTTTTTTAATAATATTATTTCCTTTATTTCATTTCTTTCTTAGATTAGGTTTTTACAATAACTATATAAAAAATAAAATATAAAACTATACATACAAAACACAAAATCATTATAAAAACCTAACCTAGGGTGCCGCCGGCAGCGAGGCGGGGCCTAAGCTACCGGTGGTCAGGGCGACAGAGACAGGAACCTCCTGACTATCCGCGCAGTTTCCAGGAGTACCGCCTTCTGTATCTGGCCCTTGATCCATCTAGCGAGAGTCTCTTGAGGTGATGGTCGAGACTCTTCGCTATTAAACCGTTCGCCGAAACGACTATCGGGACAATGATCGTCGAATCAACATCCCACATAGCAGTTACCTCGTGTGCCAGGTCTAGGTACTTGCTGGCTTTGTCCTTCTCGGCTTTCACGAGGTATTATATTATTATTAATTGTATTTTTAATTTTGACAAAGTTGCGTTTGGCGATCGAGGTTACAAACTTGGATTATTCATTGGGCCAACATCATAAACAAGTCTGCGAAAATCAAAACTACCGGATTTGACGCAAACTACTTTCAGGCGACAAGACTACTGGATTATATCTACGACCAGCCTCTTAAGGAACTTATATTGTATAAAAAAATATCTGCACCACGTTTTGTTTGTAGGTTAGTTACCATGCGAAGTAAAATTTATTAAGTATAACACTTTAGTCGATCTTAGAGGTTCAGGTGGGTTCACTTAGTCAAGTTGAATAATTGAATATAGGTACGGCCGCTGCATCGCAGTACGTAAATGGGAAGTCTTTGGCCTCCTTTTCTATAACGCACAAATCGAATATGAAGTGGATTTGTATTTCAATTGAGACCAGTAAAATAGTCAGTGATAAAGTTTCGACATTATTATTATGGTATCAATCTGTTGCGCGCATTCGTTTCGGCCTTATAACTAGCATGAAACACATTCAATTAACCTTGACAACTTGTGAAGTGTAGAATTGGATCATTGATCTCTCAGCTACGTCCGATCAGGAGCGGATACCCCTCTTTACCAATCCAATTCATATTCGATTCTAACGTTAGAGGAATAGAGGCCCTAAAGTTGTTTGGATTATATTCAAAAATATGGCTGAAATTCAAGCTTGGCGGCTATTAGCCCTCTCAAAAATTTAATTTGTTTAAATTAAGTGAAGAAACTTTTTTATTTCACATCCTATTAATGTAGGTCAATCTTTCGGTATTTTGAAATATCTAATCCAGGCAAACATCCACACCAAAAAATGTACAGCAGTCATAGACTCTTGGACAGTGGTTTTCAAAAGTACGGGACATCATTTAACTTGGCCGCCATATTTCAATTTTGTCATAATACCCGCTGGGATTGATGCATGCCGGGAAAGAAAACACACATGATAAATAGCACATAACTATTACCAAACCTCGATTAAAATGGGATTGGTATAGCTGTCAGTTCATATAAACTTTGACGTAGGTATTTATATGGCAAAACTGTGACCTCCAATCGTATTCGAATCGCGTTTTGATATTACTTTACTTATATTCGGACATACAATCCCATTGGCGCTCAGCGCCCATACAACGCGATTCCCAACGGCTTACTGTAATTTTTTTAAGCATACTCGTACCTGTCGTTTTATACTCTAAACTCTTTAATACATTTTTGTTCCGGGTTGCATACATTTTCACGCGCAGCCACTGATACATCCCTAGCATAAATAGGTACCTATTTATGGCCAAAGTGACAATGTACTCGTAATGTGTCAAACCATACTATGGCTTGCTAGCCATGAGGTACTTTCGCCCAAGGTTACGGGTACAACCCTCTAGGGTCATTTTTCGAATGCACTGTATGTGTGTGCAGACGATTTTGTTGCGAAAGTGTGAACCCGTACCCTTAGGCGATAAAGAAAGAAAGAAAGAAAGAAAGAATTTATTTATTCAAATAGGATTCATCGAACCACTTTTGCATCGTCAGTCATCAGCTACAACACTAGAAACACTCAGGTTCTATTAAATATACTTAAGATTTAAAATTATTACAACATGTCAAGGGATTTTTACATAGACATAGACATAGACATAGACATAGACATCCTTTATTGGTAATAAGGTATTACAAGTCATGTTTACAATCAAAATAGAACATTCATTTGTAAATTAAATTAACAAGATTATTAGTTATTATATTATATATTATTATTACATTTTTTATATTCTAAAAATTCCTTAATAGTATAGTAACATTGCTCAATAAAAATAATAATTAATAGTACATTACTGCAAAGGCCGTGAAGTAAGGGATTGATGGACGAGTTTGGGCTAGACGGCCGAGTCGTAGACGAGGCCGGATACAACGAGTCCAGCAATCCCTGTTCCGGCCGAGGCTTGTATAGTGCTTTTCTCAAACGATGTGAGGAAATAATAAATAGTTATTTGTTATACAAGGGTGCAGTTATAATTTAACCGCGAGTGTGGAATTGAAACACGAGCTAGCGAATGTGAGTGGTTTAAAAATAGAATCCTTTTCACCTCACTAAAGTGAGAAAGATTCTAGATAAAAAAATCTAAAAAAGAAAAAAAAAGAAAAAAAGAATAATATTAAAAAAACATTACAAAAGAGTAAAACAAAAAGGCAAAAAATATTTAAAAAAAAACAACTAAAAAAACAAAAAAAACGCCCAAAAAAATGACAAAAAACAAAAAAAAAAGGAAAAAAAACAAAAAAATGGACAAAAAAAAATAAAAACAAACAAAAAACTAAAAAAAAAGGAAAAAAAAAAAAAAAAAGGAAAAAAAACAAAAAAAAACATTAAAAAAAACAAAAAAAACATACAAAAACAAAAAAAAAGGAAAACTTGAAAAAATTAAAAAAACGCCCAAAAAATGACAAAAAACAAAAAAAAGGAAAAAAGAAAAAAAAAATCTTTAAAAAAAAACTAAAAAAAAGGAATAAAGAAAAAAAAAACATTAAAAAAACAAAAAAAAACGGAAAAAAAGAAAAAAAAACAAAAAAACAAAAAAAAACAATAAAAAAAGTAATTCAAAGGAAAACTTGAAAAAATAAAAAAAAACGACAAAAAAACAAGAAACATTAAAAATTACTTTTTATAGTTTTAGTTTATAATATAGGTTTAGTTTAGTTTTATTTCTTTATAAATATTATTTTATACCATTTCGTAATTAAATTGTTTTTGAGAAGCTTTTAAAAAAAGTAAAACAAAAAGGAAAAAAGATAAAAAAAAACTTAAAAATAACATAAAAGATCCTACAAAAAATTTTACATTAAAAAATAGACAAACATCAAGAAAAGAAAAGATTTTTTTTTAAATCATTAAAAACGATAAACAACACTTAAAAAATAAACGAAAAATAACAAAAAAAAATTAAAAAACTAACAATTTTTTTTTACAAAAAACTAAAACAATTAAAAAAAAGTATTGGTGGTTGGCAGTATGTATTTTATAACAAATTTTTCTCAAACATGCTCGGAAATGTATGCGTTAATGTCACGAAATGAAGACATGAAGTTCCTTGTTTATGGCTGCCTACATTACTTCTTGGCCTAAGCCAAGAAGTAATGTATGAAAACCCTAACTAAAAACATTATTGGCCGCTACTCTAACTTTTTAAATTTGCTTACTGATATTAAACAGACAAAGGAAAAAATACATACTGCCAACCACCGATACTTTTTTTTAATTTTTTGTAAATAAAAATAAAAAATTGTTTTAGTTTTTTGTAAATAAAAAAAAGTTAGTTTTTTAATTTTTTTTGTTATTTTTCGTTTATTTTTTAGTGTTGTTTATCGTTTTTAATGATTTAAAAAAAATCTTTTCTTTTCTTGATGTTTGTCTATTTTAATGTTTTTTGTTTTTTGTTGTCGTTTTTTTTAATTTTTTCAAGTTTTTGTTTGTTTTCCTTTTTTTTCGTTTTTGTTTTTTTTTTTTAATATTTTTGTTTTTTTTTTGTTTTATTGTTATTTTAAATGTTTGTTTGTTTTTGTTTTTTTTTCCTTTTTTTTTTTTTTTTTTTGTTTTTTTTTTTTTTTCCTTTTTTGTTTTTTTTTAGTTTAATTGTTATTTTAAATGTTTTTGTTTGTTTTTTTTTTTTTTCCTTTTTTTTTTTTTTTTTGTTTTTTTTTTTTTCCTTTTTTGTTTTTTTTTAATCTTTTTTTTGTTTTTTTTTTTTGTTTTTGCGTTTTTTTTTTTTGTCCATTTTTTTGTTTTTTTTCCTTTTTTTTTTGTTTTGTCATTTTTTTGGGCGTTTTTTTTGTTTTTTTAGTTGTTTTTTTTGTTTTTTTAGTTGTTTTTTTTAAATATTTTTTTCCTTTTTTGTTTTACTCTTTTGTAATGTTAGTTTAATATTATTCCTATTTAATGTTTTTTTTTTTCTTTTTTAGATTTTTTTATCTAGAATCTTTCTCACTTTAGTGAGGTGAAAAGGATTCTATTTTTAAACCACTCACATTCGCTAGCTCGTGTTTCAATTCCACACTCGCGGTTAAATTATAACTGCACCCTTGTATAACAAATAACTATTTATTATTTCCTCACATCGTTTGAGAAAAGCACTATACAAGCCTCGGCCGGAACAGGGATTGCTGGACTCGTTGTATCCGGCCTCGTCTACGACTCGGCCGTCTAGCCCAAACTCGTCCATCAATCCCTTACTTCACGGCCTTTGCAGTAATGTACTATTTTTAAAATACCTTAGATAATAAAATGGAGAAATTAAATTCAGCTTCGTGTATGTGCATCGTCTATAGTTAAACTAACAATTAATACGTTAAGTAAATAGGCATAGTTTATATATTATAAGTAATGTCAAGGTAATCAGTTATAAATACTTAATTAGAAACATTTCATTATTTTTTTATTTTTTTACTAAGCTGGGCCAAGCATTTTTACCTATTATGCGGTTTAAGACGTTGTGGAAAGCCGCTAAGACTCCAGCCTCAATATAGGTACCTACTTTTAAATCTGGATTAATATAACTACATTAACGTCAAAAGCGACGTTACCGCATCACGCCGCGCCGCTTTTTGTTGCTTTCAAGAATCGATATGAATAATGACATTTCGACAAATGCCCTTCAACATGATAAATTGCTGAACAATTTTGGGCGACTGGCCATTATCGGCTTAATGATGATGCGTTTTTATTGTGAGTCCGGAAAGGGCCGGGTAAATAAACTGGAGGGTTGATATTGTTGATAACTTGCGAAAACTATTAAATATTACAAAACCGCCGTTACTCATCACTAAATTTCATTCTGTATTTTTGTGGTTGAATTCGGATAATAACAAGTTGGTTTTGCTTATTTTAGCCTGAATTGTTGAACCAACAACAGAAGGGATTTTAGATAATTACGGATACATAGTATAGAGAAAGAGGGAGTTTTGTTATTCACTGTTATCAACTTTATGTATACTTGTCGTTATATTTATAACGACAAGCATCGGTATTATTTAATGCCGAGTTCTTTTTATGAGTTTTGCCAGCAAACTTTTCATATTTATACCTATTTTTACCATTGATGGATGACATAGCTTTAAGATTGCAATCGGTGTGTTGTTTTCTGTTTAAGAATGAAAAAACCTTATATATATGTGTCACCGTTAGATTGTGCACACCGTCAGTTAATAATCTTACTCGCGATATTATAAACTGTCGGAAAATTGTGAACTGTCCAAATCATTCACAATTTAACGCATAATTTACGTTTGTTTATAAACTATCAATGTCGAAGCGTCAAATTGTAAACCAAGATCAAATCGGCATCTTACGGAACGCATGCACAAAGACTATTCGTTGTGCAATAAACTGAAGCTATCTAACTAACCTAACCTACCTATGTAGGTTAGGTTAGTTAGGTAGCTTTAGTTGCTCGAAGAGTAAACTGCTCAGAAATAGGAGCCCCGCGCAGCGGGGCTCCGTCAACTTTGCCAGATAACGAAATAAATGGAATAAAATGTTTGATTAAAAAAACGATAGTCAATTTATAAACTATCAATGTCAAATCGTCAAATTTTGAACCGAGATGAAATTGGCATGATTCGTAAGGTACTCTGTGCGCTAATTGGTTGAAAGAATTATTTCACTTGTATCAGCTTTCACTTACGTCAGAATATGATTATTGATTTTTTAATTGAAGATTTTATTCCATTTATTTCGTTTTTATTCCAATTATAAACTAATGAAAAATAATGCGTTAAATTGTGAATGATTTTGACAGTTCACAATTTTCCGACAGTTTATAAAATTGCGAGTAAAATTATAAACTGTCGGGGTTCATATTGTGACGGTAACATATACATTTCTCGCCTACGTACGAGTAGTATAGCTGTCAGCCCCTATGTATTTCACGAACTTGATAATTGTCACCAGACAACACAATTTGACTTGAATAGCTTGGTCAATGAGTAACGATCATGCACAGCGAAAATGTTTACTTGTCGACGCAGAAATGAACAGTCATAGATAGGTATGTTTACAGTTTTGCACCTAATTCCATTGTAATTCCTTTTTCCTAAAAAAATAAATGATGTAGTGAATAATAATTTTCCATCGTATTTTCTCGGAAATGTTCGTATTTGTCATGCTACATCAGTCAACCTCAGTAAAATTTGGTTCTGGCCCTTCGTCTGCCGCTATTACGGCACGCTCGCTTCGCTCGTTCGGCTCGCGCGCTGTAGGGTCACAGTACACCTAACACTCTTCGTCGCTTCGCTCGTCTTCGTACCTACCCGGAACGAATTGCGAACGGGACCATATGCGACAAAACTCTTTTTGTACCGTGACCGACTGTAATAGCAAGACACGTTCGTACGTTTCCGTGAAAAAACGATGGGAAACCATTATGCACTACATCTGTAATACCGTTTATTCCGTTGTACTACAGGGAATATTGTCATTATCAAGTGACAATTGTCAAGATAGCCCGCCCTTTTCTTGGCACCTTCCAATTCTAGACACGTTTAACCTTATTTCAAAGCGAATCTATAATATTGCAATACCTGGGCGCTAACGGCCGGTATTTTATGCTCCTTTCGATAAGGGTAAATAATTATCCTATGTTTCAATCATTGAGGCTTTTGAATATCCTCTACGTAATTATTAATGTTTTGAACTGCCTATTAAAGCAGTAACTAGTCATTCAAAAAAAAACCAATATCACTTTTTTTCTTCTTATTTTTCAATTTAACTCGATAGGATACGGGATCGCAGACTCGTGAAGGTGATACGATAAAAGAGTGAATATTACACATTCTTCCACCTTATTACAGACGCGACCCTTGTTTTTGGCGTAACGAATTTCTTTTGCATTTTCTTGCCTCTTTAAAAACGGGGACGCGAAAGGAACGCGTTTTAATTAGTATAGGCATTCGGATGAAAAGGATGATACGTGTCACCCGGGGGCGACATTGAGAGCGACACTGTCTTATGTTTTTTTGTGAGGTCGTGTGTCGTTGATAGCGAGTAACGGTTTTTCCGTACATTTTTTTTTTTTTTGTCGGGCATGCCGCCGTCCCGGGGAGTCACTCAGGCATATTATCTCCGGTTGTGATCATCTTGCTAACGGCGAGTACTTGCACGGACATAACCTTGTAGCCAGAATTATTCACCAGCAACTTGCTCTGATATACGGTCTTGTGGTCTCCGAAGTGCCTTACTATAAGTACACATCTGCGCCAGTTCTCGAAAATGGTCGTGCCACGCTCTATTGGGATCGATCTGTCATCACGGACAGGACTATTCTTGCAAATAGGCCTGATATCGTGCTGACAGATCGATTGAAACGCCAGGCAGTGCTCGGCGACATCACCATCCCCCATGACGAGAACCTCGTAAAGGCTGAGAAGGACAAAGCCAGCAAGTACTGTAACAGAACAGACATCTACCAACAGTGTTTTAAGGGCGTATTTAGATTATCGAGTTTTATTATCGATGAAACTTGATGATACTTTGGTAAATGACGACAAAATAAAGTTAGGTTACAATTATTACAATAAAATATTTCATATTTTAGAGACCTTACCTTTTTCTTAGATTATCGGGTTGATAGCTTAACGTTTAATTCTAAATTAATGAATTAAACAGCATCTAGTAAGGAGTAGGGTAATCACGGTTATTCGATCGTGTTAAGTAGTTGTTACCTCGATGTAGGTAGTATTTGGATAGACAATTGACATTTGTTGGGTAATCTGTCAAGTGTGCGTTTTGGTGACCTCTACCGACAAATAGCTGAACTATGTGTTAGGTTAGGGAACTGGCAGGTTATCCGACCACGAAACAAATCATTATTGTGTCTGTGCACTTCGCTTTATAAATAGCCAACTAATATTGTACGGGTTATAATTAGCTGTTGAGGCGACATCTGAAGGCGAGTAGATGAATTAAATGATGGTGGGAACGCTTACTACCTTACAAAATTTAGAAGACATTAAAAACGAGACGGTCGGGTTTTATAGGTGACTTCTTAAATGAGTCGTATGATTGAGTAGGGAAACATTATACCACAAGATTTTGTCTAAACCAATAGGATGCCAGAATTATGGCGTGGGCCAATCACGTGTCGTGATCGTCGGAAGGGATTCGGGGGTACTCAAGAGAAGACGAGGTTTTATAAGCGCTTGCACAACGTTTCTAGAGGGAGTTGGAGTTTGCCTTCACGAGAGCGTCGGCTTCGAATCATGTGAGTCAGTTTCAGTGTATTTGCAAGGATAGGATTCATGTAGGGCTAGATTGTTTTAGGATGCACTAGGATTTCGTGTGTTTAATATTTTATCTCCACAGATTCTCGTCGGTAAATGTTTTATCTTGCGTGACAAATATTGGTGATAGTTTAATGTGATTCGCGTGTGTTGTTATATCTTGATACGTACATTAACGGTTGAGTTTATAACGTTCGTTACAATGTTCAAATTAAAGTTGACATAGCAATTGCCTCGCGATGAATCTCCTTTTAAATGGTTATGTTGACAAATACATAAAACGTATCTTTGGCGGGTAGCTTATGTATTTAGAGTGTTCGATTTAAACACAATTACCTCGATATTAATCGTGAACGGTTGATTCAGTTTACAAGGTTCTATTATCCCAACCGTAACTTTAGTTTTGTATGTTAATAATTAGTGCAATATTCAAGCAAACAATATTTGTCACCGTAAGTATGGCCGGCGACAACGAAGGCTTACTATTTACCTGATTTAATAAAAAGTGTGTCTTATTTGACCTACTTTTCTATTGCGCATGATAATTTAAGATTAATGGTGATTGGTATTGCTAAATACTGAGTATTTACTGAGTCTTCCGTGTGTTGAGTATTATTCATACAAGCTGGTTATATCTGAGATTGATACTGCTTTTAGAATCCATTATTTTAAATTATAGATATATTTTTTTATGACATCTGACATCTCCTAATGATTTTATAAAAATTCATGCATCAACTGTGTAGTTACAACTATGTAGTTTTAATTAAATGTAGGCTTAACGTTCGTTGGTATTTAGATTACATTGTGTTACTTGTTGTGTACCAAACTTTATTAGATACCGTTTTATGTCTGTGTTAGTATCTACTTACGCATAGATCGTATGTGTTTGTGATATTTATATTTACTATTTTACTTCAATATTCGTATGTAGATACATAATGTATGCAATGCAATTATAATTTATAGGCACAGGTCTCGTCTCCGTATTAGTATTTCTGTTAGTATTCAAACATTCAATTTGTAATAATATATTTATAAAATTATAATGTCTTTATTGACATGGGTTGTGGATTTGGAGAGCTTTGCGAAAATCAACCTTTACAAGAAAAGGATATTATTATATGGCGTCGGATGCGGTACGATTATGACATCAATATGTTATCCTACGGCAACTCTGAGGGGCATCGCTGCATGCTGCCACCACGTGCTACCAGAGGCTTCGTTACTACAGCTAGACGATGACATGGAAGGGGTGCTGATATCGCTCGAGCTGGCTGCAGATGAGACGTTTGGACTATCTGGAAACTATTCCTGAATGGCGGCTATGAAGCATACCTACAACTGTATGAACTCTAATGAAGAGATCCTTAAATGGTTTTCTACGTTTCGCAAAGCTTTCTGACTGCATGAACTATGGTTCATATTTAGTATTTTCATGCGCTTTAAATGGCATAAATATTGCTATCTTACTAGTAAGCTGAAATGCTATCGTTGCGTTGTGTGATCTGGCATGGTTATTTCACATACAACCGTGATTGAGCGACCCTCGCGTTACATATTATTGAAACGTATATATCCAATTAATATACAGTTTTAAGCTTCGTACATAATATTACGTCATCATGGCGTAGGCCCATCCCAGGTTATATTTATTTATAGTTCCTATGATTAGGTGCTGCTCCAATGTCATATATATTTACCAACATATATGTTCGGATTTGGTCACAGTGGCGTTTTATTATTGTTGACTATACCATCAATGAAGTAGTATCACTAACTGGACTGCCGATCATTGTTATTACGATTTTGTGTGGTATGTTCCAGTTGTGAGAGGTTTTGGTAGTACATGTAGTGCCCAAATATACCTAATAATTATATTGCGAAGCTATGGGTTTATTCCAGATCGATGAAATGCATTCATCAAAGGGTGATTAGGGAACAGTCTTATCGGATTCCGCCCGTCAGACTTCATCTTTAGTTTACGGCCACAAGACGGGCTTTGAAAAGGGTCGGAGTCTTGACCGGTATCGACAACGGTGTGCCTGATGCTGCTTGTGTGATCATTGTATCATTCAAGACACTGTAGGCCCGTTTGAACGAGACGTCTGTGCTGTTGTCAGCTGAAACTTAATCATCAAAGACCCCAATATATATTTACCTACTATACACTCTATTATATGGGCGAGATGAAATATGAAAGCTATACGATGGTACAGGCTATTGATGACTTGAGAAAAACTCCTCGCTGTCGCAAGAATCTGATCAATACTCTGTAATTGCGGCTGCATAACTGAGTATTGATATTAAGACTGAGGGGCCTACTGTACGGGGAATGACTGTACGATTCGATCTGGATACTAAACCTGAATGGCAACAGCTTGTCTTGTTTGTATAGTACAACGTTCTGTACATATTTGGGTGCTACGTGAAGTTATAATCCCATCGTTTATGCATTTACATAATCTAATACACACAGTTGTTGTGGCCGGAATCGGTTAATATATATTATTATCATCATCATCAGCAGCAGAGCGGCGTCGTCATCATTACCATATACCTATCCCAACTGGCTTCTAATATACCTTACAGTTGTTCATCACTTTTGCTTTATGAAATATAAAATGGCTGGTCTCATAATATGATGGGCTAACGCTCTTACTACTGCCATGTATAAAGTTCATTCTTCGGGCGCTATTGTCACATATCTATTATAAGTCTCGGTATTGTACCATCCTATGAGGATATTCCGGTTGCTCGCGGTAGGGTTTTAGGTAGGGACATGCCCGAGTGGTTAGCGTAATGCGCCCGGAGGGTAAGCATCGGAATCGGTCCTCATGAGACTTCGGCCTTCGACATAGTTGCCAATTATATGACTTATGCATGGTAGTTTTATGAGGTCCAGTGGCTTTATGGTTGCTTGCAATCAGCTATTTTATACCTACAATGTTTAGAGATTTATATCACCTACATTGGTAAGAAGCCAGATATTACTTTTCCATTCCTGCCTTGTAGGAAATATCATCGACGTCCCGACTTAACACGTTCTAGTTTTAGGAATTATTAAATATTATATTTTATAATATTACGACATACAACTATATCCGTCATTAACCTAACGTACTATTTTAACCATTCTTTATCTTCTAGATACTTATACTTTATACACTTCAAAACATTTTATAGTGATCTACTTCGGCTCGCATTAAACTTGTCCGTCCCCCTTTGACCATTTACTTATAAACTGTTCATTTAAGCCATTACTTATCACACAGCCAACGACGGTATCTCATAAGTAGGTTAGGCTCTTAACTTGTTTCAGTTCCTTTAGTATTTGTGTTCACGTAAATAAACCTTTATATTTCCAGTAAGCTTGTGTTCTCGTTCAATAAGCATAATTCAATGAATGTTATTCTAGTAAAGCTAAATTGTAGGGTTCTTAGTATTGTGTTCAATTAGCATTATTTATTAGTAGGATATTATATACTTATAAACTGTTCATTTAAGCCATGACTTATCACACAGCCAACGACGGTATCTCATAAGTAGGTTAGGCTCTTTACTTGTTTCAGTTCCCTTAGTATTTGTGTTCACGTAAATAAACCTTTATATTTCCAGTAAGCTTGTTCTCGTTCAATAAGCATAATTCAATGAATGTTATTCTAGTAAAGCTAAATTGTAGGGTTCTTAGTATTGTGTTCAATTAGCATTATTTATTAGTAGGATATTATAGGGCGTTATTATAGTTAATTTAGGTAATTTATTTTAGTTAATTATTTAGTTATATTGCAATGCTTGTTTGAACATGGTCTTGCTCAGTTGTTCGTACATTTCTCACACCTCAGAGAATTCAGGTTACTACATTTCACAACTAGGTCTTAGTCCTGACATTAGACGATCATGCCTTGAATTGTTTAAATTATATTTTGTAATGTGAGATGTAAATTGTACTAGGATAAGTTTGGCAACAAGGGTTTTTGTTAAGTCCGCCTTGTTTTCCCTTGTTTAGGATTGGCCTAGGAATCAACGCGGATGTCTAATAAAGTCCTCACCGGCTTTGTTAGATAAAATAATCAAAGTTTCGAGTAAAATCACTTTTCTGAATAAATGTGTTGATTATTTGTTTTCTCTCTCTCATCTCTTGTTTGATTTATTTTATTTCCCTGCAGTTACAACCCTATCATATAGATTTCAGCAGCTTAAAGCTTTAGGAATTAACGATACTTTCAGAACTTTAAAACTTCAAGTTTTCCCGAGCTTCAGTTTCAGATTTTCATGTAGAGTAAGTATTTAGGTAGGCTGAAGTAGGCAGGGCATTTAAGTTAGAGATAGGGAGGATGTTACAATATGTGTTACCGTGATCAGGATGTAATATTTATTTAGATTTGTACAAATAGTTGCCTTTTAGGCACAATTTGATGTTCGTGCAATGGTCTGAGGTCTTTCAAGTGAGAAATGTTGAGCAATTGTGTTGGGCTCTGTTTAGGCAAGCATTTTTTATAAGTTATTCTATAAGTTAATTTTATAATGTTAATAGTAAATTTTAAATTTTATTGAATCTTGTTTTTATATACTTAAAATTATTTTTGTTATTCTATGCTTCTGTTTCAATATTGAGCGAATAACATTTATTCAACAGATTTCCAGCTGGTATGAATAGTACATTGTATAGATAGGAGAGTAGGTGCTAGCGAAATAGATACATAACAATAGGAAAGTAATCGAAATTTAGTACATTATTTGCATGATAGTTATGTAATATTGGGTTTAACATTACTTGGTTTCAGGTTAATTTGAAATTCTATTCTGTTCACCTTATTCGCCTCATAGATTTTTGTCCTTCAGATGTTGCCATAATTTACACTACCAGTACATTAAAAGTCTTTTATTGCCTTAATGAAGCCATAAAATAATCTATTCATCTTCTCGCTTATAAGTGTAGGTTGATT
The DNA here is from genome assembly GCA_963854355.1 of Epinotia brunnichana. NCBI lineage: Eukaryota > Metazoa > Arthropoda > Insecta > Lepidoptera > Tortricidae > Epinotia > Epinotia brunnichana. The sequence continues at coordinate 33,507,290 of OY977936.1, forward strand.
TAAATGATTGAAAGATATTATTGGAAGTTTCGTATAAGATTAGATCAAAATTCAGTGGGCGTATAAATTATTTATTTGCTTTTTGATACTTCTATTTTGGATTTAGCCAAATTATTTATCTCATCAAAAATAACATTTTAGTTAACAGTAATAAATTTCACGTAATGACATTGCGAGAATAGATTAGGATATTCGTGACTTATCTAGTTATGTGTGCATGTGCATGTTGAAAACAAATATTTCTAGATACATATTATGATTTGGCGACTGTATTCTGTGTTTTATTACAGGATTTTTATCATGTTATTTCTGACATTCTCTTGGTAGGTTACTAATGACTCGCATATGCGTCATGCCTCTACATATGATTTCCAGTACAAAGCGGAAAAAACGCTGCTACGCGCTACGGCGTAGCACACGTAGCATTGCGTGGTCTTGAACGGTTTAAAGTAATTTAGCTTAAAATTAGTACGTATTTGATTGAAAGTTATGTAACATTCCATTCACTTGATTAATTGATTTAGGCTTTCTCGAAATTATTGAATTGAAACATCGTGTCCAACTATTTACGTTCGAACGCAAGTCATATTTTGGGGTTTATTAGATTTAGTTTTCCTGTCGGTGGATTTCCAACTATTTAGTCATTATATCAAACATAAAATTGCGCACTCGTTAGTCACGGTTCTCTTCGCTTTTCGAAATTTCCTTTGCGTATAGAATAAAATAGTATTTCGTTTTGTAGGTTCTTCCAACAAGATCTTTAGATTATTGACCATTTGATTAGAAGGCTACAATTATGTGAGCATAATACATTTATATTATGCTTTATTGTTCATGACCTTGATTAATAAAAGTAGGCAGACTTAACGTTAGGTTCAGCATTTGACTTACTTATTCACATCTTATTACTGTTATTATTAATTTTTTGAAGTGGATATTTCTTTGCTTGCGTTCTTGTATAGGGGTACGGTTCAAAATGTACCACGTGATTTCCGGAATAACTTTTGTAGAGAAGCCTAATCTGACTTCAAATAATTGGTTGTTGCATGTTTTAATCCTTCTTTATTTGTCATTAGTTGTTTATCACTAAATATTATTAATGTAATGTGGTGGACATGAAAATGATGTTGAAATGACCGCCATTTTCAATGTATCGAGGGTCAAATGAGCTACGTCAGTCAATGTTGCCATATATATCGATTTATCTGTACTTGTACAGATTTTAGTGAATTAATTCAGATATATTAGGGTTCCATAGCGAACAAAGGGGCATCCACTTAAACTAATTAACGGTTGTATCTCAGAGCTTCTTTTTTTGTTCCACATTCAAAAAATTCATGTTGTTACTATGGATTAATTAATGGTATGCATACAATTTGAGTCGGTAGTGCTATACAGGCCGGATATACTTTTAAATAGTGCATTAGTTAAGATGATAAAAGTAGATAAAGTTACATAGATATGACAAAAATCTTTAATTTTCCTTATTTAGTCAGGGTTCTTACAAGTATTAATTTATAAGTATTACGTTAGGGATAATCTCTCTATATTATCTTTTCCTTTTATGTAAGGATCATAACATTTATAATACGGTCTTTATAACTATACTACAAATACAAGTTAGGTTAATTCTGTTTTCGTTTAGATTGGGCACAAAATTCTTACCTTTTCCGGTTTTGTTATCCTAGCGTAGTTAAATTTATGACGGTTCGGATACAGTCTTGATAGTTTACTAAGGGTAGATGAATTTCGTTTTGGCTTAGCTTGGGCCCAAAATTTTACTTTAATATGTTTTGTTAAGGAAGTTATTGATGTTACATAAATTGAAATTATTGGGAGGTATTTATTTAATAAAAATTTAGCGTCATCTAATTTTTATGGTCTACTCGGGGTGAATATACTGTGGGTGTATCTCACTGCGGTTCTTATTAGGTTGCTTATCAGATAGTCAAACAATGTCCTCAATCAAAAAACTTAACTAATCACTACATAGAAAAAGGAAACAAAGCTGTCTCTATGTTTAGTTCTTCAACGGATTTTTGATGCGGGGTTTTTTATTAAAATTTTTTTTTTATGGATAGAGCGAAACAAGACGAAGGTGTATATAATGCATACCCGTGCGAAACCGGGGCGGGTCAGTAGTTATATACACATTGGTCTTTGCAACTTAAAGAGGGTGCTATTCCTTAGGTAAGGGCCAATATTTGTAGAAAATTAGAGGTTGTGAGTTAGAGATATATGTATATAAATGTGTATGTAGCATTCGTTGTACATACCAGCCATTCGGATCGCAGTGCCTTTCGGTGACCATACCTTATCTATTTTAGCAGGTTTCTATCATCTAGCGAATAGTAATTGACTTGTCTATTTGTAGTTAGTAACGAACTACAGTGATTCATAGTGGAACTTTCAGTGCGTTTAAGTGGTTATAAACAAAAGTAAATATTAATAACTAGTGAAAGGAATTAATAGACTTGGATAAACTCTATTCATCATGCCAAGGAAGAGGGTAGATAAGCCTCCTCCCAAGGCAAGCGGGGTTACTAAAGAGACTGTAAGAAAGAAAGGTACTGCTTTGCAGTTATATTCAAGAATGATGCGACAAACAGTTGGCAACCTTAATTTGAAATTAAGTAGGTTGGAAGATCGGATCGCAAGTACTATCTCAGTTGCTGGTAACGGTAGTGCTAATTCAACATCTAATTACAACAGAACACCGGTAAGCAATGCTTATGGTATGGATGGAATAAGTTCAACAAGGGAAGGAACGGGGTTGGTTACTGATAGCAGTAGGATTGTTGAAATGACAAATCATCCAGAGTTGTCCGGAAGTAATTAATGGTCAGGCCGTGATTGGACCGACCTCAGCCAACGAAGAAACCGTTCCAGATGCCCGTAGTAAAACAAACGATTCTTCAAATCACCGTGCTACTTCAGGAAGTGATGTTCTTATAAATAAGGCGAACTCAACAAATCCAATTGTATACTATTTTCCGCCTCCGAGTACTGAAAAGCCAAAGTTTCCTGCAAAAGATAAACACCCCATAACCTTCATTGAGGAAATAACCGCTTACCTCAGGAGGATTCCACCGAGTTATGGAAATACAATCGATTTGATTGTAGATTGTTTAGATGGGGAAGCCAGAAACTGGTCTCGGATTTATCGAGACCGATGGATGCAGCTTGATGACTTCAAAAGGGATTTTCTTGAAGTGTATTGGAGCGAGTCAGAACAGACGCAATTGCGAAGGAAAATAGTGCAACATACATGGGATAGTAAGAAGACAACTATGCTCGAACATTTTATTTCGCTCTGTGGCCAAGCGAAGATGTTAACTTTTGCTATTGAAGAGAAACAATTAGTCAATGACATTATGACACATTATCCCAAAGAAGTACAGTATACGTGGTCTACTAGTCAGGCGACAACGATACTACAGGCAACGGATTTTCTTCGCAAATTGGATGTCGTCAATAAAAATATCGGCATCATTGAACACCAACAGAACGAGGAAGTTTTATCATCAGAAGCGAGCAATGGACAATCGAGCCAGGCATCAACGGCTGGGAATCAAGAACAACTACCTAGGAAGAGGTTAAATTATCCAAAAAGACATTTTGTTAGGGCCCAGGATAGGCGTAATCAAAGTTACGATGCAAATATGGTTAATGTATCTAGCCATGGATCTTATAATGCATGTGGGTTCGGCAGAGACAATAATTATTTAAACTAGATAGGGTTGATGTTCCTTACCCCGGGACATCAACGAAGGAACGGGGTGACCCCTCTCTCATGCCTTTGAATGTGATGTTGAATACAGGGTGGATGCCTGGACAGCCACTAGGTATAAATAATAACGGTTTATTGTGTCCTATCATTTCAAAAGGGCAAGTAGATAGGAAAGGGGTAGGAATGGAGCGTACATCAAATGCATTAGACAATTTAGGATCTGGAGTAGTAGATGCTTTGATGTCTCATGCCGAAACAAATAATTCCGATTTGATACAAGCAGACTGTCAGATGACTTCACTATTTGACGAGGAAGATAGTATATCATCTGAAAAACTAGGATGGGTTAGGTCAGAAATAGAGGTAGGACTTTTTAATAATAAAGTTGTCTGCTTAGTCGATACGGGAAGTGACATCACTTGTATCTCGGAGTCTTTTTGGAATTCACTGTCCCAGAAATTCGTAAGCAAATTGACGATGCTACCGGTAAAACCTATTCAAATAAAAGGAGCTGTAGGTCAAAAAAGTGCTAAAATTCAACAAATGGTTCTACTACCTATAGAGTTCGGGCCCTTTATTGTAGAAACTAGCTTTCTCATCGTGCCAGGATTAGTACAATCGGTTATATTAGGGTTTGATTGGTTAAAAGCCAATGAAGTCAATATCCAATTACAGAAACCTACGATGGGACTAATAGTCGAAAGGGACAATAAACAAATTTTGATACCATTTTGCAAACATATATATGCTGATAGAGATGTTTCGGCTGTAAATAAGGTATCACAAACGTATAGAGACCAATATTCGGAATTCCATGACTATGTAGGAAAAATTCAGACAGGAATAACACTCCCTGAGTGGCAAATTGAAAAGTTGAGACAAGTAGTAGGCACGCATAGTGAGGTATTTACAAAGCGGTTAGGCAAGGCGAATTGTTACGAGCATGAGATTTTAATGTCTAATCAAGCGCCGATAACAAAACGTTCTTATCCTATCCCATATGCATATAGGCCCAAGATGGAAGAGAAATTAGCTGAGATGGTAGATATGGGAATTATATCTCGAGGTTCCACTCCATACAGTAGCCCTTTGACGTTCACTGTTAAACCGGATGGTTCTCTAAGAATACTCCTAGATGCTAGGGATATAAATAAATGTATGATAGCGGATTCAGAAGCACCCCCCATGCAATTGGATGTTCTTAATTCATTTCATGGTGTAAAGTTCATAAGTATAATCGACTTGAACAACGCATATTTCCAAATTCCCATCTCAGAGAATAGCAGGAAGTATACCGGATTTACATTTAACGGCAAAAGTTATGTCTATAATCGGTTACCACAGGGGTTGAAAACTTCCGTTGGCAGCTTTAGCCGGGCGATGGACATCATATTAGGCCCAGATGTTAGGCACTTCTGTGTTAATTATTTGGACGACTTAGCCATACTAACGGAGGGAAATTTAGATCAACACTTAGAACATGTTGAAATCATCCTGAGTAAACTTAAAGCCGCAGGTCTTACATGTAACATAGAAAAGTGCAGATTTATTTGTAAAGAGGTTAAGATGCTAGGTCACATAATATCAACAGAAGGGATCCGAACTGACCCCGAGAAGGTAGAATCTATTAGGAACTTCCCGATTCCGAAAAAAATCAAACATCTGAGGGCCTTTTTAGGTTTATGTAATTACTACCGTCGGTTCATTCCAGATTACAATAGTCTCATACAACCTCTTTGTCTATTACTCAAGAAAAATAAGCCTTGGGTATGGACCAACGAAGAGCAAATTGCATTTGATAAACTAAAGAATAACTTTATCAATACTATTATGCTCCATCATCCAGATATGTCGAAGCCGTTTTATCTGCAAACTGATAGCAGTGGGATAGGGCTAGCAGGGGTCCTTTTTCAGTTAGATGATAATGGAGATATGAAAGTATTAGGCTATTGTAGTAGGGCACTACGGGGTGCTGAACTTAGATGGACAACTACTGAACAAGAATTTTGGGCGATTATTTATTGTATGCGGAAATTTGAAACATATTTAAGGGGTGTAAAATTAATCATTAGAACCGATCATAAAGCATTAACTTTTGTGAGGACATGGAAGTTGTATAATAGTAGGATAATAAGGTGGATTTTATACTTAGAACAATTTGATTATACTGTTGAACATGTTAAGGGAAAAGATAACGTTGCAGTAGATGTGTTGTCCAGATATCCTTCTGGGACAACAGCAATACAAGAAGATAGGGTTTATTGTCCAGAAATTAGTTATCTGGAAATAAATGAAGACAAAAGGTTGATAAATGATTTAAAGAATATAGCTACCTTTCAGACAGAAGATACGGAAACAAGATCCATTGTAAGTATTGTAAATAACACAATCCAACACTCGAATCATAGTAAATTAGAAAAGATAGCAAGGCGTTGTTATATCACGAATAGTATCGTTATTTTTATTGTTGATTCAGACAAACATGTGATTTATTTACCGGAAATGTTAAGGAGGCGTGTAATCATTCAGACTCATGAGGAGATGGGTCACCAAGGGGCTTACAAGATTTTGAAGTACTTAAGGGATAGATTTTATTGGATAGGGATGAACAGAACTGTTAAATCTATACTACGCAGTTGTCATATTTGTCAAGTATCGAAAAGTGATAATGTGAAATATGTTGGGGAATGTCAATCGATTGTTACAAATAACGTGGGAGATTTAGTGATGGCAGACCTTTATGGGCCACTGCCTAAAGGCATATTCGGCGCAACTTATATTTTGGTAATACAAGATTCGTTTAGCAAATTTGTTAAATTGTATAATTTGTCTAAGGCCTCATCCCGAGCTGTAATAACGAAAATAAAGCAGTTTGCTAAAATAATAAAACCAAAAGTAGTGATGACTGATAATGGGAGTCAGTTTAGTTGTGATGGGTGGAAAACAGCATTAAGGGAATTGGGTATCAAACCCATTTTTACGACTGTCAGGAACCCTAGGCCCAACACTACGGAGCGAGTAAATAAGGAATTGGGGAGATTATTCAGATCTTACTGTCATAATAATCATAAGAGCTGGGCCACAATTTTAAACAAGATTGAAAGATTGTATAACAACACCTTCCATGAAAGCACGGGCTTCACCCCTACTGAAATTTTGTATGGGATTGGGAATATAATGACATATGACAAATGTTTGCCTAATGTAAAATCCAAGATTGATATAAATGCTGTTAGGAACGAAGTCATTAAAAATTTGAAAGATAGTAGTATTAGGCGTCAAGAGCAATTTAACAAATCTCATTTCAAATTGGTGATTTTGTGAAAATACGTAAATTAAACAAGTCTGTTGCACAAAAGAAAATAACAAAAAAATTTGAGCTTCTCTATGAGGGGCCATATGTAGTCGCCGCTGTACCCCATAGTAATGTTTATACCTTGATAGATCCCAAAACAAAGAGGGTTAGGGGAAATTTTAACACCATACACTTGAACCGCTATTATAAAGATTAATAATTCTCAATAGAATATGTATATTACCAATGAATATATTTCCATAAAGATTAAAGGAGAATATTTTAATAATCAAGCATTCCTATATACTATAAGATTAATGTTAGTGTAAGATTTGAATCTAAAAATACTGATGCGTTGTTAAAGTAATAACTGTCATTTGCAGAATAATACCACTAAATTGTACATGGAGTTTTATTTCTTATTTATTTTCTTCTATACTTATATTTATATTTGGATGTCTACTGTTCAGTAATAGTTATTTTACTCCGGTAAACTACACTAAAATAACATAGGGCGATTGTAACAGAACAGACATCTACCAACAGTGTTTTAAGGGCGTATTTAGATTATCGAGTTTTATTATCGATGAAACTTGATGATACTTTGGTAAATGACGACAAAATAAAGTTAGGTTACAATTATTACAATAAAATATTTCATATTTTAGAGACCTTACCTTTTTCTTAGATTATCGGGTTGATAGCTTAACGTTTAATTCTAAATTAATGAATTAAACAGCATCTAGTAAGGAGTAGGGTAATCACGGTTATTCGATCGTGTTAAGTAGTTGTTACCTCGATGTAGGTAGTATTTGGATAGACAATTGACATTTGTTGGGTAATCTGTCAAGTGTGCGTTTTGGTGACCTCTACCGACAAATAGCTGAACTATGTGTTAGGTTAGGGAACTGGCAGGTTATCCGACCACGAAACAAATCATTATTGTGTCTGTGCACTTCGCTTTATAAATAGCCAACTAATATTGTACGGGTTATAATTAGCTGTTGAGGCGACATCTGAAGGCGAGTAGATGAATTAAATGATGGTGGGAACGCTTACTACCTTACAAAATTTAGAAGACATTAAAAACGAGACGGTCGGGTTTTATAGGTGACTTCTTAAATGAGTCGTATGATTGAGTAGGGAAACATTATACCACAAGATTTTGTCTAAACCAATAGGATGCCAGAATTATGGCGTGGGCCAATCACGTGTCGTGATCGTCGGAAGGGATTCGGGGGTACTCAAGAGAAGACGAGGTTTTATAAGCGCTTGCACAACGTTTCTAGAGGGAGTTGGAGTTTGCCTTCACGAGAGCGTCGGCTTCGAATCATGTGAGTCAGTTTCAGTGTATTTGCAAGGATAGGATTCATGTAGGGCTAGATTGTTTTAGGATGCACTAGGATTTCGTGTGTTTAATATTTTATCTCCACAGATTCTCGTCGGTAAATGTTTTATCTTGCGTGACAAATATTGGTGATAGTTTAATGTGATTCGCGTGTGTTGTTATATCTTGATACGTACATTAACGGTTGAGTTTATAACGTTCGTTACAATGTTCAAATTAAAGTTGACATAGCAATTGCCTCGCGATGAATCTCCTTTTAAATGGTTATGTTGACAAATACATAAAACGTATCTTTGGCGGGTAGCTTATGTATTTAGAGTGTTCGATTTAAACACAATTACCTCGATATTAATCGTGAACGGTTGATTCAGTTTACAAGGTTCTATTATCCCAACCGTAACTTTAGTTTTGTATGTTAATAATTAGTGCAATATTCAAGCAAACAATATTTGTCACCGTAAGTATGGCCGGCGACAACGAAGGCTTACTATTTACCTGATTTAATAAAAAGTGTGTCTTATTTGACCTACTTTTCTATTGCGCATGATAATTTAAGATTAATGGTGATTGGTATTGCTAAATACTGAGTATTTACTGAGTCTTCCGTGTGTTGAGTATTATTCATACAAGCTGGTTATATCTGAGATTGATACTGCTTTTAGAATCCATTATTTTAAATTATAGATATATTTTTTTATGACATCTGACATCTCCTAATGATTTTATAAAAATTCATGCATCAACTGTGTAGTTACAACTATGTAGTTTTAATTAAATGTAGGCTTAACGTTCGTTGGTATTTAGATTACATTGTGTTACTTGTTGTGTACCAAACTTTATTAGATACCGTTTTATGTCTGTGTTAGTATCTACTTACGCATAGATCGTATGTGTTTGTGATATTTATATTTACTATTTTACTTCAATATTCGTATGTAGATACATAATGTATGCAATGCAATTATAATTTATAGGCACAGGTCTCGTCTCCGTATTAGTATTTCTGTTAGTATTCAAACATTCAATTTGTAATAATATATTTATAAAATTATAATGTCTTTATTGACATGGGTTGTGGATTTGGAGAGCTTTGCGAAAATCAACCTTTACAAGAAAAGGATATTATTATATGGCGTCGGATGCGGTACGATTATGACATCAATATGTTATCCTACGGCAACTCTGAGGGGCATCGCTGCATGCTGCCACCACGTGCTACCAGAGGCTTCGTTACTACAGCTAGACGATGACATGGAAGGGGTGCTGATATCGCTCGAGCTGGCTGCAGATGAGACGTTTGGACTATCTGGAAACTATTCCTGAATGGCGGCTATGAAGCATACCTACAACTGTATGAACTCTAATGAAGAGATCCTTAAATGGTTTTCTACGTTTCGCAAAGCTTTCTGACTGCATGAACTATGGTTCATATTTAGTATTTTCATGCGCTTTAAATGGCATAAATATTGCTATCTTACTAGTAAGCTGAAATGCTATCGTTGCGTTGTGTGATCTGGCATGGTTATTTCACATACAACCGTGATTGAGCGACCCTCGCGTTACATATTATTGAAACGTATATATCCAATTAATATACAGTTTTAAGCTTCGTACATAATATTACGTCATCATGGCGTAGGCCCATCCCAGGTTATATTTATTTATAGTTCCTATGATTAGGTGCTGCTCCAATGTCATATATATTTACCAACATATATGTTCGGATTTGGTCACAGTGGCGTTTTATTATTGTTGACTATACCATCAATGAAGTAGTATCACTAACTGGACTGCCGATCATTGTTATTACGATTTTGTGTGGTATGTTCCAGTTGTGAGAGGTTTTGGTAGTACATGTAGTGCCCAAATATACCTAATAATTATATTGCGAAGCTATGGGTTTATTCCAGATCGATGAAATGCATTCATCAAAGGGTGATTAGGGAACAGTCTTATCGGATTCCGCCCGTCAGACTTCATCTTTAGTTTACGGCCACAAGACGGGCTTTGAAAAGGGTCGGAGTCTTGACCGGTATCGACAACGGTGTGCCTGATGCTGCTTGTGTGATCATTGTATCATTCAAGACACTGTAGGCCCGTTTGAACGAGACGTCTGTGCTGTTGTCAGCTGAAACTTAATCATCAAAGACCCCAATATATATTTACCTACTATACACTCTATTATATGGGCGAGATGAAATATGAAAGCTATACGATGGTACAGGCTATTGATGACTTGAGAAAAACTCCTCGCTGTCGCAAGAATCTGATCAATACTCTGTAATTGCGGCTGCATAACTGAGTATTGATATTAAGACTGAGGGGCCTACTGTACGGGGAATGACTGTACGATTCGATCTGGATACTAAACCTGAATGGCAACAGCTTGTCTTGTTTGTATAGTACAACGTTCTGTACATATTTGGGTGCTACGTGAAGTTATAATCCCATCGTTTATGCATTTACATAATCTAATACACACAGTTGTTGTGGCCGGAATCGGTTAATATATATTATTATCATCATCATCAGCAGCAGAGCGGCGTCGTCATCATTACCATATACCTATCCCAACTGGCTTCTAATATACCTTACAGTTGTTCATCACTTTTGCTTTATGAAATATAAAATGGCTGGTCTCATAATATGATGGGCTAACGCTCTTACTACTGCCATGTATAAAGTTCATTCTTCGGGCGCTATTGTCACATATCTATTATAAGTCTCGGTATTGTACCATCCTATGAGGATATTCCGGTTGCTCGCGGTAGGGTTTTAGGTAGGGACATGCCCGAGTGGTTAGCGTAATGCGCCCGGAGGGTAAGCATCGGAATCGGTCCTCATGAGACTTCGGCCTTCGACATAGTTGCCAATTATATGACTTATGCATGGTAGTTTTATGAGGTCCAGTGGCTTTATGGTTGCTTGCAATCAGCTATTTTATACCTACAATGTTTAGAGATTTATATCACCTACATTGGTAAGAAGCCAGATATTACTTTTCCATTCCTGCCTTGTAGGAAATATCATCGACGTCCCGACTTAACACGTTCTAGTTTTAGGAATTATTAAATATTATATTTTATAATATTACGACATACAACTATATCCGTCATTAACCTAACGTACTATTTTAACCATTCTTTATCTTCTAGATACTTATACTTTATACACTTCAAAACATTTTATAGTGATCTACTTCGGCTCGCATTAAACTTGTCCGTCCCCCTTTGACCATTTACTTATAAACTGTTCATTTAAGCCATTACTTATCACACAGCCAACGACGGTATCTCATAAGTAGGTTAGGCTCTTAACTTGTTTCAGTTCCTTTAGTATTTGTGTTCACGTAAATAAACCTTTATATTTCCAGTAAGCTTGTGTTCTCGTTCAATAAGCATAATTCAATGAATGTTATTCTAGTAAAGCTAAATTGTAGGGTTCTTAGTATTGTGTTCAATTAGCATTATTTATTAGTAGGATATTATATACTTATAAACTGTTCATTTAAGCCATGACTTATCACACAGCCAACGACGGTATCTCATAAGTAGGTTAGGCTCTTTACTTGTTTCAGTTCCCTTAGTATTTGTGTTCACGTAAATAAACCTTTATATTTCCAGTAAGCTTGTTCTCGTTCAATAAGCATAATTCAATGAATGTTATTCTAGTAAAGCTAAATTGTAGGGTTCTTAGTATTGTGTTCAATTAGCATTATTTATTAGTAGGATATTATAGGGCGTTATTATAGTTAATTTAGGTAATTTATTTTAGTTAATTATTTAGTTATATTGCAATGCTTGTTTGAACATGGTCTTGCTCAGTTGTTCGTACATTTCTCACACCTCAGAGAATTCAGGTTACTACATTTCACAACTAGGTCTTAGTCCTGACATTAGACGATCATGCCTTGAATTGTTTAAATTATATTTTGTAATGTGAGATGTAAATTGTACTAGGATAAGTTTGGCAACAAGGGTTTTTGTTAAGTCCGCCTTGTTTTCCCTTGTTTAGGATTGGCCTAGGAATCAACGCGGATGTCTAATAAAGTCCTCACCGGCTTTGTTAGATAAAATAATCAAAGTTTCGAGTAAAATCACTTTTCTGAATAAATGTGTTGATTATTTGTTTTCTCTCTCTCATCTCTTGTTTGATTTATTTTATTTCCCTGCAGTTACAACCCTATCATATAGATTTCAGCAGCTTAAAGCTTTAGGAATTAACGATACTTTCAGAACTTTAAAACTTCAAGTTTTCCCGAGCTTCAGTTTCAGATTTTCATGTAGAGTAAGTATTTAGGTAGGCTGAAGTAGGCAGGGCATTTAAGTTAGAGATAGGGAGGATGTTACAATATGTGTTACCGTGATCAGGATGTAATATTTATTTAGATTTGTACAAATAGTTGCCTTTTAGGCACAATTTGATGTTCGTGCAATGGTCTGAGGTCTTTCAAGTGAGAAATGTTGAGCAATTGTGTTGGGCTCTGTTTAGGCAAGCATTTTTTATAAGTTATTCTATAAGTTAATTTTATAATGTTAATAGTAAATTTTAAATTTTATTGAATCTTGTTTTTATATACTTAAAATTATTTTTGTTATTCTATGCTTCTGTTTCAATATTGAGCGAATAACATTTATTCAACAGATTTCCAGCTGGTATGAATAGTACATTGTATAGATAGGAGAGTAGGTGCTAGCGAAATAGATACATAACAATAGGAAAGTAATCGAAATTTAGTACATTATTTGCATGATAGTTATGTAATATTGGGTTTAACATTACTTGGTTTCAGGTTAATTTGAAATTCTATTCTGTTCACCTTATTCGCCTCATAGATTTTTGTCCTTCAGATGTTGCCATAATTTACACTACCAGTACATTAAAAGTCTTTTATTGCCTTAATGAAGCCATAAAATAATCTATTCATCTTCTCGCTTATAAGTGTAGGTTGATTTAAATGATTGAAAGATATTATTGGAAGTTTCGTATAAGATTAGATCAAAATTCAGTGGGCGTATAAATTATTTATTTGCTTTTTGATACTTCTATTTTGGATTTAGCCAAATTATTTATCTCATCAAAAATAACATTTTAGTTAACAGTAATAAATTTCACGTAATGACATTGCGAGAATAGATTAGGATATTCGTGACTTATCTAGTTATGTGTGCATGTGCATGTTGAAAACAAATATTTCTAGATACATATTATGATTTGGCGACTGTATTCTGTGTTTTATTACAGGATTTTTATCATGTTATTTCTGACATTCTCTTGGTAGGTTACTAATGACTCGCATATGCGTCATGCCTCTACATATGATTTCCAGTACAAAGCGGAAAAAACGCTGCTACGCGCTACGGCGTAGCACACGTAGCATTGCGTGGTCTTGAACGGTTTAAAGTAATTTAGCTTAAAATTAGTACGTATTTGATTGAAAGTTATGTAACATTCCATTCACTTGATTAATTGATTTAGGCTTTCTCGAAATTATTGAATTGAAACATCGTGTCCAACCATTTACGTTCGAACGCAAGTCATATTTTGGGGTTTATTAGATTTAGTTTTCCTGTCGGTGGATTTCCAACTATTTAGTCATTATATCAAACATAAAATTGTGCACTCGTTAGTCACGGTTCTCTTCGCTTTTCGAAATTTCCTTTGCGTATAGAATAAAATAGTATTTCGTTTTGTAGGTTCTTCCAACAAGATCTTTAGATTATTGACCATTTGATTAGAAGGCTACAATTATGTGAGCATAATACATTTATATTATGCTTTATTGTTCATGACCTTGATTAATAAAAGTAGGCAGACTTAACGTTAGGTTCAGCATTTGACTTACTTATTCACATCTTATTACTGTTATTATTAATTTTTTGAAGTGGATATTTCTTTGCTTGCGTTCTTGTATAGGGGTACGGTTCAAAATGTACCACGTGATTTCCGGAATAACTTTTGTAGAGAAGCCTAATCTGACTTCAAATAATTGGTTGTTGCATGTTTTAATCCTTCTTTATTTGCCATTAGTTGTTTATCACTAAATATTATTAATGTAATGTGGTGGACATGAAAATGATGTTGAAATGACCGCCATTTTCAATGTATCGAGGGTCAAATGAGCTACGTCAGTCAATGTTGCCATATATATCGATTTATCTGTACTTGTACAGATTTTAGTGAATTAATTCAGATATATTAGGGTTCCATAGCGAACAAAGGGGCATCCACTTAAACTAATTAACGGTTGTATCTCAGAGCTTCTTTTTTTGTTCCACATTCAAAAAATTCATGTTGTTACTATGGATTAATTAATGGTATGCATACAATTTGAGTCGGTAGTGCTATACAGGCCGGATATACTTTTAAATAGTGCATTAGTTAAGATGATAAAAGTAGATAAAGTTACATAGATATGACAAAAATCTTTAATTTTCCTTATTTAGTCAGGGTTCTTACAAGTATTAATTTATAAGTATTACGTTAGGGATAATCTCTCTATATTATCTTTTCCTTTTATGTAAGGATCATAACATTTATAATACGGTCTTTATAACTATACTACAAATACAAGTTAGGTTAATTCTGTTTTCGTTTAGATTGGGCACAAAATTCTTACCTTTTCCGGTTTTGTTATCCTAGCGTAGTTAAATTTATGACGGTTCGGATACAGTCTTGATAGTTTACTAAGGGTAGATGAATTTCGTTTTGGCTTAGCTTGGGCCCAAAATTTTACTTTAATATGTTTTGTTAAGGAAGTTATTGATGTTACATAAATTGAAATTATTGGGAGGTATTTATTTAATAAAAATTTAGCGTCATCTAATTTTTATGGTCTACTCGGGGTGAATATACTGTGGGTGTATCTCACTGCGGTTCTTATTAGGTTGCTTATCAGATAGTCAAACAATGTCCTCAATCAAAAAACTTAACTAATCACTACATAGAAAAAGGAAACAAAGCTGTCTCTATGTTTAGTTCTTCAACGGATTTTTGATGCGGGGTTTTTTATTAAATTTTTTTTTTATGGATAGAGCGAAACAAGACGAAGGTGTATATAATGCATACCCGTGCGAAACCGGGGCGGGTCAGTAGTTATATACACATTGGTCTTTGCAACTTAAAGAGGGTGCTATTCCTTAGGTAAGGGCCAATATTTGTAGAAAATTAGAGGTTGTGAGTTAGAGATATATGTATATAAATGTGTATGTAGCATTCGTTGTACATACCAGCCATTCGGATCGCAGTGCCTTTCGGTGACCATACCTTATCTATTTTAGCAGGTTTCTATCATCTAGCGAATAGTAATTGACTTGTCTATTTGTAGTTAGTAACGAACTACAGTGATTCATAGTGGAACTTTCAGTGCGTTTAAGTGGTTATAAACAAAAGTAAATATTAATAACTAGTGAAAGGAATTAATAGACTTGGATAAACTCTATTCATCATGCCAAGGAAGAGGGTAGATAAGCCTCCTCCCAAGGCAAGCGGGGTTACTAAAGAGACTGTAAGAAAGAAAGGTACTGCTTTGCAGTTATATTCAAGAATGATGCGACAAACAGTTGGCAACCTTAATTTGAAATTAAGTAGGTTGGAAGATCGGATCGCAAGTACTATCTCAGTTGCTGGTAACGGTAGTGCTAATTCAACATCTAATTACAACAGAACACCGGTAAGCAATGCTTATGGTATGGATGGAATAAGTTCAACAAGGGAAGGAACGGGGTTGGTTACTGATAGCAGTAGGATTGTTGAAATGACAAATCATCCAGAGTTGTCCGGAAGTAATTAATGGTCAGGCCGTGATTGGACCGACCTCAGCCAACGAAGAAACCGTTCCAGATGCCCGTAGTAAAACAAACGATTCTTCAAATCACCGTGCTACTTCAGGAAGTGATGTTCTTATAAATAAGGCGAACTCAACAAATCCAATTGTATACTATTTTCCGCCTCCGAGTACTGAAAAGCCAAAGTTTCCTGCAAAAGATAAACACCCCATAACCTTCATTGAGGAAATAACCGCTTACCTCAGGAGGATTCCACCGAGTTATGGAAATACAATCGATTTGATTGTAGATTGTTTAGATGGGGAAGCCAGAAACTGGTCTCGGATTTATCGAGACCGATGGATGCAGCTTGATGACTTCAAAAGGGATTTTCTTGAAGTGTATTGGAGCGAGTCAGAACAGACGCAATTGCGAAGGAAAATAGTGCAACATACATGGGATAGTAAGAAGACAACTATGCTCGAACATTTTATTTCGCTCTGTGGCCAAGCGAAGATGTTAACTTTTGCTATTGAAGAGAAACAATTAGTCAATGACATTATGACACATTATCCCAAAGAAGTACAGTATACGTGGTCTACTAGTCAGGCGACAACGATACTACAGGCAACGGATTTTCTTCGCAAATTGGATGTCGTCAATAAAAATATCGGCATCATTGAACACCAACAGAACGAGGAAGTTTTATCATCAGAAGCGAGCAATGGACAATCGAGCCAGGCATCAACGGCTGGGAATCAAGAACAACTACCTAGGAAGAGGTTAAATTATCCAAAAAGACATTTTGTTAGGGCCCAGGATAGGCGTAATCAAAGTTACGATGCAAATATGGTTAATGTATCTAGCCATGGATCTTATAATGCATGTGGGTTCGGCAGAGACAATAATTATTTAAACTAGATAGGGTTGATGTTCCTTACCCCGGGACATCAACGAAGGAACGGGGTGACCCCTCTCTCATGCCTTTGAATGTGATGTTGAATACAGGGTGGATGCCTGGACAGCCACTAGGTATAAATAATAACGGTTTATTGTGTCCTATCATTTCAAAAGGGCAAGTAGATAGGAAAGGGGTAGGAATGGAGCGTACATCAAATGCATTAGACAATTTAGGATCTGGAGTAGTAGATGCTTTGATGTCTCATGCCGAAACAAATAATTCCGATTTGATACAAGCAGACTGTCAGATGACTTCACTATTTGACGAGGAAGATAGTATATCATCTGAAAAACTAGGATGGGTTAGGTCAGAAATAGAGGTAGGACTTTTTAATAATAAAGTTGTCTGCTTAGTCGATACGGGAAGTGACATCACTTGTATCTCGGAGTCTTTTTGGAATTCACTGTCCCAGAAATTCGTAAGCAAATTGACGATGCTACCGGTAAAACCTATTCAAATAAAAGGAGCTGTAGGTCAAAAAAGTGCTAAAATTCAACAAATGGTTCTACTACCTATAGAGTTCGGGCCCTTTATTGTAGAAACTAGCTTTCTCATCGTGCCAGGATTAGTACAATCGGTTATATTAGGGTTTGATTGGTTAAAAGCCAATGAAGTCAATATCCAATTACAGAAACCTACGATGGGACTAATAGTCGAAAGGGACAATAAACAAATTTTGATACCATTTTGCAAACATATATATGCTGATAGAGATGTTTCGGCTGTAAATAAGGTATCACAAACGTATAGAGACCAATATTCGGAATTCCATGACTATGTAGGAAAAATTCAGACAGGAATAACACTCCCTGAGTGGCAAATTGAAAAGTTGAGACAAGTAGTAGGCACGCATAGTGAGGTATTTACAAAGCGGTTAGGCAAGGCGAATTGTTACGAGCATGAGATTTTAATGTCTAATCAAGCGCCGATAACAAAACGTTCTTATCCTATCCCATATGCATATAGGCCCAAGATGGAAGAGAAATTAGCTGAGATGGTAGATATGGGAATTATATCTCGAGGTTCCACTCCATACAGTAGCCCTTTGACGTTCACTGTTAAACCGGATGGTTCTCTAAGAATACTCCTAGATGCTAGGGATATAAATAAATGTATGATAGCGGATTCAGAAGCACCCCCCATGCAATTGGATGTTCTTAATTCATTTCATGGTGTAAAGTTCATAAGTATAATCGACTTGAACAACGCATATTTCCAAATTCCCATCTCAGAGAATAGCAGGAAGTATACCGGATTTACATTTAACGGCAAAAGTTATGTCTATAATCGGTTACCACAGGGGTTGAAAACTTCCGTTGGCAGCTTTAGCCGGGCGATGGACATCATATTAGGCCCAGATGTTAGGCACTTCTGTGTTAATTATTTGGACGACTTAGCCATACTAACGGAGGGAAATTTAGATCAACACTTAGAACATGTTGAAATCATCCTGAGTAAACTTAAAGCCGCAGGTCTTACATGTAACATAGAAAAGTGCAGATTTATTTGTAAAGAGGTTAAGATGCTAGGTCACATAATATCAACAGAAGGGATCCGAACTGACCCCGAGAAGGTAGAATCTATTAGGAACTTCCCGATTCCGAAAAAAATCAAACATCTGAGGGCCTTTTTAGGTTTATGTAATTACTACCGTCGGTTCATTCCAGATTACAATAGTCTCATACAACCTCTTTGTCTATTACTCAAGAAAAATAAGCCTTGGGTATGGACCAACGAAGAGCAAATTGCATTTGATAAACTAAAGAATAACTTTATCAATACTATTATGCTCCATCATCCAGATATGTCGAAGCCGTTTTATCTGCAAACTGATAGCAGTGGGATAGGGCTAGCAGGGGTCCTTTTTCAGTTAGATGATAATGGAGATATGAAAGTATTAGGCTATTGTAGTAGGGCACTACGGGGTGCTGAACTTAGATGGACAACTACTGAACAAGAATTTTGGGCGATTATTTATTGTATGCGGAAATTTGAAACATATTTAAGGGGTGTAAAATTAATCATTAGAACCGATCATAAAGCATTAACTTTTGTGAGGACATGGAAGTTGTATAATAGTAGGATAATAAGGTGGATTTTATACTTAGAACAATTTGATTATACTGTTGAACATGTTAAGGGAAAAGATAACGTTGCAGTAGATGTGTTGTCCAGATATCCTTCTGGGACAACAGCAATACAAGAAGATAGGGTTTATTGTCCAGAAATTAGTTATCTGGAAATAAATGAAGACAAAAGGTTGATAAATGATTTAAAGAATATAGCTACCTTTCAGACAGAAGATACGGAAACAAGATCCATTGTAAGTATTGTAAATAACACAATCCAACACTCGAATCATAGTAAATTAGAAAAGATAGCAAGGCGTTGTTATATCACGAATAGTATCGTTATTTTTATTGTTGATTCAGACAAACATGTGATTTATTTACCGGAAATGTTAAGGAGGCGTGTAATCATTCAGACTCATGAGGAGATGGGTCACCAAGGGGCTTACAAGATTTTGAAGTACTTAAGGGATAGATTTTATTGGATAGGGATGAACAGAACTGTTAAATCTATACTACGCAGTTGTCATATTTGTCAAGTATCGAAAAGTGATAATGTGAAATATGTTGGGGAATGTCAATCGATTGTTACAAATAACGTGGGAGATTTAGTGATGGCAGACCTTTATGGGCCACTGCCTAAAGGCATATTCGGCGCAACTTATATTTTGGTAATACAAGATTCGTTTAGCAAATTTGTTAAATTGTATAATTTGTCTAAGGCCTCATCCCGAGCTGTAATAACGAAAATAAAGCAGTTTGCTAAAATAATAAAACCAAAAGTAGTGATGACTGATAATGGGAGTCAGTTTAGTTGTGATGGGTGGAAAACAGCATTAAGGGAATTGGGTATCAAACCCATTTTTACGACTGTCAGGAACCCTAGGCCCAACACTACGGAGCGAGTAAATAAGGAATTGGGGAGATTATTCAGATCTTACTGTCATAATAATCATAAGAGCTGGGCCACAATTTTAAACAAGATTGAAAGATTGTATAACAACACCTTCCATGAAAGCACGGGCTTCACCCCTACTGAAATTTTGTATGGGATTGGGAATATAATGACATATGACAAATGTTTGCCTAATGTAAAATCCAAGATTGATATAAATGCTGTTAGGAACGAAGTCATTAAAAATTTGAAAGATAGTAGTATTAGGCGTCAAGAGCAATTTAACAAATCTCATTTCAAATTGGTGATTTTGTGAAAATACGTAAATTAAACAAGTCTGTTGCACAAAAGAAAATAACAAAAAAATTTGAGCTTCTCTATGAGGGGCCATATGTAGTCGCCGCTGTACCCCATAGTAATGTTTATACCTTGATAGATCCCAAAACAAAGAGGGTTAGGGGAAATTTTAACACCATACACTTGAACCGCTATTATAAAGATTAATAATTCTCAATAGAATATGTATATTACCAATGAATATATTTCCATAAAGATTAAAGGAGAATATTTTAATAATCAAGCATTCCTATATACTATAAGATTAATGTTAGTGTAAGATTTGAATCTAAAAATACTGATGCGTTGTTAAAGTAATAACTGTCATTTGCAGAATAATACCACTAAATTGTACATGGAGTTTTATTTCTTATTTATTTTCTTCTATACTTATATTTATATTTGGATGTCTACTGTTCAGTAATAGTTATTTTACTCCGGTAAACTACACTAAAATAACATAGGGCGATTGTAACAGAACAGACATCTACCAACAGTGTTTTAAGGGCGTATTTAGATTATCGAGTTTTATTATCGATGAAACTTGATGATACTTTGGTAAATGACGACAAAATAAAGTTAGGTTACAATTATTACAATAAAATATTTCATATTTTAGAGACCTTACCTTTTTCTTAGATTATCGGGTTGATAGCTTAACGTTTAATTCTAAATTAATGAATTAAACAGCATCTAGTAAGGAGTAGGGTAATCACGGTTATTCGATCGTGTTAAGTAGTTGTTACCTCGATGTAGGTAGTATTTGGATAGACAATTGACATTTGTTGGGTAATCTGTCAAGTGTGCGTTTTGGTGACCTCTACCGACAAATAGCTGAACTATGTGTTAGGTTAGGGAACTGGCAGGTTATCCGACCACGAAACAAATCATTATTGTGTCTGTGCACTTCGCTTTATAAATAGCCAACTAATATTGTACGGGTTATAATTAGCTGTTGAGGCGACATCTGAAGGCGAGTAGATGAATTAAATGATGGTGGGAACGCTTACTACCTTACAAAATTTAGAAGACATTAAAAACGAGACGGTCGGGTTTTATAGGTGACTTCTTAAATGAGTCGTATGATTGAGTAGGGAAACATTATACCACAAGATTTTGTCTAAACCAATAGGATGCCAGAATTATGGCGTGGGCCAATCACGTGTCGTGATCGTCGGAAGGGATTCGGGGGTACTCAAGAGAAGACGAGGTTTTATAAGCGCTTGCACAACGTTTCTAGAGGGAGTTGGAGTTTGCCTTCACGAGAGCGTCGGCTTCGAATCATGTGAGTCAGTTTCAGTGTATTTGCAAGGATAGGATTCATGTAGGGCTAGATTGTTTTAGGATGCACTAGGATTTCGTGTGTTTAATATTTTATCTCCACAGATTCTCGTCGGTAAATGTTTTATCTTGCGTGACAAATATTGGTGATAGTTTAATGTGATTCGCGTGTGTTGTTATATCTTGATACGTACATTAACGGTTGAGTTTATAACGTTCGTTACAATGTTCAAATTAAAGTTGACATAGCAATTGCCTCGCGATGAATCTCCTTTTAAATGGTTATGTTGACAAATACATAAAACGTATCTTTGGCGGGTAGCTTATGTATTTAGAGTGTTCGATTTAAACACAATTACCTCGATATTAATCGTGAACGGTTGATTCAGTTTACAAGGTTCTATTATCCCAACCGTAACTTTAGTTTTGTATGTTAATAATTAGTGCAATATTCAAGCAAACAATATTTGTCACCGTAAGTATGGCCGGCGACAACGAAGGCTTACTATTTACCTGATTTAATAAAAAGTGTGTCTTATTTGACCTACTTTTCTATTGCGCATGATAATTTAAGATTAATGGTGATTGGTATTGCTAAATACTGAGTATTTACTGAGTCTTCCGTGTGTTGAGTATTATTCATACAAGCTGGTTATATCTGAGATTGATACTGCTTTTAGAATCCATTATTTTAAATTATAGATATATTTTTTTATGACATCTGACATCTCCTAATGATTTTATAAAAATTCATGCATCAACTGTGTAGTTACAACTATGTAGTTTTAATTAAATGTAGGCTTAACGTTCGTTGGTATTTAGATTACATTGTGTTACTTGTTGTGTACCAAACTTTATTAGATACCGTTTTATGTCTGTGTTAGTATCTACTTACGCATAGATCGTATGTGTTTGTGATATTTATATTTACTATTTTACTTCAATATTCGTATGTAGATACATAATGTATGCAATGCAATTATAATTTATAGGCACAGGTCTCGTCTCCGTATTAGTATTTCTGTTAGTATTCAAACATTCAATTTGTAATAATATATTTATAAAATTATAATGTCTTTATTGACATGGGTTGTGGATTTGGAGAGCTTTGCGAAAATCAACCTTTACAAGAAAAGGATATTATTATATGGCGTCGGATGCGGTACGATTATGACATCAATATGTTATCCTACGGCAACTCTGAGGGGCATCGCTGCATGCTGCCACCACGTGCTACCAGAGGCTTCGTTACTACAGCTAGACGATGACATGGAAGGGGTGCTGATATCGCTCGAGCTGGCTGCAGATGAGACGTTTGGACTATCTGGAAACTATTCCTGAATGGCGGCTATGAAGCATACCTACAACTGTATGAACTCTAATGAAGAGATCCTTAAATGGTTTTCTACGTTTCGCAAAGCTTTCTGACTGCATGAACTATGGTTCATATTTAGTATTTTCATGCGCTTTAAATGGCATAAATATTGCTATCTTACTAGTAAGCTGAAATGCTATCGTTGCGTTGTGTGATCTGGCATGGTTATTTCACATACAACCGTGATTGAGCGACCCTCGCGTTACATATTATTGAAACGTATATATCCAATTAATATACAGTTTTAAGCTTCGTACATAATATTACGTCATCATGGCGTAGGCCCATCCCAGGTTATATTTATTTATAGTTCCTATGATTAGGTGCTGCTCCAATGTCATATATATTTACCAACATATATGTTCGGATTTGGTCACAGTGGCGTTTTATTATTGTTGACTATACCATCAATGAAGTAGTATCACTAACTGGACTGCCGATCATTGTTATTACGATTTTGTGTGGTATGTTCCAGTTGTGAGAGGTTTTGGTAGTACATGTAGTGCCCAAATATACCTAATAATTATATTGCGAAGCTATGGGTTTATTCCAGATCGATGAAATGCATTCATCAAAGGGTGATTAGGGAACAGTCTTATCGGATTCCGCCCGTCAGACTTCATCTTTAGTTTACGGCCACAAGACGGGCTTTGAAAAGGGTCGGAGTCTTGACCGGTATCGACAACGGTGTGCCTGATGCTGCTTGTGTGATCATTGTATCATTCAAGACACTGTAGGCCCGTTTGAACGAGACGTCTGTGCTGTTGTCAGCTGAAACTTAATCATCAAAGACCCCAATATATATTTACCTACTATACACTCTATTATATGGGCGAGATGAAATATGAAAGCTATACGATGGTACAGGCTATTGATGACTTGAGAAAAACTCCTCGCTGTCGCAAGAATCTGATCAATACTCTGTAATTGCGGCTGCATAACTGAGTATTGATATTAAGACTGAGGGGCCTACTGTACGGGGAATGACTGTACGATTCGATCTGGATACTAAACCTGAATGGCAACAGCTTGTCTTGTTTGTATAGTACAACGTTCTGTACATATTTGGGTGCTACGTGAAGTTATAATCCCATCGTTTATGCATTTACATAATCTAATACACACAGTTGTTGTGGCCGGAATCGGTTAATATATATTATTATCATCATCATCAGCAGCAGAGCGGCGTCGTCATCATTACCATATACCTATCCCAACTGGCTTCTAATATACCTTACAGTTGTTCATCACTTTTGCTTTATGAAATATAAAATGGCTGGTCTCATAATATGATGGGCTAACGCTCTTACTACTGCCATGTATAAAGTTCATTCTTCGGGCGCTATTGTCACATATCTATTATAAGTCTCGGTATTGTACCATCCTATGAGGATATTCCGGTTGCTCGCGGTAGGGTTTTAGGTAGGGACATGCCCGAGTGGTTAGCGTAATGCGCCCGGAGGGTAAGCATCGGAATCGGTCCTCATGAGACTTCGGCCTTCGACATAGTTGCCAATTATATGACTTATGCATGGTAGTTTTATGAGGTCCAGTGGCTTTATGGTTGCTTGCAATCAGCTATTTTATACCTACAATGTTTAGAGATTTATATCACCTACATTGGTAAGAAGCCAGATATTACTTTTCCATTCCTGCCTTGTAGGAAATATCATCGACGTCCCGACTTAACACGTTCTAGTTTTAGGAATTATTAACCCTTAATAGGGCATGGCAGAACTATGCAAGTCAGATTACCTTTTACTGCAAATTTAGCAATTAGGGTCCTAAGGGATTCAGAAAAGTATACCTGTAATATTGTAGGTAGTTTCAGTTTTTCAGGAAAACATGTGGGAACATATATCCGGTTGCCTTATAAGAACCGCACCTGTAAGTTTAATATGAGAAACTGTTTCCAATTCATTGTGAAGTATATACTTGCATATTGCATGATAACTTGATAGCAGTGCTATTATATAGATTGCCAATTAATAAAGTAATAAAACATTAATCGATTTTATATGTTTTTATTCACTATTGTGAAAGTTATAAAAGCAAGGAGCTGCACATAAAGGAATATTACATAAATCACAAAAGTATTTCGTCCTTTGTTCTTTAGCACGGGTGCTACATACCCTACATCTCCTAAATTTGCCCAAACTAGGCATATGCATACCAACATTTGCTTTTCTGACTTCATCTGGTACCGAGTTTATGCCACCTCTTTTAGTCTTGAAGATGGGAGGTAGACATTTTCTGCTGGAATAGTTGTTTATCAGCCCCCTGCCTAGTCTAAGCCGAAACTCTTTATGGGTGTTTCTTCTATCGGAATGATGTGTCATATATACGATATATGCATTTACTACTGCTGCTTCACACAAGAACCAAAAGAGTCTGTGCCAAGACTTACGTGATTTGCGGCCGAGAGGGTATGATGCCCTGAAGTGATCAAAATGGTCAACTCCTCCCATATAACGGGTATAATTCTTGATGGCAAGTGGGCAATACATATCTTTTAGTGTGCCATCTTTTTGTCTTCTTTGTATTGACTCGACTGATCGAGGATCAAAGGCAGTAGACGCAACAAAAACATCCTTTGTGTCTTTCCATTTGAGCACAGATATTGGATTACAATACTGGTAAATAAACTCACCTGGTTTTAATACTGCTTCTTTCTTGGCTTCACGAGTTTGATTCTTTCCTGTTAGTAAATCTGGCAAGCCTTTCCGGTTCGATCTTATTGTTCCCACAGCATAAATTTCTTTTTCATAAAGAATCTCCAATAAAGGTAGGCTGGTAAAGAAATTGTCAAAAGCCACCAGAGTGTGGCGTGGCAAACATTCAGATAAATCCAATATTACTCTAGCCCCTAAATTTTCCTCAGTTGTGCTATCAACTTTGCCAGTATATATTTGAAATTCATACAAATAGCCTGTAACGGAATCCGCTCTAGCCCAGCATTTGTAGCCCCGTTTTATTGGCTTCTTTGGCATATACTGTTTCATACTGCTTCGGCCTTTAAATTTAATCATGCATTCATCAATAGAGTTGCAATCAGACACTAATACATTTTCCTGAAATTTTTTGTTGAGAATGTCAATAGCGGGTTGAACTTTAGCCAATTTGTTGTAATTTTCAGAGCTGCGTGGAGCTTCACATGTAATGTCTGAAATATGGAGATTTTGTGTTATTTTCTTGAACCTCTTTACGGGCATAGCTTTACTTATCACTGGGTTCTTGTAAAATTCATCTGATGACCAATACAAATTTATATCTGGCAGGGGATTTATGCTCATAAGTATAATCATGCCTAAATATGTTTTCATTTCTTCTCTTGTTATATTTGTCCATGATTTAGAGTGTGTATGATTGGCATAAATATTTGTATTATTAACTATAATGTTAATCAATTCTTCTGGAAATAAATCAAAGAAGTAATCCATAGGTTGACTTCGATTAGTGTACTTTTTTTTTAACTGCATTTCTCTCTGAAAAACAGGCCAAAGGATGTCTTCATGTTGAGTGGACCAGTTCCTTGTTTTGTTTTGTAACTGAGCAAATATCTGTCTATTGAAAGGCAATGTTGGCTCGGTAATATTTTGTACATGTAAATCTGATACAGCAGTGTCTGGTACTGAGGAAGAAGAACTTGTTTGAGCTTGGTCTAATAACATTGGTGTGGTATACACTACTACTTCTGGCATAGAAACATCTTGTGTCAGGGAAGGAGCTGGACTACTTGATTGGGTTTCTTGAATTTGTGACAAACAATCATTAATTGTTGGTTGATCTACACTCTCTTGAACTTCTGTTACAGCCTCAGATTCATTCACCAATAAACTGTGTAAATCTTCAATTGAAATTTGCTGCAACTCATCCAAACGATGATTTAAATTCATTTGCAAAGAATCTGCACCCATCTCATCTTCAGAGTCTTCATCCTCAGATGAAAATGTAAGAGTAGACAGTGCATTTTCCACCTCAATATCACGAAGAGGTCTCTGAAATGAAACATATATATTGTTATACGCTTTTAACGGATTTTTACATAACGTTACGTAAATGGGCAACATGAAAATAGTTCCCACAAGTTTTACCATACGATACTCTAAACGGGCAACAGTCAAATATTTCCCACATACTTTGAATAGACGAAACTGGTATATTATTGTGTGTTTAGCCAATACAATGATATAAACATATAAACTAACTCAAAAGGTAATTAAAATTATCAAAAACCTGTACTTACCATATTTTTTTTCCACATTATCACAATTTATTACATTCACAGTGCAGAAAAACAACAACCGGCATATTTTTTTGTGACATATTTGACAGTGACAGTGACGTTTCATTTTTGCGTTCCGTTTCTTGCAGTAAAATTTGGTAGGGTGATAGATAACATATTCAAAAGTAAGTGACATTGACATTTTGTGGGAATATATTTCAAGTTTGCCTTTCATGACATCAAAATTTATGTGGGAATAGTATTCCCCTTGCCTTATTAAGGGAACGTACTATTTTAACCATTCTTTATCTTCTAGATACTTATACTTTATACACTTCAAAACATTTTATAGTGATCTACTTCGGCTCGCATTAAACTTGTCCGTCCCCCTTTGACCATTTACTTATAAACTGTTCATTTAAGCCATTACTTATCACACAGCCAACGACGGTATCTCATAAGTAGGTTAGGCTCTTAACTTGTTTCAGTTCCTTTAGTATTTGTGTTCACGTAAATAAACCTTTATATTTCCAGTAAGCTTGTGTTCTCGTTCAATAAGCATAATTCAATGAATGTTATTCTAGTAAAGCTAAATTGTAGGGTTCTTAGTATTGTGTTCAATTAGCATTATTTATTAGTAGGATATTATATACTTATAAACTGTTCATTTAAGCCATGACTTATCACACAGCCAACGACGGTATCTCATAAGTAGGTTAGGCTCTTTACTTGTTTCAGTTCCCTTAGTATTTGTGTTCACGTAAATAAACCTTTATATTTCCAGTAAGCTTGTTCTCGTTCAATAAGCATAATTCAATGAATGTTATTCTAGTAAAGCTAAATTGTAGGGTTCTTAGTATTGTGTTCAATTAGCATTATTTATTAGTAGGATATTATAGGGCGTTATTATAGTTAATTTAGGTAATTTATTTTAGTTAATTATTTAGTTATATTGCAATGCTTGTTTGAACATGGTCTTGCTCAGTTGTTCGTACATTTCTCACACCTCAGAGAATTCAGGTTACTACATTTCACAACTAGGTCTTAGTCCTGACATTAGACGATCATGCCTTGAATTGTTTAAATTATATTTTGTAATGTGAGATGTAAATTGTACTAGGATAAGTTTGGCAACAAGGGTTTTTGTTAAGTCCGCCTTGTTTTCCCTTGTTTAGGATTGGCCTAGGAATCAACGCGGATGTCTAATAAAGTCCTCACCGGCTTTGTTAGATAAAATAATCAAAGTTTCGAGTAAAATCACTTTTCTGAATAAATGTGTTGATTATTTGTTTTCTCTCTCTCATCTCTTGTTTGATTTATTTTATTTCCCTGCAGTTACAACCCTATCATATAGATTTCAGCAGCTTAAAGCTTTAGGAATTAACGATACTTTCAGAACTTTAAAACTTCAAGTTTTCCCGAGCTTCAGTTTCAGATTTTCATGTAGAGTAAGTATTTAGGTAGGCTGAAGTAGGCAGGGCATTTAAGTTAGAGATAGGGAGGATGTTACAGTACCTAGACCTGGCTCACGAGGTAACCGCCATGTGGGATGTTAATTCGACGATCATCGTCCCGATAGTCGTTTGGGCGAACGGTTTAATAGCGAAGAGTCTCTACCGTCACCTTAAGAGACGCTCGCTAGATGGCTGGATGAAGGGTCAGATCCAGAAGGCGGTACTCCTGGATACTGCGCGGATAGTCAGGAGATTCCTGTCTCTGTCGCCCTGACCACCGGTAGCTTAGGCCCCGCCTCGCTGCCGGCGGCACCCTAGGTTAGGTTTATATAATGATTCTATGTTTTGTATGTATAGTTTTATATTTTACTTTTTATATAATTACTGTAAAAACCTAATCTAAGAAGGAAATGAAATAAAGAAAATAATAATATCAACGTAAGGCAGCTTGTAGCGGGCTGTTAGGGAGTAGCGACTCTACGTACCTGAGTGCTCCTGGGGGTGTCCTGTTGTCAGGCTGCGCCGATCGGGTGGATGGTTGGACAGGCCCCCCACCTCTGGCTTGCCTTAACTGGCTGTCCAGAGTGGAGTCGCAAGAGCTGTTGCAGATGTGGAGACCTAAGTGGCGAGTTGGCTATATGTTTAAAGTCCAGTGCCACCTCTCTACCCCCCCCAGCCTCTCTGACTGGTGTTGCCCTTAGGCCATTTTTAATGTCGCTATTAATAGGGGCCCATCTAGCAGTTGGCGAGTCACCGTCTGCCAGAGATAAAAAATGAGATAGTTTATTAGGCAGGCGTCCGATGTTTCACCCTATAGACCAGCCACTAGTCCATCATTTTCACCCAATAACGCGTTTTCTTTAGATTCTATCAACCAGCAATAGTCCCTATACACCCCAGCGGGTGCTGTCTCTGTGTGCGTCCCATGACACGGGCAGAGACAGCATCCGCTCGGTGTACTCCTTGCATTTCATTAAATTGTCAAAAGGGCCTCTACGTGTTGGCTCAGTTGGTACTTTGTAGGTACCTAGCCCCACGCATACCTCCCAAAGGTCCGGGACATCATTGAGCGGGAAAAATAATAATAATAAATTATTTATTTCGGACAGTAAAAATCCATGGCTTGTTAGTAAAGGCTTATTAACTAGGTTAGTAAAGTTCAAATTGGGCTACACTTTTTATTTGCCCTACCCAAAACTTAATTATAGGGCCATATCTTTCTGCAACAGCATCCTAAATGCGGTTGCAGAAAGATATGGCCCTATAATTAAGTTAGTAAGGAGCTATGCCTGACTCGACCTAGCAATGAGGCGATCTTTTTGCGGATTATAGCTTGGAATCCATCTGTTCGGGCATCCGCAAACATACCCGACGCACTACACCACCTAGGCAACCCAATCAGCATCCTGAATGCGTTGTTATACTGGTACTGTATGCGTAGGGCATTATAAGCACGCTGCGTATACCTGGTCCACAAGCTACCCGAGTAAAAGGATTGGCAATATGCCTTAAATAAAGTAACCTTTACTTCGACAGTAGTACATCGGGAAAACCTACGGGTAAGCATATTGCTCCGTACTGCTAATGCCCTACGCTCTCTTTCAATATCTTGGTCATCACTTAGCGTATCTGTTAGGATGTGACCAAGATACTTCACCTTCACTAATAGCAAATAATGAAGGATTAAAACATGTAACAAACAATTATTTCAAATCAGATTAGGCTTCTCTACAAAAAGTTATACCGGAATTCACGTGATACATTTTGAACTGCACCCAAGAACGCGAGCAAAGAAGTATCCACTTCAAAAAAACCATAATATTCATATAACTATATTACAGCTCAGTATATTTTGCGTACTTATGTTATGATGCAATCCTTTACTAGCAAGTGTGATGAAAACTAACCTGACAGTTTTCAATCTCGGTACTACTACCTACTAACGGTACGTACAATTTTACGTTGCTATAGGTATCTACACATCATATCATGCAGCGAAAAACTCGCTTCAGGCTTATTGCATGCGCCATCTGAATTCCTTTTTGGTAGTTAGGTCGTTTGATTGTCCACTTCATGCGTCTGTTGTATTTAGATGCATTCCCAGTTGTCTATGTGATGTCAGGTTTTTCTCGTAGATGGCGTTTTTTATTTGGTTCCTCTAATATTTTTTGCCCTGAATTAAATATCTTTGTTTCGCGTCGTTTTGAGACTCTGGCTGATTTTTGCTTTAACTTTTTAAATTATTCTAAACTTGAATTTTGTAGAAGATTCTTCAAGAAGCTTGTCAGAATTGGGAAAAAGTACAGACCCATTCAGTGTGCTCTTGAATTTCTAAGTAACCACATAATTTTTTTTCGTTGTAAACACAACACAGCTTTGGGATATTTGCCAGTTCCAGTTGTTAGACTGATGTGAAGTTTTGCGACGAAGCTAAAGTTGAGGAGCTGCGCTCCTTTTGTTCTTGCACTGATCTTTTATTGCACTAGACGAGCAGTTACGACAAATGTATAGTGCCGCAAGTCGTCCTTTTTTTGTGCACAGCGGTCGCTGGTGAGGCACCGCACGCTTTATAATTACAAGGCCGGACCTAAAGAGAGTTCGGGTGAGTATTTACAACGTTTGGGTCCGTTAATTTACCGGTTTCGCGTGTGTTACTTATTCCCCTTATTTGTTGGTAGCTGTCGGGTACGGGCAGTTGAGAAGCTGCCGATCGTCCACGCGCTTTTGGACGCTTCAGTTTTGCTAGGCACCCTGCCAGGAGGTGTGAGCCTATTGTGGTGAAGAAGTTGGGCCGGTCATTCAGCTCCGGTGTTGCGCAGGCCTGGCGCGGTCTATTCAACTTTACCCCTCGCTGTCGTCGTAGTCGTCGTGTTCGTCGGTCCAGGATCTACGGAGTCCGATTAATATATTTATAGAAGACTAGCTGTTGCCCGCGACTTCGTCCGCGTAGAACTTTTTATCGTCTTAGAAAATGATTTCTCTCAATACAAAATTTGAACCCTCTTTTAGGGGATAATTAAAAAAAAAAGTTGATGTTCATTTTCTAGTTTGTGAACAAACAGTCTAAAACCAAAGTTAAAAATCTCATACTTTAAAAATGCCTTGAAATACTCAAACTTTGAACCAATTTTAACACTCTTAGGGGATGAATTTGGAAAAACTCTGAAATCAGTTTTGTAGTCTTTTAACGTACAGAATAAGACCGAAGTTAAAAATCTCTTACTCACACTTTAAAATTTTATTGCTCGCCATTTAAAAGTTGAACCCCCTTTTGAACCCCCTTAGAGGTTGAATTTTTCTAATCGCTGAAAGAACTTTTTTCGTAAACTTTTAAGTCTCTAGCTCAAAAAAAGTGTTGCCCATACAAAGCTTTCTTAACCCCCTTAGGGGTGGAATTTTCTAAAACTCTGAAGTACTTTATTATTAATTTTAATAAGTAACATTTTGAATAGTTTAAAAGTCTAGTAAAAAAAAAAGTTTTTCCCACACAACACTGGCTACCCTTCT
Source organism: Epinotia brunnichana (assembly GCA_963854355.1). Lineage (NCBI taxonomy): Eukaryota > Metazoa > Arthropoda > Insecta > Lepidoptera > Tortricidae > Epinotia > Epinotia brunnichana. The sequence continues at coordinate 33,539,532 of OY977936.1, forward strand.
TAAGGATCTTAAGGATCCCCTTAGGGATGGAGTTTTCTAAAACGCTGAAAGTTCTTTTTTAGTATTCTAATAAGTAATCTTTTTGCAAAGTTTTAAGTCTAACTCAAAAAAAAGTGTTGCCCATGCAAAGCTTGCTCTCCTTTTTAACCCTATTAGGGGTGGAATTTTCTAAAACGATTTGTGTTCTTTTTTTGTATTTTAATAAGTAATCTTTCTACAAAGTTTCAAGTCTGTAACTCAAAAACATAAACTTTCCCTGATAAAAACTGTGCACCCCTTTTTATCCCCCTTAGGGATAGATTTTTTCAAAACGCTGAAAGTCTTTTTTTTGTATTTTTATAAGTAATCTTTCTACAAAGTTTTAAGTGTCTAGCTCAGAAAAAGTGTTCCCCATACAAACCTTGCACCCTTTTTTAACCCCCTTAGGGAATGATTTTTGTAAAACGCCGAATGTAGTATTTTTCATGTTCTAATAAGTAATTTTTCGTCAAAATTTTAAGTCTCTATTAAAAAATTTACCCCCTTAGGGGTGAAATTTTCCAAAACGCTGAAAGTACTTTCTTTGTATTTAAATAATCTTTCTACAAAGTTTTAGGACTCTAGCTAAAAAAAATAGTTTCCCACATACAAACTTTGCACCCCTATTTTAGCCCCCTATTTTTAGGGGTAGAATTTTCTAAAACGCTGAAAGTACTTAATTTGTATTCTGATGACTAATCTTTCTACAAAGTTTTAAGTCTCTATTTAAAAAAAATATTGTTTCCCCCATACAAAATTTGTACCCCTATTTTACCCCCTTAGGGGTAGATTTTTTTAAAACACTGAATCTAGGTACTTTATTTGTATTCTAATGAATAATTTCTCTACAAAGTTTTAAGTCTCTATTTAAAAAAAGTAGTTTTTCCCATACAAACTTTGCACTCTATTTTACCCCTTTAGGGGTAGAATTTTCTAAAACCCTGAAAGTTCTTTATTTGTATTCTAATGACTGATCTTTCTACAAAGTTTTAAGTCTCTATTTAAAAAAAAAATGTTTCCCCCATACAAACCTTGCACCCCTATTTTACCCCCGTAGGGGTGGAATTTTCCAAAACGCTGAAAGTGTTTCATTTGTATTCTAATAACTAATTTTTCTACAAAGTTTAAGTCTATAGCTCAAAAAAAATGGTTCTCCCATACAAACTTTGCACCCCCATTTTACCCCCTTAGGGGTAGAATTTTCAAAAATCCCTTTTTATCCCTAGCCCACGTTATAAAAGCAACATACTGTGCAAAAATCAACTCTCTAAGATTAGTAGTTTCGGCTGTGCGTTGATGAGTGAGTGAGTGAGTGAGTGAGTGAATAAGTCAGTCAGGACATAGGCATTTATTATGTATAAATAGATAGAAGATAATGAAACTCCCATTGAAATATCTCAAAAAATTATGAAGCTACATCCGTTTTAATGTCGCTTGTTAGAGTGAGAAAACGATGAGGGACTGTGACGTCAATATACTCGAGCGTCATAGTAAAAAACAATCGTTTCATATGAAGGTGCGTTTTGCGGAAAAGGGACAGAACATACCCCCTCTTAAAACTTTGGACTCTTATAACTTAATCATTACCTATATAACCTCTTGCTTTGTTTTTTTCTCCATTTGACTATATTTATTTTAAATTCTTTTTCGAGAAAATACATTATGATTATTTACCATATTTTCGATTCCTGAGCTATAACCACGAACTTCGGAATTCGAAAATATTCGGGTATCTCTATCTCTATCGCACTAACCATACTCGAGTGACAGGGATGCAAATATATGAACATTGAGTATGTTTTCGTGGTAGCGCCGCAGGTACTTTGGCTGAATGCGCCGAGCGCGTGCCATTGTCATTCAAAAAAAACAAATTCGTGTTAATTATATTGTTCAAATTTGTTGATTTCATTTATTGAAATTACGACATAAAACGACATTTGCGCATATAAGTTCTCATATCAGAATCGAATATTTTTTTATGGTTTATATTTTAGCATTTGTCTCGTAAAGGTCTATCGTAGACGGGATTTAAATTATTAATAAGTGAAAGGCAAAGCAATTCCGCCATTTTGACGAAAATTTGACGGTTCTTATAGCTGACAGTTGGAGCAGCGTTTGATTTCAATAAAAATAAATGAAAAATTAAATGAAGTCGTATATTTCGGAAAATTAATTAACTGTCGCAGTCGGATAAAAACTATCCTAAGTTGCAGCTAGAATAATAATGTACCTATATAAAATGTTTCATATTTTTCCGTTCATGGGATGCTGAGAACATTCGAACCGCGCAAAGCTTAGTTTCAAACTGGCTGATTCTTTTTTTAATTTAGAGATTTATTATAAGTGGAGATAAGTTAACATTTATCCGGTCTTCTATAATACAACATCACGCAGCATTTGTAGCACGTACTTTTGTTAACGTAGGGTCGCAAAATGCTTATGCACTGTGTTTACGTAGCCCGTCACTGATTATTTATCTGGACATACCTATTCTCCCCTAAATTTAGAAAGGCAATTTGCTCGCCACCGTTCTTACTTTCGGAATATCCCTTAGAATCTCATCGTCGTGGATCATCCTAGCACCCTTCATTCATACCATGCATTCGTCATCAACTCATTCATATTCAACTATTTAAAAAAATCTGTGAGCCTAATCCACGTGCCCTTACGTGACCGCAGCTTACGACCAAGCGTATTTGCGGCTTGTTATACCCGCTACTCAACATTGCTGTGCTGTTGGCGATTTTAATTCAGAGTATACATATTTAGGATATTGATATTGTCCTACATTTAGTTTGTTACGTCACAATCTGGCCGTTAGACGTTATAAGGATAAAATAAAGTGATTTTCGCTATACATTGGACTCCTCTAGGCTCCTGCCAATTTGTAATACTCTGTGATATAAATCTTTATAACCAAACTGTGATATCTAACCCCATCATGTCAAATCTATTTAAAACTAATTTTTCTAGCTTAATGTGATAAAGTTGTGAAATAAATTACGTTCGTGGTATATTTGCAAGTCTATTTATTTTATACTAGTTTTGCTGCAATCACTATATAGTATGAAACAAAGTCGCTTCCCGCTGTCTGTCTGTCTTCTGTCTGTCTGGTTAGATCTTTAAAACTACGCAACGGATTTTGATGCGGTTTTTTTGAATAGATTGAGTGATTCAAGAGGAAGGTTTATACTTATGTATAATACATGCATGTTATTATTATTTGCATACATATAAATCCGTGCGAAGCTTGGGCGGGTCGCTAGTCTAGTATAAAAACCATTTGAAAGACCCTTCCTTGGTAATTGGATAAAACTTGAAAATTTAAATGTTATCGATATTTTCCGACGGTTATCTGCATTTTTATGGTGTTTTCCCTGAGCATTGTCTCGGCAAAGAAATTTATCTCTTTAAATTTGCGACAGCAATCAACGTCTTTTCACGCCTCGGGGAAAAAATTGCAGCGATCATATTACTTGGTAAATTACCTATTAGAAAGTTAGGGCGAATTACTCTGTACCTTCTTAAATTACCAGCCCACCGTCGTAGCGTGGTAAACGAATATTATATTAGTCGCCGGATATTCGTTTAGCAGAACTAACGCTTCCTTTAATTGGAGATTTTCTATTTTTTGCATGCCTAACACGAGAAAAAATTAACGTTTAACACAAGCAACGAAAACATTCGAAAGAAGGTCCTATAATAAATTATAACTCCTTTTATTCATAATCTTAATGTGGCCGTTCTGATTGATTTTCATCGTCATCAGTGTTTATGAAAGTACAAGAGATATCCAACAGGCACGGGGCTTAATCCCCTCATAGGAGAGAAAGGATGCACTATTATAGTCCTCACGTTGGTCTAGTGCATCTTGGGTGGCGTTGAAAACGTTGGGAATTTGTGAAATTTTCGTTTCTTTCCGTTTTTTTCGGATTTTTAAGGAAAAAAACCAATATAGCGTAATGACACAACTATGACAACTGAACTGACACCGATGTCAATGTCAAAGTAAGTCCATAATCAAAATCCTTCACCTATCCGCCAGTATTTAGTAAAATAACCGATTGAAACCTGTTTAAATCGTTATTATCGTTGTTTTCGAAAAAATTGAAGCGGAAAATTTCATGGTTTTTTTCCATAAAAATTCGAAAAAAACGAGCCAATTGGAAAGAAACGGGATTTTTTCCGGAAATTTTCAACGCTAATCTTGGGAGCTTACCTACATTAACCTTTCAATTTCTTTGCAGATGCATGCAGTGTCTTAGAGGTGCAAACTATGAATATTTGCGCAGGTAAAATCGGTAAAAGAAACATAGGCACACTTTTAAAAAAAAGTGTTTTTATTACATGGTTAATTGCGGCTTCCCACCACTAAGTCTGCTGACTTCGAAGGGAAACCCCAGGGGAATCTACGAGTAGGTTCGGTTATTTTTTTTTTTTTTTTTTTATTTATTCTCAAAAAAGACAACAATGGCAAGTACATTCCTTTCTGCTTCGCCAAACTGAGGACAGTTTGTCGGCGAATGTGCGCTCCCTTCCAAAAGTCAAACATTGTTGTGTTTACCTACTTACTAAATTACCTACTTAATTTACTAACACTAAACTTAGTGTACCATCGACGACACACTCAGCCGACCACTTGTGAACCTTAATTTTTGAAAGAATATGAAGGAATACATACACATTACACATGAGTCGCTAAATATGCAATTACCTTACAAGAACATTTTAGTTTTGATACGAGTCGCGAGCGTGACGCCGCGGATATAAAAGTGCTTTTAGAATCTTCAATGCAAGTTTTGCCCATTATATTATTTTGACTTCCATTTGATGATAGGGAAACGGACACAACACAAAACGCGTTCAGAACAAACCTTCAGAATCGTGTTTCTCTCACAACTGTTGCTGTTGTGGCCGGTGGTAATCAGTGGTCGTTCAGTTAGACACACTAGCTCTCACTCGGCGAAGAATGTTCAGGCACGTTGCCAAATTGCTTCAAGCCAGAATCTGCAAACGGAATGCAGCGGACCGACTGTTTGCCGGACAATGCTTTGAAACGAATGAGTTTTGCTCGCCAAAAGAGAAAAATCATTTTTTGTGTAATATAAGGAACGCTTTGCGGTTATTTATTTCACGATCGTTTTGTATGCGGTTTTCCTAAAAGATATGTGTTACAACGTTGGTACGTAGGTACCTGTCTGGCTTAATTGCATCAATAAAATATAATAATAATGAAATAGAAATAGAAAAATATTTATTGCCACAAAAGAACCTTAAGCATACAAGTACATGTGGAGAATTAAATAATAGTAGTTTATGTGACTGTACATAATGAAGAGTATTAAACATGAGTGTGGGTTTATGAAACGAGCCGAAGGCGAGTTTCATAATAACAACACACGAGTGTCTTAATGCCTAATTATGTACAGTTACATACACTACTTTATCTATCCACATATCATAACGTACACATCATAACTGACGACCGCTTTAGCCTAGTTGTCAGTGAACCTGCCTACGAAGCAAGAGGTCCTGGGTTCGAGTCCCAGTAAGGGCATTTATTTGAGTGATGAGCACGATTAGAAATAATAACATTTTCACAGATAAGAAATTTGTTCTGACAAAACAGTCTATTTTTATGGGTTTATGATATTTGGATAGATAATAGTATTTTACGTCATACCTTGCCATAATGTAGGAATTACCGCACGCTATGCGTGCGGAAAACCCCACTTCCTGGCCAGATAGAGACGTAAAATTTTGTACTCACCACGGGCGGTAATAAAGAAAGCCTCAGAGCGCATATTTATGGAATACCTGCGATCTGAGACATTCTTTGCTTAACCGCCCTAGGTAAGTAATGTACTATTATGCCACTGTTGTGTAAGAAGGGTCTTAAAACGCGAGTGACGTGGGTTGCGGTGCGAGCCTTGGCGAGCATCGCAATTAAAGACGCCACGAGCGTTTTTAGACCAGTTATACACCGTTGCATACAATACTTTTTCTACGACAAATTTTAAATAAATAGCAGACTACAAAATGGTTAGCCTTTTCAGGCAGCAAGTTTTCTATTCGTACTTTTGCTACTCACGCAATTTCTTCAGGAGTGCAAATTCGGAAATGTGACACTTCTTGTATATGGTTTGTTTTGTTTTTAATTTGTTTGCACTTGCCATCCGAACCAAACCGAATCCGGACTCGGACTGAATTTGAACTGTTTATATTCATAAATAATACCAAGAATTTATAAAACATGTAATTTAACACACAATAGATGATGATTTATTATTATTGTAGTAAATAATTTATAATATACAAATGTTAAATCGTAAATAAATACTTTTATTTCGAAACATTTGCTTATGAAGTTGGCACCACTGCAATATAGCGGCCGATTTAAAAAAAGTTAAACAGTGCTTTTATGAAAAATGTATGAACCAAAAAAGTACGCTAAACAGTGCATTTTTGGGTCATAGAGGATAGAGTTTTTTGACGACTTATTAGTGGTGTCATTGTATTTGAGCTACAGCCTATATTAATGACCAGTGATCGGATCTAGGATGCAATTTGGGGTGAACGAACTCAAACGTTATGCTTATCGTGGATGTGTCTCGGATTTTCCGGGATTGTGGGTAATGGGCTATTGTAAATAATAAGTTTTTCGAGGATTAAACTAAATAAACAAAATGAAAATATTCGCTGTCTATAAGAAGGTCATTTATTTTACATGTACTTTAATAGTTATTTACGATACAAGTGCAGAAAATAGGAAATTTGCAACGAGTGGTGATAAATTAAAACACGACTGAAGGGAGTGTTTTAAATCGACACGAGTTGCGAATTACCTATTCGCACGTGTATCATACAACGTTTTACAGTACATATGGCTCTTTAAAGTTTCGACATATGCACGGAAAGTGCTCTTTTCCGCACACGTGCGGAAAAGTAGCACCATGTGTGCTGTAAAAAACATTTTATAACTTATCAACATAAATGTATTGTATAAATAAACGAGTTACTACTTTCTGAAACAAAATTAAAACAAACTCATCTTTCACATGCCACTGTCAGAACTGGACCAAACTGAAATGATCACCCAGTCGAAAGTCCTGAGGTAACGAATATAAAGAAATACAATCGAATTAAGAACCTTCTCTTTTTTTAAAGTCGGTTACAAATAAAATAGAATAAATCTGTTATTTTCTCGTCGTGTTTAAACCATTAAAGTAACATACTATTATTTTTTCAATATTTTCAGTCGTCTATCGATTTATTTAAACGTCTAAGATCCATTTGTAAGTGGAAAAAGACCTTTCGAATTCTATTGATGTTAGTAGAGCAAATTTGTAAATAGAACTTTCGTCACTTGTAGATTCGTTTGAAATATAATCTGCGTATTCCCGCACAGTGTCAAGGTCAGGGTTTCGATGAATAAGTGGTAATTGTTTACGAAAATACTATTTGAAGGCATCCTATGTGCGGTGCAGTGCAACGTCATCGGCATTAAAAGTTTGAGCCCTGGTGATAAGATTAACAAATAATGATACTAATAACTAATAACAATTATTACTTTTACTTGTATACCCTGGTAAACATATAAGAATAATAAAAATACATAAAAGATAAGACATACAAGCTACGTTCAGTTCTTCTATGCAGTAGGTATTGTAAACATTTGTGTTGTTATTACATTTTCTGTTAATTTTATACTCTAAACTACTTAAAATTAAAAGTTATTTACCTTTTTGTAAAGGTAGGTTACAAAAAAAGTTGCGGGATTGTAAGTCATATCCATATAAATATTACGGACTTAAACCCCGGGAAATTGCATCCTAGATCCGATCACTGTAAATGACAGATAACGGTACAGGAGTAGAAAAAACTAAAAATAGTACAGTCAGAGAATGAAAAGGTTGATCACCTTAAGATCTGTTTTTGCTTGCTCAGTATAAGTTATCAGTATCTGCTTTATCGACCGAGTGTCAGACACATTCCGTCATAATGAATATCATTTCACTACACCTCTTAGAAATTTTGGAAAACGAGTTAAAAAAAGAAAAAAAAAAACGTATACAAGAAATAGCAATGATGACATTGACAGGACCTGTTACCACAGATTAATGAGAAAGGCAGATAGGCCCTAACGTTTTCTATACATCCGATCTCTTTAAACTTACGTACTGAACAACGAGTAAGAAAAGGATAGAACTACGTTATCTGCCAGGTCTTCATACGTCATTGTCTCCGCTTTCTCGCTCATACTTACTGTGAATATTCACTACAAATTCAGACAAGTTACTTTTTAACCCTCACCATTTTATGGATTTTTAGTGGAAGTTATTTACATATTTGTAACCGACTTCTAAAAAGGAGGTTCTCAATTCCGCGGGTTCGTTATTTATTTAGAGAGGCCTTAACTCGAGCGTGACTTGTGCACATTATTGCCATATGTATATTGTTTGTAGCGCCATTATATCATGGTTATAAAATAACTAGTCCAGCTTTACTTTAATTTAACGAAAAATACAAATTCGAACATAAGTTAAAACTGTACAAGCCTTATTTATGTTTACACATTATACATTCAAGATACATCAAGTTAATTGTCTCAATTATCACATACTAGCTTCCACCTGCGTGGAACTCGTTTATATCGTAGCTCCATTCAAACGTATTTCGGCCCTATATCAGCCTCGTAGGGGATGATTTCCGGGATAAAATCTCAGGATTCAAACTGCTTCTATACCGAATTTCAACTTGATCAGTTCCGCTGTTTAAGCATAAAAAGGTAAGAAACAAACAGACAGACGGAGTTACTTTCGCATTTATAATACATATTACATACGACCGCTTTAGCCTAGTTGGTAGTGACCCTGCCTACGAAGCAAGAGGTCCTGGGTTTGAATCCCGGTAAGGGCATTTATTTGTGTGATGAGCATGAATATTTGTTCCTGAGTCATGGATGTTTTCTATGTATTTAAGTATTTATTTCTCTATATACGTATCTATATCGTCGTCTAGTACCCATAGTACAAGCTTTGCTTAGTTTGGGACTAGGTTGATTTGTGTAAGATTGTCCGCAAATATTAGTATGGATATATACAGAAAATCAATGTAGTTATCCACAAAGTGTTTAAATATACAAAACTTAAATCAAACTAATTCATCTGGAGGGAAATCAGAAATTTCAGTCAAAAACTTACTTTTCCAACTTACCTCAAGCGGTCTCTGAAAAACCGTAGGTATCACATCTGGCAACAAGCGTCTTAATTCTGTTTTTAATAATAACGAAACAGTCCGATTTGAAATGTTTCGAACAAATTTTGTCGTATGTTTTCGGCGTCCAATTATTGCGCCCTACTGCGGCAATCCATTTTTGACGAAGATTATTTTCCGGAAATCTGAAGTTAACAGTTAACTACGTGTAACATCAAAATATTTTGTCTAACTAAACGCCTAGATATATTCATGTCGATAAAATGTCGACTACAGATTTGAATTTAGTTACAACACTAGCCGTGTTTACGACAATTGTATTTTTATCAAAAATCCCAATAAGATCAACTTGGAACCATGTAAAAAGTACTTATTTGATAATATCCAGCATCTGCTGTAATCCCAGACCATTATATTGCGTAATGTACACGAAATATTTGAAAAATAAGCAAAAGGTTCTTACCGATGAAAACCAGTCTTTTCTCCGGTCTTCTTTGTTAATCTGGAGTAAGTCCGGCAAAATGGAACTACACAAGACATTTTACCAGTTTTGCCACTTCATATAAATTGTATCTTACACTTTTGCCACACAAAACACAAAATATTTTTCAAATAATCTCACAATAATCTAATATTTGACGTTGGTTGACTTTGACGGGTCGGTATTTTGTTTACTTTTTTTAAAGCCTCAAAATAACTTAATATTCGTCTCATTCTAACTCATGTCAGCTGTCCATAAGAAGTGACAGAGACAACTGTATGAAACATGGTATTGCTTAATACTGCCGGTCTGTATTAGTCTGTGCCTGTTACTCACATTTATAGTTTTAATAATTTTAAGCTAAGAGGATTTAATCATTAGATTAATCAAACTTGACACAACGTAATGGCAAGATCAAACTAATATAAAAGGTTTTAGTTCAACTATTCATAGGCAAGGAAAATTCGTCTAAGTAAATTTGAACTTTGTTGTCAAACAGTTGAACATAATTTTCAATACATCACTCTCGTCTGATACTTAAAAAGGTAACATGTGCTTCCAACGCGTAAATGATTTGATTTCAAAACTGATCAACCTTTTCATTCCGCCACTACAAAGAAAAAGATAAATAAAACTAGAATAACACTATACAAAAACTTAAGGAACTAGTGGGCAATGGGTCCCAGTCTCAGCATGTGCTGGGCAACGCGGCCCGGCGCTGGTTTTCAGACTGGTGCCTTTTTTTATTGTTTTGTGGGGGAAAATGCGTTACGCATATCACCCGGGTGCAGGGGGTGACCCGAGTGGTTATGTGGGACTCCCGTATGGACTTGTAGAAGATACGACAATAGAGAGATCTCTCAGGGACCGAAGTCCAATGAGAGTTGTTTGGATGTTATATTTATGCAACTGATTTAAGAAACTTCGATAGTGCGATGCAGAACTCGTCAGATTTGACAGGAGTGACGCCACATCAGCCCCCCTTTGAGACGGAGGGGTCAGTGATGTATGAAGAGAGAGTGCAGCTTGCCAGTGCTCAGAGCCAGCGTGGCGAGCGAGCGCTCAGAGCCAGGGTGGCGAGCAGAGAGAGAGAGAGAGAGAGAGAGAGAGAGAGAGTCTGGCTTGCTGAGAAGAGTCGGGCGTCAGTCAGGATATTCAAAGTTGCGCTTATGTCCATTGTCGGGGTCACCAATGTAGAAGATACGACAATAGAGAGATCTCTCAGGGACCGAAGTCCAATGAGAGTTGTTTGGATGTTATATTTATGCAACTGATTTAAGAAACTTCGATAGTGCGATGCAGAACTCGTCAGATCCGCTGGCGGGAGCCGCCCACAAGCGCCTCCTTCGCGGATGCCCTGGGGCCCTCCACGTGAGGCACGCCAGATGTTTTGGCGCGCCTGCCTCCTCGATCTCCACCTGTTCAGTAGCGGACCCCCCTGAGTCCGCTCCGAGGAGATCATGGGAGAAAATCCAGCACCCGGTGGCGGATCAGGTCTGTGGTTCCGCCACCGACCACGACTCGGCCGCAGAGGATAGGGAAAGCGGCGCACCGTAATACCGGCATTCCTCTCAGAAGATAGCGCGTGAGAACTTCTTCTGCGGTCCCTCCCCAACGCATCCTAAGCGGGCTTACGCAAGCCCGCTAGGAGCGCCCTCCTCGGGCCAGCCGGCAGCCCAAACAGGCCGGCCCTGGGTGCCTCTTAGCTTCGCCGCGGGTGACCAGTTATCTTATCTAGGTGAGGGCCCTTTCGGATGCACTTCGACCCAGTAGGATCTTTTATGCGTTTGCCTTCTCCTTTATAACTGCTCCCAGGCTTGCTCCATCATTTCCACAAAGCGGATGATGCAGTTCGCCGGGAGCACCTTGAATTCCTTTGGTTGCGGGTAACCGTTACCAAAGTAGTTCATTCTTTGTCTGACAAGGGCATGACATTCACACAATAAGTGTTCCATAGTCTCGTCCTCCTCGCCACACATTCTACAGCCTAAACTATCAGATAGTCCCATCTTGGCCAAGAGATCCTTGACCCCGAAGTGACCTGTGAACACCCCAGATATGATTCTGAGTTGCTTCCCACTGGATTTCCAGAGTTTTCTGGTCCAGCCCGAGTCCACTCATTCTATGAAAAGCTTAGAGTGCCTTTAGCCAGCCTCATTCCTCCACTCGTGTTGGTGTTTGGTTTTGGCGTAGGCTTTAAAAGCCGATATTATGGTCCCCTGCGAGAGTCCCACAAATGGTTCTGGACCTACAAAGTGATTTGTAGAGCCCCCTCTAGCAAGCTCATCTGCTCTTTCGTTGCCGATGAAGCCCTTGTGCCCTGGTATCCAAACTAGTTGCACCTTATTGAGCCTTCCAAGTCTGTTTAGTCCTTGGACGCCATTATAAATTAGTCTAGAGTCCACTTTCGGCGCCTTAAGCGCTTTAAGGGCCGCTTGACTGTCACTGAGTATATAGATAGTCCGCCCTTTGGTTCACTTGTCTATATTCTCCTGTACACAGGCAATTATGGCGTATGTCTCCGCTTGGAAGACAGTCGCCAAACTACCCATGCTTACACTACTACTATAGTCATTTGCATAAATGCCTGCTCCCGTACCGGATCCCATTTTTGATCCGTCCGTGTACCATATACTGTCTTCGATACCAGACTTTGGTGGTTCTAGACCTTCGGCCCACTCAGCCCTGGTTGGAACTTTTGTTGTGTAGTTCCTATGGAATACATACTTGGGTAGCATTTTGTCGCTTCCCATGTTTGTTATTCTGTCTAAGAAACTATCAGTCTCCATGTTTGTGTGCTTAGTCTTCGGCTTGCTATCGCTTCACAGTCCCAGAGTTATTAATCTGTAGAGCGATTTGCGCGCCTCTGACTTAATCACCATGTGAAGTGGCGGTAGGTCCAGTGCCGCTTCTAGCGCCGCTGTAGGCGTGGTACGAAACGCCCCTGTTATAGCCATGCATGCCATTCTCTGCACCTTTCTCAGGGCCTCTCTGCATGTGCTCATTAAAGTCCTTGGCCACCATACCATGCTACCGTACAGTATTATGGGTCTCACCATCATGGTGTAGATCCACTTCAGTACCTTGGGGTTCAGTCCCCATGTTTTGCCATACGCTGATCTACACATTCCAAATACCCTCAGGGCCTTTGTAATGGTGAGATCTGTATGCTTCTTCCAGTTCAGTTCCTTATCCAGTATGACACCTAGATATTTCACGTCATTGGACAGTTCTAGTACCCTTCCGTATAGCTTCAACTGCTGTATGCCGTGAAGGGTCCTTTTCCTAGTAAAAGGAATTACTACAGTTTTGCCTGGATTAATGGATAATTGGTGACAGTCGCACCATCTCTCCACTTCCCTCAGTGCCTTGTTCATGATTTCTGATACCGTACTTGGGAATTTCCCATTAACCAGTATCACTAAATCATCAGCATATCCTACCGTGTGGATGGGACCTTTATTGAGTTCTATCAAGAGTGAGTTCTTCACCAAACTCCATAGAGTTGGTGAAAGTACCCCACCTTGTGGACATCCCTTTGTGGCCGTGGCCATTATCTCATCCCCTAAAGGAGATGACTTTATCAGTCTGCCATTTAGCATGTTGCCTATCCATTTACATATGGTCGGCTCTATACCATGTTTTGCAGCTGCTTCGCTAATAGCATTATACGTGGTACGATCAAACGCTCCCTCCACGTCTAAGAAAGCTGCCAGACATAGTTCTTTATTCTCTATAGCCTGTTCAGCCCTGGTTGTTACCAGATGAAGTGCCGTTTCCGTTGACTTCCCTGGCTGATATGCACATTGTAGTTCGTGCAGCGGATGTCTCCTTAGTGGGCCATCCCTTATGTGTCTATCTACCAACTTCTCCAATGTTTTGAGGAAAAATGACGATAGACTTATCGGCCTATACGATTTGGCCTCACTGTAATCCGCCTTACCCGGTTTGGGTAGGTAGGTTACTTTTACCATCCTCCACACACGCGGTACGTGTGCGAAGGCTAAGCACGCCCTGTACAATATGCTAAGGTGCGGGATTAGTACAGTAGCGCCCTCCTCGGGGGGGTTCAGGGGTCCCTAGCTGGACCTCAGTCGGTCACAAAGTCAGTATAGGTAAGGAGTCTGCGCTCATTCCCTATAATTGAGTGTAAACAAACAAATGAAAATAATAATAAAAAGAATATCCAACAATACAAAAAAAAAAACGTTTTTTTTTGTTTTATGTGTATGTGTGTGTGTGTGTGTGTGCGTGTGCGTGTGCGTGTGCGTGTGCGTGTTCGTGTGCGTGTGCGTGTGCGTGTGTGTGCGTGTGTGTGGGTGGGTGTGTGCGTGGGTGTGTATGTCACTATGAGGGAGTATAAAATCTGCTTTGTACTGTGATTAGATGCACTGATCGCTTGTATTTTGGCAGTGGCAATATTTATCGGGTGTTATTGAAAAGGTCGTACTTCACTAGGTATCTTTACACTTTATATATTACTAGTTTCCACCCGCGACTTCGTCTGCGTAAATCCGGGATAAAATTTTTGGCAGTGGCAATATTTATCGGGTGTTACTGAAAAGGTCGTACTTCACTAGGTATCTTTACACTTTATATATTACTAGTTTCCACCCGCGACTTCATCTGCGTAAATCCGGGATAAAACGATTCTATATTTTGACCCAGGCTATAAACTATCTTTGTGCAAAATTTCATCCAAATCGGTCCAGACGTTTAAGCGTGATTGAGTAACAAACATCTAGACATCCAAACTTTCGAAGGACTAGCTGCTGGCGCGACTTCGCCCGCGTATTGCAAAGACTGCAGGCAAACGCGCGGTATAAAATATACCCTGTACCTAATCATCCATAAAGTCAATTCTAAACGCAGGTGAAGAATTTTTGAAATCTGATCAGCGGTTCTGGAGTTTACCCTTTACATACAAACTTATAAACTTACAATCTCACAGACGTTTCCTCTTTATAATAGGTATTAGACACATTCTTCACAAGAAGAGTTTTTCATTGAATATGCAAATACATATAATATTCACACAAACAGCATTAATGGCAGCGTTGTACCTACTTTATTTGCCGTCGCCGTCGGACCACGAGTCTGCGTAATTGCTTCCTGACCGCTTGAGGTTTAACTTTTCCCGGATTGCTACTGAATTAATAGGGTGAAAAGTTTTGCTGACTCGGATCCGGCTACCAATCTCAACTAATATTTTTCATTAGTTGAAGTCGCTTTACCTACCTATTGAATAATTATTATTCCGGTCGATAATTGTGGAACAATTTTAGGTTACCGATTGTTTACGTTGACTTTTCGTACTGTTTATTTACATTTAAGCATAAAATATTCAAGAAAATCGTGATGTGTATATTTTACTCTCACTATTCTTATGTCGTACAGTAAAACACTACATTGCATAAGTACCTCCCTAATTACTAAATATCTACTTTTCAATTGTAAAAGACCCAGTAATTTAAACCTAATTCATAATATTATTTTAAATGCTGCTGCATAGCGATTTTTAAATTCGTACCAACGATAATGTAATTTCAATGTGTTGCGGCAACACATTGAAATTAGAAAGAATTCAATGCGAAGACACGAATCAAATTGATGATGACGAGTAGATATTTTCGTATCTACTCGTCATCATCAATTTGATTCGTGTCTTCGCATTGAATTCTTTCTAATTTCAATGTGTTGCCGCAACACATTGAAATTACATTATCGTTGGTACGAATTTAAAAATCGCTATGTATCGCTACCCTACTTTTCAGGAGACGAAAAAAACTGTTTACTTAAATCGGAACTGCGCACTTTTCTTATATTAGAATATTTTTTTTTTATAGACAAAAGGAGTTTACATGATATATGGTGGAAGAAAAAAAAAGGTTTTGTTTGTAATATTTTACAATATCAAGGAAAAACCAAAATCCATCCACATGGCGATTTAAATTTGGTTCATTTTAAATCGCTGTGTTTTTCCTTTACATGACGAGATTTTACGATTGGTTTGTAGTGCAAACGCAGGGATCGGAACCGGTTAATTGCAAAAACCTCGGTTTACCACAAATCTCGAACTATTTTATACTTCATATGTAGAACTCAGTTGTGTTTTGAGGTAACGAGTGCGTATTATTAGATTGCCCAATTAGAAATGAAATTATTAACAAAAGAACGAAAAAATAACGTTTTCGTTCCCATACAAACAATACCGGTTTCCGATCCCTGGTGCAAAGGATGATACATAGCGGCTTTGGAATAAGTCAATAACGGTAATGTCAACTAATTTATTTAAACGGTAATAAAGTATTTAGCATTTAATTTTTTAATTCTCGCAATAAATAAGTAGATTTTAATAAACATTTTTCTGATCTCAACAATTTTTGACTTCGTAACTTTGTTTGGACTAGTTAGGAGGTGATCATATTGACTGAAAACTCAAAACGTTTCCCCGTACATTTTCATAATTTTTAAAGAATCTATAATCTAACTAAGTAGTTCAAAATATACGAAAGTTTAGGTCTTGCCTGTCTCATTCGGGTTATGTAATCGGTAGGAGAGTAAATTGGAGGCTTAAATTAGCTTTCTAATGTTGAATGCACGCTATCAACTTCCATTTGAACAGTGTTTATATCTGTTCGGTCATTAAGTATAAAGAAACATAGATGTACGGCGCTACCAAGAAAATCGAAAATCGAACTTCGTATACATGCATCCCTGTCACTCGAGTCTCAAGTAATCTAAGTGTGTGATAGAGATAGAGATATCCGAACTTCGAAGTTCGTGGTTATAGACAGCTATAACCTTGAACTTAATCCCGCACTCACTCCTGCGCGGGATTATTTATTTAATGACTTTTGCTTTAACCAAACAGGTGAAAACTAAAGGTAATTAAAGTATTGTCTTTCAGTATTTCAAGACGCTTTATCTCGTAAACGCTTGGAGGTATCGAGTTGAAATTAAAACCAGATACTCAAGTATACAGTCCCTTGAAGCTGTGACAAAATCAAACTTCTAAGTTAACGTAAAAGAAAGATACGGCTGTTTATGCCGCAAAAACGTATATTTCGATACTCTCAAGGGAATCATACTTTATAATAATAAATATTTATTTAATCAGATAACTGTTGATCCAATAAGTTTATAGGGTACCTCCCGTAGACCTAGAAATAGTTTATAGGGTACTTCCCGTAGACCTAGAACTTTGAAAGTTGGCAAGTCATATTGTCGTATACTACTAAAACATACTCACTTGTCCGGTTTGTTTAGTAATCTAGTCGCTTTAAAGTGAGCGTAGAAAAATATGTAGTACATATCTAGCAGTAGCAAGTTAGCAACCAACTGGCACGGCGGATACTATATTTTTACCTTCCTACATTTATTCACATACTTAAGATAGTATCGAATATATCTAGAACAGATAGGTAAAATACGTACTTGTTTTCGAAAATGCAGGGAATTTTAACACTTTAAATATTAAGTAATTAATTAGGTATATATTAAATCTCACTGAGGGTTTTACTAAGCAAAACTCGCCATCTGGAGCAAATTTTAGTTGATTATAATGCAAAAAAAACGAAAAAAAAACGCCATGTGATAGGTAATATAAATTACATAGGTAGCGATTTTTTACATAGGTACATATTTTCTTCGGTGAACAGTCAACCAATTTGATTCCTAGGCCACTATAGAACCATGTCGTGATGAATCAATTTGTTTATCTTCTATGACATTGATTTTTGCGTGCATGTCATGATGACATCTCTGCCTTTGCGAATATTACAAAACAAATAATACTAACAATAATACTATTGATTACAATAGGAAATGAGTTTGCTTGTTAATAACTTTTTATATTAGATATCGGGATAAAAATTAAAATATTTTTCTGTTTTACCCTTTTCCACGCCGGCAGTTGAAAAATGACAATCGGGTGTCAATCTGACATTAAGACATATGTTTGACAAGCAGTATGTGGTCGATATAACGCCTCTGCCTGAATTCGCACCGACGTTATGTTGTAACAACTTAGCGGGGCGCAAGTAGACTCAATAAATTCAAACTCTCTCTCTCACGAATTGCAATGCGTAATCAACGAATCTAACATGGGACCCTTTTCACAAAGCTAAAATTTAAAATTGTACAATTCTAAAACGGTCACATTGATTAAATGGTCAGTGGTTATTGGTTGAGCGCATCAGTATTTCCAGTTTCAGGGGATGCTTAGTAAAATATTTGCAACAGAAATGAAACGCAGGCGACAGGCGTCGGGAAGTTTCTGGAACTGCTTGAAGACAAGTTGTGACATGGTTGCGAACGCGATTATACTTTGACGATAAGTCGCTGAAGTTGCGAGACTAGGGTAGACGGTGGAAGCAAACAGGGCTAAATTTAATCTGTTATACATACGTCTTTATAAATATATTGTAGTTTCATTTCGCCCTCAATCGGTTTAGGATTGGCCAAAAGTTATTTGTTATACAAGGGGGGAAAGTTGTATTTTACCTGCGAGTGTTCATTTGAAACACGAGCAAACGAAAGGAATATATGATTGACCACGAGCGAAGCGAGTGGTTCAAAAATAGAATCCTGAGCTTAGCGAGTGTTTCAACACACGAGACGTAAAATAACTTTTCACCCGTCAAATCTTTTCACCTCACTACAGCGAGGAAAATAAGAAAAAGGTATAAAAAGTTTGATAAAAAGTAAAAAAAAATGAAAAAAATGTTTAAAAAAGTTTAAAATAGTAAAAAAAAAAATTTAACTTGTTTAAAAAAAAGAAAAAACTGTTAAAAAAAAAAGAAAAATGTAAAAAAAATATCAAACTAGTTAAAAAAAGTTAAAAAAAAGAAAAAAAGTAAAAAAAGAAAAAAGTAAAAAAGAAAAAGTTTTAAAAAAGTTTAAAAAAGTTAAAAAAAAATAAAAAAATGTAAAAAAAATATATGTCATAAAATATACAAAAAACCAAAAATAAACATTTAACTTTCTACGTCATAGTACTTTTAACGTTCTACGTCTACTTTCTGCACATGTGGATAAAAAGCGATTTTCTCAATAGATATCAAACATACAAAAAGGCCTTTCCGAGCAAGTGAGGTGAAAACAAAATTGTTACCATGGGTGTTTTCCTCAGTAGGTACAATATTCTTGATTCTTTCAACCCATGTTTTATTTCATCATCTTTACTCCGTAAGCACTATCAGCATAGCCTGACAAATCATTTTCTTTAAAGTTGATTGCCCGAAAATAACGTTAACCGTAGAGCCAGACGTAAAATGAAAAGGTGGCAATTATTTTCTGGTTAAAAATGTAAATCTTGCACGAAATTATTCTCGTCGCGTACCAGCGGTTAAATGCAGGTGTTACCCGTGCAAATTAAAAATAACCGTTTACCAAAATCACAGAAAATGTTTTCGTTCCCGTTATTAGCCGTGTAACAAAAATGGCAATGCCTGTTTTAGAAAACATGCGGTAGGGTGATATATCAGAGGTGTGCGAGGGAAAAATGCGAAGCTAGCAATGCTGATGGTTTTTTTTCGGACAGTTCTGGTGGATAGGTACGTAAATAATTTAGGACTATTATTAGGGTTCCTTACCTCAAAAATAACAAAGGAAGCCGTTACTTCGTTGTCGGTCTGTCCGTCAATAACTCTCGAAAATGCGTATAAGTATCAAGTATATATATATTAATATCGAATACTCAAATCTGCAGTCCCTTAAATTAAAGCAATGAAAACAATTCAAATTCTAAGTTAACGTTGAGCTATCGAAAGATTCTCAGTTTTCGGAATTATTCCTTTACTTGTAATGTAAGTACAAGACCTTGCTTCTTGCCAAATTTCATTATTCTAAACCTGTCTTTTATACCAATCCTATAGTGTAGTTCCTGTTGACTGGTACGGAATCCTCTCTTTAGTAAATTAAATACATTACTGAGTGGCATTCAAAATACTTAGAAATGGGGTAAAGCTATAAAACCTAATTTAAGGTTGAATTCTTACTCATATGTCGTCAGCAGATTTTTGAAATATTGGTATTTGTAAAATCAATTTCCGTTGCGTTTCGCGCGAATTAGGAGTGTCTCTGTAAATGTGTGCGTAAATCACCAGTGTGTGCGTGCGAGGCCCCTAGTAATCTTATTTTGAAATTTGAAGTTCATCGGGAAGAGATCAGAAATGTCACGCGATACATTCGTCCCTTTCATTTTACTTCTGACGTTATTTGAACTTGAACCTACTCGTATACGCAGACTTCATAGTCGGGAGTGCATAGCGAAAAGCCCTGCCCGACGCAAACATATAAAATAGCATGTCCTACCTATATTGATAAAATAGAGATTGAATGGAATATAACCTACCTAAAATTTATATTGGTTTTTAGTGTAACCTTAGAGTTTTCTGCTAGACGACTTAAAATTCAAAACAACTTCGACACAAGTAGGTAGTGAGCTCATGTGCATTTATAATAATTTCGCGTAGTTTAATACTTATCTAATACTACTTACAGGCCACGACCTAGTATAAATTATGTAAATGATATGGTAAGATGTTTTTAAACTCGCTGACTAAATTTATAAATGACATTTGCTACAAGACAACGCAAGCGTGCAGTTTTATCAATTTTATTATTGGTCTCAAACAGTCTTACAAAATCATGCAGTTTCCAGATTTATACAGAAAAGTCGGTTTTCTTTCCAAACGAGACGCAGATATAGCTTTAAAAGATTTCACATTAAATAATAGGTGGAAGGAAAATGCCTGTATCATTGATATTGGAAGCGGAGACGGAAGTACGACTAATAACATTTTGCAAAAATATGTGCCGCCCAGTTATTACAAGATAGTGGGCTGTGATGTAAGTGCGGCGATGGTTGAATACGCAAACAAAAACTTTACAGATGAACGGATGGAGTTTTTCAAATCGGATACTACTAAACAATTTTCGCTGTATCTGAAAGGCGCCTTTGATCACGCGTTCTCTTTTTATACGATGCACAGGATCAAGGAGCAGGAGCTGCAGGAGTAAGTTAAGGTTCCATATTTATACGCAATTTATCATGTTTTCCGTCTCCAGTAAATAGTGTCCCCAAATACACAAACTCTTTTACTTGTTCCAGTCTTTCTTCACCAATCATTATTTGGCAGTCAGTCATAATTTCATCTTTTTTCAAATACCATCACTTTCGTCTTACTTACATTCATCTTCATCCCTTTCCATTCAAAAGATTCATTCATCTTCGTTACCATCATTTGTAACTCCTCAGCGGACGACGCAAGTAGTACAAGGTCGTCAGTATATAGGAGACATTTGACGCGTAACTGGAAGGGTTACGCGTCAAATGTCTCCTCAAACCACATTCATCACCTTTCAGATCCTGCAGACAGCTGTCCATGAATAGATTAAACAGCCACATCCCTGTCTAACACCCTTTTCGATGTTAAACCAGGCAGTATATGACCCGTTTATTCTCACGCAAGCACTGGAATCCTTATATAACATTTTCAGTGCTTGAACGAGGTGGCTGTCTACTCCATACGTGCACAACACCGACTATAGTTCATCCCTCATCACTCTATCATAAGCCTTTTCCAAGTCTACGAAAGCGCAATAGACCTTTTGACCTTTGGCCAAATATTTCTCGGCTATGCATCGTAAGGAAAAGACTTGATCCGTCAACCCATACATACCCTTTCTAAATCCTGCTTGTGCATCCCATACTTTCTCATCGGTCTCTATCACTACTCTTTTAATCAACACTCTTGCATACAATTTGCCGTCGATGCTGAGTAAGCTAATGCCCCTGTAGTTTTTGCAGTCAAGTTGTGATCCTTTCCCTTTGTAAAGAGGAACGATTACGGCCTTGCACCAGTCCCTCGGTACACGGCCGGTGCTGTTGCACAAATTGAAGAGGAGATACAACTGACTCGCTACGACGCCCTGTCCTGCCTTCAGCATCTCAGTGGAAACTCTGTCATACCCTGCCGCCTTACCCAATTTCATTACTCTCAATGCTTTCACAATTTCGTCCATGCTGATATTACTTTCATCCTCGGTTGCGCTACCATTCAGACTTGAGGTTAGACCATTTTCTTCCTCCCTATCAAACAAACTTTCAAAATATTCCTTCCACCTCCCTAATATGCATTCTGTCTCATTAAGTAAACTTCCATTCCTGTCTTTGACTGACTTCAGCTCAGAGTTCTGGCTCTTATCTCTGGCTAGTCGAATATATTTCCAGAAATATTTTATGTTCGTCTGGAAATCCCGCGACAGTCTTTCATCCAAATGGTCATTCTGTTCAGCTTTCTTTCTTTTTACTACTTCTTTCACCCGCACTTTCATTATTCTATATGCCTTTTTTGCTTCATTGACTTCGTCAAAGCAGGCTTTATTGACTCTTTGGTTAGCTCTTGTAGCTAACCAATCCCGCCACAACTTTTTCTTCTCACAAACAGCTTCTTGTACTTCCTTATCCAACCAAACATTCTTCTCCTTTCTTCCTTTGCTCCTTTGACTGACACCGCACACTCCCTGAGCCACTTTAACAACTTTATTTTTAAAGTTGTGCCACAAATCATCCATCTCGCTTAAACCATCCATTCCTTTCAATTCAATCTTCAACTTACTGACAAACTCATCACTTATTTCTTTTTCTTGCAAATTCTCTACTTTTATTCTCTCTCAATCTTCTCTCGAGTGTACAAATGGATCCATTTATGGGCAAACATTGTGTTTGCCACACAAAGATTCCACTCAAGACAAATTTCTAACAGACTTCTTCCATTCTCGTTAATTCTTTCGTCACCATGCATCCCTAACACCTTTTCATACGTAAAAAATCAGACTGCCGGACCGTAAAATTTATTGTAGTGCACAAGTGCCCTTAGAGATTGTCTCCCGGCAGTTTTGGAATCCAGGAAACATGCCTAAAAACATACTAAAATATGGAGCCGGTATCCGAAAGTGAAGTATTTGTTCGACGGAATGTTAGGGAACATTACGCACTAGAAAGCATTCCAAGTCAGATAGCTGCCCGGCTATTAAGTAGTTAGCTTGTTTTACAATGAGTGAGGTTAATAGTACATTGTGATACAAGTGAGTTATGTTGATCATTACATTACATCAGAGGCGGAATGTAATTATCAAAGCTCAAGCGTTTCATACAACGTTCTTCAACAGATTTGCGAGTAAAAAATCTTTTTCATAAAATGAAAATATTACAGGCTCCTAAGCTATTACCTTTAGTCATTGATGACTACAGGTTTTTACTCACATAATTGTACATCTCCAAGAATGTCCAGTGGCGTCAATCTATTTATCACGTTTCTATTCATCACGAGTCAACATTTTTAATAATAATCAAACACGCATCGCATCAACAATGTTTACAATTATTTGTGACAATGTTTACCTATAAAATATAATGGTGCGGGTGGCGCGGGACCGGTCAATTTGGAACTCTTTGGGGGAGGCCTATGTCCAGCAGTAGACGTCTTTCGGCTGATATGATGATGATGATGATGATGATGATGATGAATGGTGCGCAACTATTTTTTTTCGTGAAGTTAGCGCAGTGTACGCGCAAGGTGTTAAAGCGAGGCTTAGATGAAATCTCTAAACATCCAATACAAAATAAAATAAATATTTTCGTATTCAATATAAATTCATGTAAAATGTTATCAAAAGTAAATAGTTTTACTAAATGAAACGTTTATATATCATAACCAAGAAGAAATACTTAATCAATTAATTCACAAGGAGGATTAAATTTATTTAGTCGAGTAAGAATCCATTTGGCGAGAATTAAAAAAAACCTGTACAACCCGATCAATTTAAGAATGCGCCGAGTCCATACATACACCTTGCTGCTAGTGCCAACGTGTCTTAATCGGGATATGACCATAAAACACGAGGGCTGTAATGTTACAAAACACGCGTGTTTAATATTCAGGATTATGAGCCTAAAAGCGGCACAATAAGAGGCACGTTACGAGCAAATGTGTTGAAAAACAAGTTACAGAATAGCGCTCTGGACCATTTCGGCGGAAAGACTTGACTGATTTTAATAACGTTTTTAAACCGGTTATATGGAAAAAAACCTAATTTTAATTATTTATGTATGCAATATAACATTATTTAATGTATTTATATGTATATACCATATCATAGTAATATTAAAATAATACATACATAATTATTATTATCAATAAGCTTTTAAAACTGACACTTTATGGCAGTGTGGCTGTATAGGTTTCCACCATCATTCATTTTTTTTATGACTTTAGGACGCGGTTCAGAAGCGGTTATAAATATTAAAGTACTTAAGTACCTACAAAAAATTAAAATTTATTCAAAAGTTTTCAAATTGCAATAATAGTCATCAAAAAATAAATTTAGTAACATAATTGAAAAAAAAAACGTATAATAATAATTATCAGCAAGTTTCAAAGATCTTGCGCCAGAACCGAACATGTTTTATTTCACGTTCTCCGTCCAGGGGATTTGGGGGTGGTGGGAAACATACGAGTACCTAGTATGAGAACCTTACACTGCTCCTCTCGAGACGCACAAAGACAGGATAAAATGTCCTTAATTGTACATATATATTTTTATCTTGTCGAAGTCGCTGGAAATCGGAGAGTATTAACTAGTGAATTATTAAATTGTCTCGGATATAACGGCTTGTTGTGCAATCTACTAATATATATCCATCTGTCTGCTCAATTTCTTCGAACATAACGTTGACGGAATATTTTTTGTAGGTATAATTTGTTTTTAAATAATAAAACATACGGGAGAGCTTGCCTAAACCTACAGGCGGATAACAGAATTATCCAATTTGTTCTGTATATCGCACAGTCTGTTGCCTGATGAGAGTTGAGTGCCCATGCTGAAATAATGAAATAGCAGTTTATAAATAAAAACATACTTGCATATATTATCATGAAAACAAACGTATTCGGTGAAGTGATTTAAGTATCTACACAACCGAATATATTGTATGTTACTTAGTATGAAATCACTAATAATCAAATCTTATATTTTGCAAAAAAATACAGTATTGAAAAGTGATTCATTGTTTTTTGTTCGTATAACACGTGATCATTTAGGCTCTTAAAGGCTGTCATCAGAGTCACACAGTTAACGAACCCTATGAAAACAAACATGATCAGTTTATACTCCAAGTTATTTCGTTCGCTACTTAATTGTCGAAATAGTTACAGCGTCTAGTAGAGTAAGTATTTTTGGGCTTTGCCGAGGGTTGCTATGAAATGGATCCATTGACCTGAAACCTGTATTGACTAATAATAACCATCCGAGTATTCCGGGAGTAGCACACGCTTTGAATAGTCCCTTGGTGATTTTCCAACGATCCCAAATTCTCATCTACATACTTGGCTATTGTTCTTCAGTTGTTAAGTTATTGGCCAATTATGGGGACGCAATATTACGTTGTACATATAAAACTCTCTTGTCACTTTATCCACTTCCCAGTCGATAAACTGACGAGGCTTAGATGACGCACTTTTATACCATCGATTTACAATCTCTGCTTATACCGATACTAACCTTAACAGCCACTTTCGGTATTATTGACGCCATCTGCGAGAATACCATAACCATTTTATATCCACGTCAGTTTATCGTCGAATCATGAACTGAACACTTTACTTGTTTATATTAACTCAGTGAGACTGTAAAAATAAAGTCAGAATTGTTCTGCAGATTTATCACTTTCATTACGCGTTCTCCTTGGGGACTGAATGTTTCAATTAAAACCTCGCGTTGAGTTGAGTTGAGGGCGTAAAACGTTATACACATAGGTATTTGCAAATTATTAACGAATGACTCTGTGTTTACTCTATACTTGTTTGTTGCTTAGTAAACACATGGTGCAGAGTTTAAGTAGGTACCTACCTACATACCCTGCTAAAGAAAACGAATTTAAAGCATGTTTTACGTCTACCTTCTATATTATACGATGCTAACCAATGAAATCCATAATTTCTGTATAAATATTCAAGAAGAGAATATATCTATATATTTCCTCCCAATATAGTGAAAGGTTCCTGAAAAACCTGGTCTCTCCGACTGAGGAGAGTATAATTCCAATGGATAGGACCGCATTATATTGATTTCTGAGGTAAGTAAAGTAACTGAATTGATTTAATTAATTTCGGACAAAAAACGACGATGCCTATTTAAAATGTTAAATACGACTTCAATATAAATGACTTTGTTTCTGTGGAACCTGATACGTCGCAGGTCGTCAATTTGACGAGCCATTTCCACTGGAGTTAAGTTAAGAGTAGTCAAATCGGCAACAATAGTACACGGGCTAACATAAACATTTTATTCAGATTTATGCTATGTATAGGTAATTGAAAACATACTTCAATGTCCTCCTATTTTTACTGTTATTGAACGAGCGAGCGAAGCGAACGAAGTTCCCCGTTTCAGCTTGGACCAAAATTCTTTCGTATGACCGGCTGGCTGGCTGTTTTCCTCTACAGGTCGAATTTCTCAACCGATTCTCCTGAAAATGTTGAGCAGGTTCGATAATGAATGGGCTTTTATTTTTGTCGATCCAGTTTTCGGTAATAAAAGAAGGAAATATTATTAAACCAAAACTCGAGGTCTATACCTATACAGCTCAAAGAGCCACTACTTTATACATTGCAAGTAAAGTTATATTAACAAAGATTCCTAGTTCAAACCAATTTTTTTTTAGAGAAACTAAAATTGTAACTGTTTTGTCCACGTGTATGAAACGTCCATTTATTTATACGAGTATATATGAACATGGTATCATGGTAGGATAGCTACTGAAAATTACATTATTGAATAGATCGCACATCCTAAAAATTCGGTTCAGTGTGCACATTGTCGGTTAATAAACAGTCGGGACACGTTTTGAAATACGGGGTCGTGTATAATTTCCTTACACCGTGTCCTATACAGGCAGTAGGTACGTCGGTTGGAGATTGGAGACTCGAGGGCCTCGAGGCGCTCGTTGCATTGTGCTATCGATTTGCCGTCAAACTTTTGGCACAGGTGCTATCGGAGAAAGCTAAAATTATCTTGACATTTTATTGGCCCGCCTATTAATTAAAGTGGCTTGTAAGGAATTTTATTCCCCCTTCCCCACCGGGTAGGCAGTGTTTGCGAATGGAATAGATTAGATTGCTATAAATCTGGGTGAGTGTTTCTTGGAATACTAAGTAATCTCTTTTGTGTGATCAATTTTCTTTCTTTACATATTTGCGATGTTGCTTTAAGTGCTGTATTATTGTTTGCACCAACTGATTTTGCGAATTCGCGATATTCAACATCAAACAACGTTTTTTCAGAGGGACTGTTTGTAAATGTAAGGAGGGTCTATCCGCGAAAAAATGTACATTTAATTTTTTTACATAACCCAATTTTGTTTAAATTTAGCCGTTTCCTTATTCGATAATATGAAAGCTGTTGGATAGTGTAGTGTACGCAATATAATAGAATGTTCTTTTTTAATGTTATTCTATGAAATTTTGAGCCCACTTAAGTTTTTATATATTTTTTTTTATCAGTGACACCTACTTTCACTCCCATACTAAAATTATTTGTCCAACTATACTACTATTGCAGCAAAAACTGTCATCGCTTACGAAATGTAATCACTATCTTATTTTTAAGTAAACATGAAGTTCTATGATATTTAAACCACACGTTTCTGAAAAGCTTTCATCAAATACTGTTTTCATTCTTATTCAATATTTTTTTTAAAACGTGTCAAAATTTTGATATGATGTGTAACGTCATGAAAGTAACGCTTATAACTCCTGAACTAACTGAATATCCTCCCACCGGTAAATATGTTTCTTGAATGACAATTTTCACAACAAAATTCAACATGATGGCAACATAGAAAAAAAAAAGAGCACCCATATTTGGTGAATGAAATGATGTTTTGTGTCGACGACAGTTTTGTGACTCGAATAAAATATTCTTTTGTGTGTAAACTGCACGATAAGTAGAAATGCAATGTTGTTCTATTATAGGTACGTGATTATGCCGATTTACAATTAAATAACAGAATTAAAGTGATTCGATCGTTTTTTAAAGTTATGTCCTGCCTATTTTTGTCATGAATTTAACAATGAAATGATATGAAATTCAGTCATGTAGGTATGTAACATCATGTGTTATGATGTCATAAATATAACAGTACAATTTTTCGCGGGCATACCCATAACTTGATGGTTTTCTTTAGTAAGATTTAAACATTTAGATGTTTATTTATGCTCATTTTTTTATGAATCAGTTTCAGTATGTACATACCTAGCCTATGGAAACCATCGTATCATTAATCATAATTCTAAAGCAATGCCAGCTTCTACTAAACCAGTTTGGACACTGTTTTATCTAGTTTCTGGAGGGACCAGCAGCAACTGTAGCGGAGAGTAGGTATACGCAGTGGAGTAGGTCATCCAAATACACCGATTCTCCGTTTGCTACACTAGTACCTATACGGTTTTAAATCTTTCTTTGTGCGTTGATCATTGTACCACTAGTGACAAAAAACGTTTAATTGAATAATCGCGAATAACGAGTTGTCCTGCTTCTGCTACTGTCCTTTCACCTTTTTACTGTAACAGCTTAGGAATTTCTTTTCACTCAACCGTTGAAGAGATCGCTGAATTTTTTAGCGTTATGACCACCAGCCCGATGGACAGATGATATCTACCGAACAGAAACCAAACAGTGGATGAGATTAGCACCGACCGCTGTCGTATGAAATTTTGCTGCAAACAACTGTCTACACGGTCGGTGCGGACCAAGGTCACTCGGTCGGAGGGGCGTGTTGGCGACCGTCTAGCAGACACTTAACAGTGGGTGGATACGGGCTGAATAGACTGATTTGATCATATCATATCTCTTAAAATTGTCACACATCTATACATTTCCAAATAAAACCACAGTTCTGATATGATGACACTCTGTAGTGCACTTTATTAGTTACATCAATAATAAGCGTCTCCGCGACGCTCATATAACAACAAATTAAAAACAATATATCCTCCATAGCTACGTCTTATAAATTGTGTATATATCACATCGTGTAATTTATTCCTGATTCTCTGGTGACCTACGTTTGCAGCCTTTAAGTAATAATTTTTAAAGAATAAACTTTTTATATTTTATAATCCATAATAACAGTAATATGTTGATAATATCTTGCATTAAAATTTTAATTTCAACTGCCAAACGATTCTTCGATATTTTTTGGTTACTTTCTTGACTCTCTAAATTCTGCCACATTTTTTTTATTAGAATTGTAATTTGAAACTATCAATCTAATGAATATAACTAAACTAAAGATCTAAGTTGAATGCAGATTTTAATTACTTACTTAGTTCAAATGATATGAGAAACATTTCGTAATACATGTATTGTCTTTTTTAGTATTTATTATGTTAACTCTTATTTCTAGTATATCGCTTATAATAAACGGGTGTGTGGTAAGTACAACCACACAGCTCTAACGACAGGGGTCTTGAAACATTACTTTTCTTACAACATTATTCTATTGGTGTTTTATTGTCAAACCAAATGTAATCATAAATAGATACGTTGGTAACATTAAGAGAAACAATATTAAAATAAAATCGTCACGTAAAATTTCCATAAAAGTCATGAACCATGACAGTAAAACTACGAACTTATTAGTTATTTTTTTGTGGCTTGCACTACGGACAAAAAAATCGACTCAAGCAACATTTTTTAGTTTTGGTCGTGTTTTTGGGAAACGGGAAATATTTCATTAGAAATGTAATTGCAATTTTATAAAACATTTATTAAGCAATGAAAAACAGTAGCAACCGATGAAATCAGGATATTGTTGTGTACGTGGAAAATGGAATTTTAACTGCGTGCATACCCCACGAGTTGCGGCCCTTTGCACATCTTTCGCAATTACTCACTGGAATCACCTGGACGAAATGGACACCACCGAAAATGAAGCCGCCCAAGTCGTCGAACTGCTGAACCAAGGACTTACGCAGCATTCTGTTGCTCAACAGCTGAATTTAAGTCAGTCTGCTGTCTCCAGATTGTCCCGTTGGTTTGCTGAGACCGGACCGGGATCTGGCCGTCGAAGATGCACATCTGAGAGAGAGGACCATTTCATCGTGACGACCAGTCTTCGGAATCACCACCGGCCCGGTGTTGACATTCAGCAGCAGCTGATGCAGAGCCATGTGGAACCAGTGAGCTCTCGGACAGTTCGCCGAAGACTCAAGGAAGCGGACCTTACCCCAATAAAGGGCTGCCACGAGGCCTAAATTGACTCGGAGACGCTCGCAAGGATTTCGTGGCGAGATACGAAAATTGGACGAATGAGCAATGAAGCCGCGTACTCTTCAGTGATGAGTGCAGAGTGTCTTCATGGCAGCGACAGAAGAAGACGGGTGTACCGAAGACCTGGAGAGCAGTTTGAAACAGTCGCGTACGGTGGAGGATCAGTCATGATGTGGGCGGGCATTTCAATGGAGGGGAGAACTGAGCTGGTTTTCATCCCGGGTGGAGGGCGAGGAGGTGGATTGACCGCTGCCAGACACATCACTGACATCTTGCAAGACCATGTCGTCTCCTATGCAGGTTTTTTTGACGAGGGGTTTCATTTGATGTAAGATAACGCCCCTTGTCATACCGCAAGAGTTACACAAGCATACCTTGCTGCGGTTGGCATCTCCACCCTTACATGGCCACCGCTGAGTCCGAATTTGAACCCCATTGAGCACTTGTGGGATTACCTGAAGAGAAAAGTTCGAGCCCGAAATCCAGCCCCTGACCCGATTTTGACCCTGAAGGAAGCTCTTGTCGAGGAATGGGAAGCATGTCCACAGGAGACCATCAGAAAGCTGATACAATCAATAAGGAACCGCATCGCATGTGTAAAAAAGCCAGCGGTGGCAATACAAGGTATTAAGAAAAAATAATAAACCGTTTTCCCGTATTAAAAAATATTTGCTTTCAATTTTATGGTTATTAATTTAGCCATGTTTTACCCTTTTGTTAAAATCACTTGTTTTTAAGTAATTGAAATGAAAATGCATAATTTAATATGTTACGAAAGCTTCCTAAAAATACTAATATACCTAGTTACAATACTAATATGAGTTTCAGAGATATTGCACATTGAAACCAGAATAATGTTTGAGTCGATTTTTTTGTCCGTAAGTGTATTGATAAAATAACGAATTACGAATCCCGATGAGTTTTACTTATGGATGAAACATAATTAAAATAGGTTGGTAAAAACACACTTGTTTTACACGCTTGTTTCTTGTTTGTATTGCAATTCATTGTATGGATTACGCGCGCTAAAAATCTATATTTAAACAGACTAAGTGTATCAATCTTAGTCATACTCGATTAGTTTACATTTAAAATAGATTATTCAGACACTCCAGTAGTAAATATTCAGTGATGATAAGTAAACATTGTTTGTAGGTAAGCCTTCGCCAAAGTAAATAATTTTGAGGGATTATCAATGTTTATTCTTCAAATCGACAACAAGTGCCGGAGAATTCCTGTAAAGTTAGGTATTAGTTCTAAATAAAATTACTACTCTAATTCAAATTTTACAATCAAAATACTGTCTGTGAAAATGTTATACATATTATAAATTGCAAGCCTAAAATATAGCATACGATTTTAATTTACTATAACATATAAACCTTATCTATGTTACCAATTATTCAGTCACATTTATCTTAAACAAACACTTGCAAAAACATGAAATGTGAACACTTTGCGCCGAACGAAGGTGAGTAGGTACTATAGCAAAACAACAGTGGTGATTTGTAACAAACTTGCTTCTACCGTGTATATAGCTGACGCATGGGCGCGAAATAAATTGGATTATACTAAACACAATAGAGATCAGTTTGCCAACTAATATAAAGTTTACCAACAATTAAGCGTTACTTGTTAAAACTACACAATCGGTTCCTTACTCGCTAAATGTGTCTACTTACATATATCGACTCAAAACATCAAATAAATATTGCACTCCACTGGGGAGGCGAATCTGCTAACAAAGTTACTTGGTAGGTAGGTACCTCTCCGACATACATTACATATTGAACAACTCAGTTGCTTGTTAGTAC
Organism: Epinotia brunnichana; assembly: GCA_963854355.1. NCBI lineage: Eukaryota > Metazoa > Arthropoda > Insecta > Lepidoptera > Tortricidae > Epinotia > Epinotia brunnichana. Next base: position 33,571,401 of record OY977936.1, read on the forward strand.
ATACCATTCACTTGAGTCCCAAATTCCACCTTTTAGTCTTACGTAACGAGAAATTTTACTTATACATGACAAATTGGTAAAAAATGCCTACATTTTGTTTTCGACATCTACATTCTCATAAGGCTTCTTCGTAATAAACTCCTACGTTGATCTGAAACAGACGAAAAATAAGTTACTCGTTTTGTATTATCAAATCATACATAACCACTAATATCGGCTTTTACCTTCGTGTACCTATTGTTGGGAGGAAAAACTGTTAGACATTGACTTATAAAAGGTCTTCTTTGTTATAACTTTGTTATGATAGATATGAACTTATGATGATACGTGAATGGGGCAATATTGAGACGCAGATGAATCAAGTTCTATTTTTGCGATCATAAGTTCTGGTACGATGGACGGACGATCTACGCCCATCAAATAAGATTGATTTTATGGTATTTTAAAAGAAGTTTGGCTTCATGAAAATGGCAAATAATTAGCTGAGCAATAAAGGCTCGTTAGGTACTCACATATTATTCAGTACTTATACTACACCACATGTATGGGACAGCCGTCTTTTGCATTTGCGACGTGGTCCAGCGGTGGCGGGATGACGACGTACGTGTCGCGGCTGGTCGAGGGCAGGCACTCGTCGTCGAACAGTGGGGGCGGCGGGATGACGTCATCGTCCACCTCCTCCTCAATCACCTCCTGTCTCTTGCTCTTTCCAGGCATGTAGTTCATCACACACGTCACCGCAATCAGGAACAGAAAAAATATGAACACTATGTCGAACATGATTAGGAAATTTAGCATTACAAGTTGCATCACGTTAGTCCGGAACTGCCAGGTCGCATTCTGCGCGTTCAATCACTGTACAATTATTTTCCTCATTCACAGCAACGTAATCTGCATCTTTAAGCATTTTTTCAACATTGTCTTATGAAACTTTTAACGGCACGTTGGATGTCAGGGGTCAAGAATCTGGAACAAAAAAGAACAACCATGAGTATTTTTATGCTTGTACCTTTGTACAAGCCTTGTAACGTCAAGTAAGGAAATTACGTCAAAGTAACTAAATTAAATAATAGCTTCAAATGTCTCGTGAATTTAGGAAAGGGGCAGAAAGTTTGCCCTTTACAGGGTTAATTATCCATTAAAATGATTTGCAAGGCTGGTTCCTCGGCCTGTATACATTTCTGTGAAAAATATTGTATCTCTAAACAGGTTTTCCTTGCGGTTTCCAAAAATGGATAAATTGGTTTGGTACTCGTTGTTCTCGACCCAAATAATTTATTGTTCAACCCTTCATTTGGATGCGTGTTTTGTGTTTTTTCAGCCGATCGTAATAAAATAAACGATTGGCGATATTTCAAACGTTTTGCGATTGTGCCAACGTATTCGTAGCTAGTAGCAGGGTTGCACCAAACCGAGAACTCGCCTAGTGGGTTAATAAAAATAAATAAATGGCTTGTCTGTCATGGATCGATCTTCATAAACTTATTGCATTTCAAGCTAACACACAGATAGGCTCTACTTCGGCTCTCACTTCTAACGTTTTTGATTATTAGTTCTTAGTTGGTAAAGCCCTTATTGTCCAAGGAATTAGAGACATATTCAGATAATTGTGAGCACTATGGCCGCTCACATATATCTGATGGCGACTGTAAGGGCAAGGTAACGTTCAAATCATGCCTTCTTTCTGTATGTAAGGATAATGGAGCAGTATTTTCTATTAAATGAAAATCACCGAGAAACGAAATAGTAGGTATCTACCTTAAAAAATGTAGATTGTTGTTCAATAAATGTTAATGTATCCTCTTTGGGGGAGGCCTATGTCCAGCAGTGGACGTCTTTCAGCTGATATGAACTAATATTAATGTAACATATCAAGTAATTCACGTCATATAAATATGCCTTTGTGGTATACTGTAATAGAAAAAAATATATATTTGTGGTTACATTTTATATCAGGTAAACATCAAAATAGCCCGAATATCCACATCATGGCCGGCAAAATACTTGTACATGTTGGGCTAACAAAATACGAAACACATAAGGCGACCGAATCTAGCAAGATAGTCCCTCGTCCAAAGTACCTAATAAGTACTTTTGCCTTTTTTCTTGTACCATTTTGTTCCCTAGAGGCTCGACAATTTAGTACTCGGCGAAAATTTGAGGCCCGAAATTGTACTTACCTTATTTTGTTTGCCCTGACAAAATTTAGATGGCATCAAAGCGGGGAAATAATCCGAGGTGATATTTTTATTATAACAAATTGTCGCTTTGGAACAAGTTCAGGTCATTATAGCTGGATGTTCGCAAAATGTGATTTATTTGTGGTAAGCTTCATAGGTACATAATATACCGAGGGGTAGTCACTAGTCGGTGCAGTACCGGTACCACTCCAAGAACCTGGACTGAGATTTCCGGTACTGAGCCAGTACCGGGAATTCCCGGTTCTTCGGTACTTTTCGGTACCTAATGAGTATTTTTTTGTAATTAAATGACAAATTATTGAACTAAAACGCCAATATTAATTCAATTATAAGATTCTAAATCAACCGGGAAAAATAATCAAACAAACAAAATACTACAACATAGTTTTATAAATAACATAGCAAAAATTAGCGGAATAAGATAACTTGTTTTTATTAGTTGTTATAAAATCGTGTATTAAGGTTGCACGATGTAATGTTCTCACTACAATTCTCATCTATTGGTTAATCTATAATTCTATACCTATACTCTATAGGTACTAATATTGTGAAAAGGAAAAGTCTGTGACATTGTAGTGTTGTGTGTATGTAAGTTTGTATGTAGTGGGCTAGGAGTAGGAGGTAAATAACGGTTCCGTAAACCACTTATCCAATTTCAAAAGTGATTTCACGTATGATTGGACTTTCTGGATGGACAGATACTATTTTTTTTACCGACGAATCAACATTGCACAATGAAACAATCATTAAAAAAACAGTATTTCTTTGTATTGAGTATAAGCAGGAAGGGGTAAGGGCTTAAAGCCGAGCCCCTGGTGTAAGCCCACCGTGACACTGAACCTGTCGGTGATACCGCCCCTCGATCAGACGTTTCTACAACATCTGTCATACATAGATCGAATCAGCCTTACATCGTACTTCCCTGGCACACTTTCTCATTCAAGGCCCACCACAAAACCTCGCGAGGAACTTGGTCGTAAGCCTTCTCCAGGTCAACAAACACCATATGAAGTTTTTTTTTGCGCATGTCTAATATTTTTCGCATAGTTGACGAAGTGCGAATGTGGCGCTGCTACAAGCTGCTGTAGCCCTGCCCGGCATAAATCCAAATTGGTTGTTCGTTATTTCACTCTTATCTCTCATTCGTCTCTCTATCACTTTTTCCCACACTTTCATACTATGTGACATAAGATTTATTCCTCTATAGTTGTTACATTCATTTACCCCCCCCCCCCCCCCTGTTTTTTAAATGTATATGTATTTCAAATACCAAACCATGTTGTACAGTGGACTGAGATATTTAGTTAAATCAAATGGATGAAGAGCCTATCAATCTTACTAAGTACCTACGCATAAACTAAATAAAATAAAAATATTATTTCAATTACAAGTAAACCCAAACTACTTAGTAGTGAAATAGCAATACCTACGTAATATTATTTTTCTCAAACATGCAATGAAATATTATCTTTTTACGTTCCTTATAACAGACTCGGAAGTATCCTTTTTCGGGCGCAGCATCTCGAGGCGGCCTGAAATGGGATTTCATACAACTTTTCAGGCCTAGGCCTACAAAGTAACTTTTTAATTTTCATTCCACTATTTCTGGCACAGCATCACGGCATTCAGCCATGAAAATTAGTTTGATTTGAGGATTTTTATTTATTTATTTCATTGCATGTTTGAGAAAAGCACTATACTTGCCTCGGCGTGAAAACGGATTCCCGGCCTCGTATTTCTATCCGGCCTCGCTACGCTCGGCGGTCTATACCTACTTGGCCAGAAATCCGTGTTTTCCCGGCCTCTGATGTAATGAACTATTACTAGTTTAAAGATGATTATAACATTACACGTTATCATATTCAGAAATTTTGCACCTAATGTGATTTTATAGGTTTTAAACCAATTATCTTGTGATATTTTGTTAATTCTAAGTATTACTTTTCCCGTTCGTGTTTATTCAGAACTAAATATAACAACAAAAAATTTTACTATAAAATTGAAGTTTTGTTTCAAGAAATTGCCATTTAAATACAAAAAATACTCAGTACCGAAAAGTACCGAAGAACCGGGATTTTCACCAGCCAGAACCGGCCCTGGGTTTTTTGAAAAATCCCGGGAGCATGCACTAGTAATCACGTAACGTTTTGAGATTGCGTTAGTACAATTTAACTGTCATTTTCCCGTTCTAAAATTAACATTTAGATCTACTTGACGCGCGTACAATGCGTAACGTGATCGACCTGCAGACCCCTTTGTTGGAATAATATTCAGAACATTCAAGAATAATAGAAAAAATCAAAACGTGGTTACTGGTAAGTGTGTAAGTGTGGTTATATGAAGAAGTTGTGCAGGAAAAGAACCAATTTGTCCTGAATACGACCACAAGATTACTGTACATTATATCATCGACAGCCCACCACATGCACAATACCTCACGCACACAAAGCTATTGTAATTTCACGGCTTAACGAAATCAAATAACTTCAGTCATGATATTGAATATCGATTACCAAAGAAGGAGCGCGTCGAAGAGGGCTAATACCTATGACGATTTACGTAATAAATATTTACGTAAAATTGGGCCAAATCCGGGGCCTATTTTGGGTTTTGACGAGTCACCGGTCTTGTCTATACACGCCGTGATAAATTGCCCGTCGGCGGCTGCCCGATCGGCCCAGTCATTAACTACACAGTTTGTGTAGTTCCCTACACGGGTTGGGCTTTAAAGCCTTCAATCTAATATAAGTTTGGGGTGTGTTGTAGGCGTTTATTAAATTACAGGTACAGCTTAAGAATAGTTAGACAAACTCATTTGCGAGATGTTTATCTACTCGTGTGTTCGCAAGCGTTCGTAATTAGACCAAGTGTAAACAATTCGGCACAAATACGAGGGAGACGTTTGGTGTGTACTAGCGTGTTAATTACTTAGTCCCTCTTACAAAATATAGATTGAATAGTTCTAAATTTTAGAATTCTTGAATGGTGTTACAGGGTCATTGTCAGATTTAGGTTCGCGTCTCTTCGGTGGACATTGCCAAAGTTAAGGGCTATAAAGCCTAATTTTTGGTTGATCTCTGAATCCGCATAAACGGCGTTGCCCCTTCTATAATTCTATGCGATAAAAACTATTGACCACCGGAAAGATGATTTTGTGTCTGACAATGACCCAACACTAAAATTAAACTTGAACATACTAGTAACTAAATGCAGTGGAGTTTTATGAGAATGGATATAATTAGCATGCTATTTTTCAGTAACTAGGCCATTCATGCTGACTGACATATGAATCATGCCTCTACGTGCGATACCCGCTACAGAGCAGGAAAACGCTGCCACGCGCTAGGGTGTAGCACATAATTATAGTGTTGCGTGGCCTCGAATTGGCTACATAGTACTGATAGCTACCTAATCAAATGTATTTTTTAAAGTACGTCAAGACATACAATGGAAGAACAGGATGAAAAGTAGAGTTTAAAAAAAATCTCCCAACAAGCGGAAATAAATGGTTTACCTGACTATAGCATGAATTGTTTGCAAATTTAATTTATGCTATCCTGAAAAGATTATAATTTCCACAAACGACCTCATGGGATTCAAATCGAAATATTGCTGTAATTACGATAAATATTACTTGGGGAAAATGATATGAGTAGTTATGATTCCCGGCTGACGCCCGCGGTCAAAGGATCTTTTTAATATGTATCGTAAAAAATTTTTCATCAAAGCGCTTTCGCGCAGAATGCCTGTGACCGCTTTATAAACATACTGAATAATTAAATATGCTTACTAGGTTTTAATTATAACATTTCTCGCTCAGACAAAATAATTATTCTGTTCAACCCTCATCAAGTAAATAGTTTCATGGCCGGACACGACTATTTAACAAAAACCGACTGACAACATATTTTTATACCAGTATCAATTTGAGGAAGAAATTCAACATTATCAGAGGGGTAATCACTTAACGTTCCGAACGCGCGTTAGTACAATCCAACTGTCATTTTTAACCGATTTCAGAAAAGGAGGAGGTTATATGTTCCACTGTATGTATTTTTTTTATGTATGTTCCCCGATTTCTTCAATTGTAGACCAATTTACAAAATTCTTTTTTTATTCGAAAGAGTATACTCCTGAGGTGGTCTCATTGTAACCAAGTCAGGATCTGATGATGGGATCCTAGGAAAATTGAGGGCAACCCTCAAATTTTGTAGGCACGCGTGTAGTGATTTCGGTATTTTCTATTATAACCCGTGTATTTACCCTCGGAAATCGTAATTTTGGTGAAGTGGAACTGATAGTGAAGAACACAGATGACTTATGGAACTCCTCAAAGATGTAAATACGTCAATGATTCTGACATGATTCCGTTGAAGTAGCAACTAATGAATTGTCAATTCTGAGATCCTTGAGGAATCGACGACACTCCTCAAATATTATCAGCCCACATATAGCAACTTGGGTTTTTTCTGTAATAATCAACGCATTTGCTCTCGGAAAGCTCATGTGGTAAATTGGAAAGGAAATGTGGAAATTTTCATGTACCATGTTGGTTGGCGAAGTACTGAATTGAAGTCGGTTTAAACTTTGTAAAGTTATACATATATAAAATTGGACCGTTACTTATAGAGTGACAGACAACGCACAGCCTATACCACTAAAGATACAAGCATGAAATTTGGAACACATATTCTTCAAGTGACGTAGAGGCTTTTATGTAAGCTGGAGCGTGTGTGGCACCTCCCTTAGTTTTTGTTGACAGTAACACTTGGCTGTCACATTTTTGAGTTGTCAAATTTTTCTCACCACAAGATGCTTGGCATAACCTCATTTTTGGTCGACACTAATGTCGGGGGTTTTTTGGTTAAATAATTGGTAATATCGCTCGCCTTGAAGGCACACGGCTGCCCGAGTGTTTGTTTGGATATTTGGTGGAAATTAGTGCAGTGTTGGTGAATTTGTGCTGTGAGCTGTGACGGAACCGCGCATTGTTGGCATCAGCCCGCGGAGCCCCGGCAGCGACTACAGGAGACTTGGTTTACTTGACCTTGACTGGACTTTGACGTAAACTAGACAGACTCGACAAATATCGTGTCGGCGGAATTCCAGTAAGTATAAAAAGTTTGAAATTTTGATTGCCATTATATATGATATATATGACCCGCGATTCGCGAGGCAAGTTCAGTCCGTAGCATTAGGCGAGGGACTTAACAGAGGTCATCAGGTATCGTACTTAAGTCCTCCATGGTCTCAGCCAAGACTACTATCATCATCATCATCATCATATCAGCCGAAAGACGTCCACTGCTGGACATAGGACTCCCCCAAAGAGTGCCACAATGGCCGGTCCTGCGCCACCCGCATCCAGCGGAAGACTACTATATCGACAGCAAACCGAAGGTGAGTGATCTACTCGCCGTTGATGTTGATGCCTAGCCTTCTCCAGTCCAGAGTCTTGAAAACATCCTCCAGTGCAGCGGTGAACAGTTTAGGAGAAATAGCTTCTCCTTGTCTGACTTTCCGCTGCAGCTGAATAGGTTTCGAGCTTTGGTCCTGGAGTCCAACTGACATAGTGGCGTTCTCGTACAAACACTTCAGAACTTCGATATAGCGGTAGTCAACTTGGCACCGCTGGAGAGACTGTAATACAGTCCAGGGTTCAACCGAATCGAAGGCTTTCTCGTAGTCCACGAACGCTAAGCAGAGAGGCAGGTTATACTCTTCAGTCTTCTGTATAACCTGGCGAAGCGTGTGGATGTGGTCTACGGTACTTAAGCATCTTCGGAAACCGGCTTGTTCGGGAAGCTGGAAGTCATCTAGCCTGCGTACGAGACGATTTGTAATGACTCTCGAAAACAGCTTATAGACATTGCTCAGAAGTGAGACATGAATTATAAATATAATGAATTTGTTCTCACAAAACTGTCATTGAGTTTTGTTTGATGACTCACGCTAATTGGCTACACAATTATTTGGAAATGCCCATACCTAGTACGTATTGGGCGAATATTTTGAACCCATTCTTTAAAAAAGTGTTTCGTTGAATCAATTTTGGTACGTCACACAAAAAAAGTTCTATAATAATACGTTATATCTAAATGCTTTTATCTTTCAATAGGCTGAATCCCAGCCTCTTATCTATCTACGGAAAAAGACGTACATAAGAAACGTTTTCCTTGTTATTTCCGCTCCGACAACATCGAGAAGAAATTGATACCTACAGCACTTCTGAGGGTGGGCTCTCTTAACACATCTATGTTGGTAAGTGATATTTATGTTTAGTCAGGAATAAAATAAATGGGAAGTACGTATTAATTATTAATTTATTATATTAAGGGGACGTAGGTTCGTGGTCTTCTCTCCCTCTCACTGAGCATACGCGTGAGCGAGATGGAAGCGCGTGTTTGGAAGCGCGGATATCATGTTTTTTAACATTAAATTTTTGTGCGTTTTAATGAATAAAAAAGTAATAGCTGATTTCCCTCAAACATAACATTGTCGATTTTTAGAACCAATTTTAATATGATTAGCAGCGGGCCTAGCATAGTTGCTATCACTTGTCACGAGATAGTGGATATGATTCCGTATCGATCGAGATACGTTAACCAAGCATGCAAACATGGTTTCCAAATGCCCCGTCGACTATTTGACAGCTAGTCACTTATTGCACGACAAGTGTCAAAAGTTGTCGTGCTTCAAAAACTCTAGCCTCTATGCCTTTTATAAATTTGTTGGTAATATTGGATGAATGCTTGCACACAAATAGGATGTTTTATTTATTATGACACCAAATTAAGACGATTTTGTAATGCCTTGAGTTTAACACACTTAAGCTACTTTTTAAAATATACGGTTAGTGACATTCTGCATTCCTTTATTTGCGGGCGCATATTAATATTATAAATGCGAAAGTGTCTGTCTGTCTGTAACCTCTTCGCACTTAACCGATTTAGATGAAATTTGGTATAGAGATAGTTTGAGCCCCGGGGGGGGACATATGATAGTTCTTATCCTGGAAATAGCTACGACATAAACGATTTCTACGCGGACGGAGTCGCGGGCAGAAGCCAGTAAACAAATAAATAAATATTAGGGGACTTAAATACAGACACGCAGGCAATAAAAGCAGGAAAAAAAAAACAATCAAATTACCGATTCAAAATGGAGTTATCCAACGTTGACAGGGATACATGACAAATGATAGCCGTTACCGTTTTGTATAACATGGTGGCTGGTTAATGTGATAGATTATCGTAATTTGACGTCTCAACTTAGTTTACTTTATCTAAGTGCTTCCGAGGTGACGATAAGCTATTTTGTGCATCAAAAAAACCTCAATTTCCGCACTGTTTCAAGTAAGTATATTTTTTATACGAGAATAACATACAATCACTTGCTAAAACATATTTATAGGTAACATTAAATAAAATAATAAATATTTGGCGATAATCTTACACAAATCGACCTACCTAGTCCCAAACTAAGCAAAGCGTTTACAATGGGTACTAGACGACGATATACGTACTTATGTAGATAAATAAATACTTAATACATAGAAAACATCCATGACTCAGTAAGAAATATTCGTGCTCATCACACACATAAATGCCCTTACCGGGATTCGAACCCGGGACTTCCGGCTTCGTAGGCAGGGTCACAACCAATTAGGTTACAGAGGGCATCGTTTTTAGGGTTCCGTACTCAAAGAGTAAAACGGGACCCTATTACTAAGACTTCGCTGTTCGTCCGTCCGTCCATCTGTCTGTCCTCAGGCTGTATCTCAAGAACCGTGATAGCTAGAGAGTTGAAATTTTCACAGATTATGTATTTTTGTTGCCGCTATAATAACAAATACAAAAACAAAATAAAATAAATATTTTTATTGATAATGGTACGTAACCCTTCGTGCGCGAGTCCGACTCGCACTTGGCCGGTTTCTTTTTTATTTGTAGATATTTCACGATTTTATTTTTTTGGCTTGTCAGTTGCTGTTGCCGAAAACAGCAAAAAAAAATCCATCACATATATAGAGTGCGCAAGTAGATGGCATCATGTGATGAATTGGGCGAGGGCCTCCGGCCTCGTCACGCTGATGAGTTGCCAGTCCATATAAAGGTAACTTAGGTGTATTGTTTCTCGAATATAATGGTCAATAAGACAAAATCAAATCAATCAAATCGAATATATTTATTTGCATAGAATACAGTACAAAGGGATGTCACATTATTATTTTACTTAGATTTGAACAAGTTACCATCCATTGTCCTTAATTCTCCGGGCAGACGGTTGTGGATGGCAAATTGCCAAAACACATATTTGGTGCGCCCTATAACGTACATAAATAAAAACTTTGTTCTATAAAGCGCGCGGTTGTTTTATGCGGTAAACGCTGCGGTTCTATAGATACCTGCGCTTGAATATTACCGAAAATTGTCCAATAAAAGTCACACATTACGGATTTGAGGTTTCTAATTGAGACACACTTTTCTTTTGCAGGTCGCTGCCAACTTTCGATACGCTGGAAGTAGAGGGAGCGGAGAGAAAGAGAGGGAGGATGACCCTCCAGCACAAGTGCGCCACCCGCAAGACGCCCGTCTGCTGCGGTTAGCTCAGGAGAAGCGGGCAAACGCAATAAATACTTATGTATTAGTCTTGGCCAGATAATTAAGAACACGATTTTTTTCCCAGTTGCGTTGCATATACACTATGACTTTTCAAAGGACGATGACCAACTTAGTATGGACGCGTGCCCACACAAAAATTGCAATGTCCAAAGTTAACGTATATTTTATTTTAAAGCCCATTGGACGTAGATTTCGTATTTCTTTCTTATTTTTAATTTAAAGCTGGAGGAGTCTTATATTTTCTGATTGAAAAAATACGCCTTGTAATGACTTCGCAAGTTATCGTAAGCTACAGAGACTTTGCCGCAATTTCATTCGAAGGCGTTTCAAGTAACAGTAAACAATTGTTTTCATTTAGTTTTATAGTATTGAAGTATTTTCGATAAAATGAAGGTGATTGGATCATCATCGACATCATCTGAGGCTTTATAGTTATTGGTGGGCCCTGGCCTAGTCGAGTATATTCCTCCACGATTCAGACTTAATGTGATGTAATATAAGCAGTTATTTTTATTTTACAACACAAATGATGTGTTAACTAGGTACCTGAAAGGTGTCTATTTTGAATGAACTTATAAATAGGTATTTTTTGCACTAAGTACATTACTAAACCAGAAATATACATACATGGAGCCGAAATATAATTCCTAAAAAACGAACACTACACACCGATATTAAAATGAATTCAGCACAATAATTCTCCATAGCAGGTAAAAGAGAATGTTTACACAAAATACACCTGAATAAATGTTTGCGTTAGTTTTTAATATTATACAAGTTATTTTATGCTGTTCTCCTGCTATTCAACAAAAGAGGGCGATAGGTTGACAATTCCAGTTGATAAGTTGAGGTCAATCACTGACATGACTGTGTCAATGACATGAACAATTAGTTTCTACTCGGCGACAGGTGGCGCTTGTGAGATAATCGTATAACGCTTGAAAACAATGGTCTTTCCTTGGCATTAATTCGCATCGCTAACCATTGTCTATTGACTGACTGGAAAACTGTCAATTTAAAAAAAATATGATAAGACAAGTTGTCAAATATAAAATATTATGTTTTTCCAGGAAACCAAAAATGTTACTAAATATGTTTTTGCGACACAAAGGACTCAATCTTAATTGTAACATAATAAAGCTACGCACCCATAATAAGGAAACAGGCAAACCCGCTGGATAAAATGTATAAATTATTTTCATCCAGTGGTCCGCAGTCCACACAGGTGAAAAAAATTGTCGGGTAAGTGGCTACGGAGATAAACCCGTACCTACGTATGAACTTTTTCTGTATATAATATTACTAGCCGCTTGCGCAGCCAGATAATGCAGGCAAACTCGCGGGATTAAATGTACCCCATGTCCATGCAGAAAATCCATTCTAAACACAGCAGAAAGAGTGGTTCCGGTCCGGAGATTATCCCCACATGCAAACTTACGAAGCTACAATATATAAAAATATAGATAAGCTAGTATAGAAAAACTGCCGACACGGCTCCCACGTATTCAAAAAAACAGGCAAATCCGCGGAGTACAATAAATCCTACATCCAACTGGAAACTCCACCTACACCACCACATAGACCTGAAAGAATTTTTGAAATCTGATAAGTAAATAGTTCCAGATAAGAGTATTACCCCACATGCTTACTAACTTGACTGCCTACTACATACAAAGATAGATAATAAATTAAATATAGTTATTTTTTTTAAATACCATGTTTATAGCTAGCCACGAACGAAACAGGGAACACAAAATAGGCGCAATTATAACGCCGAGTTGCGGAAACCCAGTCTGCGAATATAAGGGAACAGGGTAGAAGTGTGTTGTTCGGACCCAGGAGAAGGACTCCAAGCATCATTAGGTTCCGGTTTTCGCATAGTCCTCACTCGGCTCGGAAGGTAAACTATAATCATAACATAACATACCATAATGGTGAAAAAAAAGATATAATACATGTTGATTTTATTTGACTGCCGAAGGAGGGTGTCACTTTTCGAGTGTACTTTATATCTAGGACTTTGTCTATTTTTATTTAGCACACATCCTTTTTAGGGTTCCGTACTCAAAGACTAAAACGGGACCCTATTATTAAGACTCCGCTGTCCGTCTGTCTGTCTGTCTGTCTGTCTGTCTGTCTGACTGTCTGTCTGTCTGTCTGTATGTCTGTCTGTCTGTCTGTCTGTCGGTCTGTCACCAGGCTGTATCTCACTGATACCGTGATAGTTACGGTTGAAAATTTCACAGATGATGTATTTCTGTTGCCACTATAACAACAAATACTAAAAACAGAATAAAATAAATATTTTATTGATAATGTTACGGAACCCTTCGTGCGCGAGTCCGACTCGCATTTGGCCGCTTTTTAGATTATGGATGCCGATATAATTATTATTGATAATGGAATATGTAAGCATAGTTGTGCCTGATGGTAAGTATAAACCGGTGCCTATGGACGCGTGTGCCTCCAGAAGAAACACAAGCGCGTTGCTGAGCCTTTATTGATTTGAGAGTCAACTGTATTGACAGGCAAACGGTATGTCTAATGGTAATCATACACCGGTGCCTATGGACGCGTGTGCCTCCAGAAGAAACACAAGCGCGTTGCTGAGCCTTTATTGATTTGAGAGACAACTGTATTGACAGGCAAACGGTATGTCTAATGGTAAGCATACACCGTTGCCTATGGACGCGTGTGCCTCCAGAAGAAACACAAGCGCGTTGCTGAGCCTTTATTGATTTGAGAGTCAACTGTATTGACAGGCAAACGGTATGTCTAATGGTAAGCATACACCGTTACCTATGGACGCGTGTGACTCCAGAATAAACACAAGCGCGTTGCTGAGCTTTTATTGATTTGAGAGTCAACTGTATTGACAGGCAAACGGTATGTGTAATTGTAAGCATACACCGTTGCCTATGGACGCGTGTGCCTCCAGAAGAAACACAAGCGCGTTGCTGAGCCTTTATTGATTTGAAAGTCAACTGTATTGACAGGCAAACGGTATGTCTAATGATAAGCATACACCGTTGCCTATGGACGCGTGTGACTCCAGAAGAAACACAAGCGCGTTGCTGAGCCTTTATTAATTTGAGAGTCAACTGTATTGACAGGCAAACGGTATGTCTAATGGTAAGCATACACCGTTGCCTATGGACGCGTGTGCCTCCAGAAGAAACACAAGCGCGTTGCTGAGCCTTTATTGATTTGAAAGTCCACTGTATTGACAGGCAAACGGTATGTCTAATGGTAAGCATACACCGTTGCCTATGGACGCGTGTGACTCCAGAAGAAACACAAGCGCGTTGCTGAGCCTTTATTGATTTGAGAGTCAATTGTATTGACAAGCAAACGATATGTTTAATGGTAAGCATACACCGTTGCCTATGGACGCGTGTGACTCCAGAACAACACAAGCGTGTTGCTGACCCTTTATTGATTTGAGGATTCATTGTGTAGACAGCTACTTAGATTTGTATTATTATGCAGGTGTCTCTCACGCTCAACAAAAATGCGTCGTCGGGAGTCCTGGCGATGTTACCTACGACCACGAACACAACACCACATTCCGAAGGAGTCTATACGAAATAAGCCGCTGCTTACACCGCTGTGTTATTTTACCTATGGCTATGTGGTCTTTTGTAAGTTAAAGGTACTTTACTAGTAATACTTTGCCCCAAATATGAGCGACATGAGGTTCTGCTGTGACTTAAAAATCGTGGCCGTGTAGGTGTAGGTACCTAGTTTACCAATATGCCATTAACCAAACAAGATTAATACTGAGTTATTGACTCGTCTTACGGAGGGCTAACGAAAATAATATTTGGTGAGTTTAAAAGCCTCGCTAGTATAAGGAGTTACACGCGAATTTCACGAAATATCTTACTGGGTGATAGTTCCTCGGTAAAAAATATTAAGCAAATTCTCCGCTTCTCTACGTTTGAAAACTAGGAATGTGGTGATTTCTGGTGATGGTTGCTGTTTGCATTGAATAATATGTACCTAACTTTCTTCTTGTAAATGTAAATAGAAATAGAAATAGAAAATTTTATTGTATAAAACCGTGTAAGTACAAAGGTAGAAGCATGATATTATGGGTTCCAACAGTTATACCCTTTTCGGGCATACAATTTTGTAAATCTTAACCTAGTTACAATTTTATTTATAAAAATTACTACATTATAATATTACACATAACTATAATATTCGTTTAGGTTGTAGAAAACCTTATCTATAAGAAAGTTTTTTAAACACCTTTTGAAGTTATTTCCTTCCAGGCTTTTTATTTCTACAGGAAGATTGTTAAAAATGCGTATGGCTGATATGAATGTACTTTTATTGTATATGGATGTACTTACTTTTGGGACAGTAATATCATATTTGTATTGATACCGTACGCTAGGTTTGCACGATCTCCACTGAAAGCATTCAGGGTAGTTTTTAACAAGTAGGCATAATTCTAGTATATAAATACCGGTAAGAGTCAGGAAACGCTCTTCTCGGAAAATGTTTCGAAGTGATTCCACAATGTACATTCGGTAAACAGTCCTTAGGCATCTTTTTTGCAGTATGAACGTTTTATGCACATCAGTGGAATTTCCCCAATAAATGACTCCATAGGTAAGTAATGGATAGATTGTTCCGTAATATGCATTTTTTACTATGTTTTCAGAGCAAGTTTCCGAGAGAATTGACAAAGCATAGCATCGACTAGAGATCATTTTATTTACCTTGTCAATGTGCGCTTTCCAATTCAGATGTGAATCTATTTCGACTCCAAGAAAGTTTACATGGTTTACTTCATCTATTACAGTATTTTCGTTTGACACTACAAGGGACTTCGGAATAGATTTATAATTTCTGAATTGGATAAGCTTGGTTTTGTTGAGGTTAACATTGAGGTTAATACTATTTAGCCATTTTATAATTTTCGTTAATTCGTTATTTACATGTTCTTGCATACTTTCACTGGTGTTTTCCCTTGAAAATAGCATAGTGACGTCGTCAGCATATAAAACACATGGCACATCGACTATGTTGGGAAGTTCATTCAGGTAAATGAGAAATAAGAGTGGTCCTAAAATGCTACCTTGAGGTACTCCCATCAGAACTCTCTCAAACGAAGACTGCACATGTTCTACTGTTTTAGTTTGAGCGTTATAGTTTACAATTTCTACTGCCTGCTCCCTGTTACACAAGTAATTGTAAAACAACTGATTTGCGCTTCCCCTTATTCCTATATGATCAAGCTGTTTTAAAATAATGTCAAAACTTACACAATCGAAAGCCTTAGACATATCAATCAGCAGAGATGCACAAGGTTTCTTATTATTCACACTTTCCCAAACAAGCTTTAACATTTCAAATATGGCTGTGGTTGTGGATTTCCCTTTTTGGAAACCGAATTGACATTTATTTAGGATATGATTGACGTCTAGAAACTTTGTCAGTCTTATATGTATAACCTTCTCAAATATTTTTGAGAAACTAGGTAATAAAGCTATGGGCCTGTAGTTACCCGTGTTAGTTTTTTGTCCCTTTTTGAATAGTGGCTTTATTAAGGCTTTTTTGAGATCTTCTGGAAATATGCCAGTCTCCAACATTAAATTTATAATATGCATAAGGGGTTCCGTAATATTGTCCACACATGCTTTGATTACTTGTATGGGAACATTATCGTATCCCGAAGATTTTTTATTCTTTAAAGAAGTCACAATCTTTTTTATTTCGTGGCTATCTACGGGAGCTAGGAAAATACTGTGTGGAGTACTTAGTGTCTTCATTTTATATGCTTTCGGATTAAAAGTATTGACTAAATTTTGGGATATGTAAAATTTATTAAAAATTTCGGCTATGACACGAGGATTTGAAAATGTTGTCCCATCTTTATCTATTTTGGTGATCGAGTTTGGAATGGAATTTGTATAGCTTGTATTTAATTTTATCAAGCCCCATGTAGCTTTTTGTTTATTAGTACTGTTGTTTATGAAATTATCATTTGATATAATCTTAGATTTTTTAATCACGGTCTTTAGTGTTTTGCAATATTGTTTGTACTTTCTTAATGCTTGTGTATTATTTTTGGTTTTTTGATTTATTACATGCATTTTTCTTTTGTTTCTGCTTGATTTCAAAATACCCTTGGATTTCCAGTTTGGTTTTTTTATATAGGTTATTTTAATCCTTTCCAATGGGATGCACAGATTAAAGAGTAGAGAGAAAGTGTCAAAAAAAACTCTATATGCTATATTTGGATCTGTTTCCTTACAAACATCTACAAATTTAATTTGAGCAATATACTTTTTGAATATATCCAAGTGATAGTCAATCCTTCTCCTTTCTACGTACCAGTATTTTTCATTATAACTGTAGCTTGTTGGCAATTCAATAATTTGCCCCGTATGGTCCGATATTCCTAAATTCATAACTCTTGAAGTATATTGGTGGGAGTTTGTAAGTAGATTGTCAATACATGTTTGTGAAGTGGGTGTTATTCTAGTAGGCTCATCAATTGTGTGCCTCATATTAAATTTAGCTAGCATTTCCAAAAACATACTTGTTTCTCTGTCTTTATTTAAAATGTTTACGTTGAAATCACCAGCAATAATAATTTTACGTTTTAAATATCGCGATCGAAGTGTTATTTTACTTAAAAGACTTTCAAGTTTATTTATAAATACCTCGAAATTTCCACCAGGCGCTCTATACACACATACAACTATATGATTGATTTCAGGAATTTGGATTCCACAAGCCTCAAAATGTACTTCAACCGACATGTCTGAAATCCATTGAAGGTTGTGAAAGTTCAAAGTTTTTTTCATGTAAATACATACACCGCCACGAGTTTTTCGAGATCTACAGAAGTATGCGGCCAATTTATGTTCATATCAGTTCATAGTCAGATATGATATGCATGCATATCAAATCTGACATATGGAATGCCTAAAACCATTCTTTCTCAATCAGCACCATCTGCATCGCCCTACATATGACCCACTGCTGGGCATAGGCCTTCTCTCATGAATTAGAGGGAACGGGCAGCACTACTGCGCGCTGGCCCAGTGTGGATTGGGGACTTCACATACACCTTTGAATTTCTTTTAAGGTGTGTTAGTGATTGTTTCTCAATAGCGAAACACAATTACTACATACTACCTACATAATTTGAAGTAAAAATAATGTTTACCTATATAGTGGGGATGTTAAAATCACCAGATTATTTGCTACCTATCCTAAGAGTCGAGTATCACTTCTACAAATACCTAATGGAATGAACAGCTACAGATTTAACATAGTATTACTATACTATACCTTGAAACTAAACCATAAGTAAAGCATGTATGTATGTACGTAAGTATGTATATATGTTGTCTCAAATATTTATGACAGTGACATACCTACCTACTTACGATACCTTTTAGATAAAAGTAAAAATAAAACAGCTGGGTTTTAACATCTTCAAGGTTGAAGACTTCACATAAACTTTTTGAACTCCTTCGCAGATGTAGTTCATAATACCTAATATACATGTCATTAAATGATATTACGTACACAGGTTCTGACAAAGGCACTCTATATTCCGAATTTCTTGAAAGAGTTGACAACAGTTTTTACCCGACTGCCCCGGAAGGAGGGTTATGGTTTTAGAGCGTATGTAGGTACAGTCAGGTGCATTCCCGGTCGACCACCCTAAGGGCGATATTCGTTTGGCCGATCGACACGTAACGATCCGAAGGCTCGAATCCGCAACCAATCAGAGAGCGGCTCCTACCTGCTCTTTGAGCGTGTGCGTTTTTGAAACACGTTTTTTTTACAAGCGCTCGGCGTACGCTCCTATGAATGAATTACTTGTTGTTAGTCGGGCAATAAAAGTCTTTTTGAATACGCTTCCACTACTTTTGCGCCACTTAGTAGTAATTTTAAAGCAATGCGCCGAAAAATACCTAGGCCTGAGATAAGGCACAAGCGTACGCCGCGAGTCGATAAATCAATAAATCTCCGAATAATTTAAAACAGATGTTTTGTGCGTGGAGTAAAACTCGGCAGGTATACGACTCTATTAGGAAAGTTCGGTAAGTTTTAAGAGTAATGCCTAACTGCGATTTTCCCATACAAACGATCTCGACTGTTTTCTCCCTGGTTTTTGAACCTAGAGCAATGTTTTTTTCAAATAAGGCCAATATCATCAATATATATGCCGCTATGTTTCGCTTTTTTGGATATTCCTATTTTAAAGAAACTTACAGCGCCTCAAAAATTACATAAACGGCTCAATTGAAATGGCTGCAAATAAAGGCGCAGTATACAAATATAACAACTAATATCTAAAAAAAACAAAACATCGCGGCGTAGATTATTTCTTCTTCTTGCAGTTTCCAAAATTTTATGGTGATTGGTTGCGTTTCGGAGGAGGAAATAGTCTAGAGCAAAACCTCGATTTTTGAGTTTTTTGCGTGGGAATTTTAGTTCGAGCTGCAGTTGTCCTTATCGCATAGACAGCTCCCGCCACCCACAAAAGCGCGACAGAAACGATGCGTCAAAAATTTGAGATTTCAAAAGTTGCTCAGATAGGCATTGCTCTTAACAACTAAATATCAAGGACAACGTCTTCGTAACGTGAAAAAAAACGAAACATTTAAATAGATTTTTCATTTCTCATACTCTGAAAGTAGGCCATTTTTTATCTTAGAAGCGGGATGAAAGTAACCCTAGGTAAGAAAACTGTAGCTATGGACCTATGCAGTAGCGGAAACCTATTACAGCCCCTCTCTTGTAGGATTATTTTAAAAGAAAACTAAGCCTGTGCTGAGCCATGCTAAAACCTTGTCTTCTTTTTTCAAAAATTACCCTGTTGTTTTTTTTTCTATAATATCTAAAAAACGAAACGCTCTCGCTAGCATTCGTTTAACCTAAATATGTCGGGGTGCAATTGATCACTTCCATCTCTTGGTTAACAATCTACTATTGACTAGAATTGGTGTTATGAAAGCTTTACTTCCAAAAATACAATCTACGCGCACAAAGACGTGGTAAGATTCTAATCTCTTTTTAAACAATTATTTTGTGAGACAATCCCTAAAAGTGAGAAAATTGACAACATTTCATTTTTGTCATTTGTTTATTTTATATGTCCCTTGAAAAATAATAGAACACGTTTGATTTCTTATAAAAATATTCATTTGAAATGAAGGTCATTCCAAAAGAGCGTAGACGACTTGATATGCCTGAATCAAGCCAACAACCATTGCCTGTAGTCGGTAATTAGATAAACTAAAAATGACATTTAACACATATTCCGTAATATTACTAACCCAAATTATTTTGGATTTAGCATCAGTTGCAAATTTGAAATATTGTTGTGCCTGTGCACATATGCACTGATGTGATCGTCAAGTGATTGACGCGACATTGTTAACGCTGGGTCTAGCGTGGTAATTATGGCGTGTTTCCCCGCGCCTGGTGTAGTATGGTGATAATGGCCTGGTGTTTAGCTGGCAAGGATCTTTAATATTTATTGATAAAATATCTTAGGCTATTACAATTTAAAACTATTACAATTAATTATTAAAACAGTCCTGCACAGTTGTCAATTATTAACCGTTGTGTTGAGCTTTAATTTGTAGCTTGTAGGCTTAAGGCGCCGTAGGTTCAGCGAAGTTAAGCGAACATAGTTTTTGAAACAATATAATGCGTCTGTTTATAATAATATGGTTTCAAAAAAATATGAATAGTAATCTTGAGGCTTTTCTGCAGGGGAATCAGTGATTCGAAACACGATTAGGCAATTTTCGCTCGATAGAAAAAAATCACGAACATAGGTCTAAAACATATTAAAATTCACTTTAAACATTCGTAGCAAATCAATGGCTAAACATATTAAAATTGGTTCTAAAAATCGGCAATAACATGTTTGAGGGAACTTAGTGATTAATTTTTTATTTATTTAAACGCACAAAAAATTAAAAAAACATGAAATCCGCGCTTCCAAACACGCACTTCCATCTCGCTCACGCTTATGCTCAGCGAGAGGGAGAGAAGACCATGAACCTACGGTGCCTTAATCAACATTACGTTTAGAAGGCAAAGTCATGGACAAGAAAAAAACAACAAAAACATGTATATTTCTTTATTTCACAACAAAACACTTTACATGAAAATATCACAGAATAACAAAATAAAGTTATGGGCCTCATTCTTCACTGGCCTGCAAAAGAAGGTATAACAGTTTTAGTTATCGTCACGCTTATGACTATGAGTCTCGTATTATTTGGACGCCATAAATACCGACGTCCGAGTTGATTAGATTTAAAACATTTCTCGTCGGTAAAAATGGCGTTTGAAAAATCAAAATCTCTGAATTCTCGCGCGAAACTTACTCGATGTGCGCGATGAGCTTCAGTCAGCGCGATTATTTTCGCAGGTCTTCTGTTGTGAATTCCATTTTTATGCAAATGTCTTCTTATTGTTTTTAAAATGTTTACACTAAATATGGTTTGCACGCACACTTTCCTAATTGCACCCTAATTGGTCATTGAACAAAATGGGCGGGGATTAGCTAGTTGCGCCGAACAAGGAAAAAATTTCTTAAATGGTCGACCGGGACTGCTTTTGACTGTATTCATATTCATATTCATTTATTTGCTGCAACCATGGTATTTACAGGATGTTCTTAAAATTAATCAGTACAGACATGGACCCTACTAGGGTGTAGCAACATGTTTAAATACTAAACTAACCTAAACATACATATATTTAAAAAAAATCAACATATTGTTATATTTATATAAAATCTGCACATTAGATAACAACATACCTACTTGATTGCATTTGCACCATCTATTAAATTGTAAAAAATTATTGCCCCATGAACTCCTGCAGCGAGTATGGGCATTCAGTTAGGAGGTAAGTTTTAAGTTTATTAACAAAAGTGTTATATGTAACTTCGTTTCTTATAAGCTGCGGGATTTTATTGTAGATTCTAATAGACATTGCGTAAGGGCCTTTACTGAACATTGTTAGTTTGGCGGGAACTGCTTGAATTATTTTATTGCGATGGCGTAAGTTGTGTGCATGAGAGTTGAAGTTTTCCGGTTTGGGATACAGACTAGGATACTTATGGACAAATTTGCACGTTTCCAATATGTACAGAGATGTGAGGGTAAGAATTTTTAATCTACAGAAGTGTGGTCTGCAACTCTCTTCATTTCTTATGTTGCTGAGAACTCTTACGCATCTTTTCTGCAATAAAAATAGATCTTTGGCATTTGCACTACTGCCCCACAACATTATTCCATATTGCAACCATGATTGGGCAAAAGCATGGTAGGCACATATAGCAGTTTTCAAGTTGGTGTTTATCAATATTTGTCTCAGGGCATAAGCAAATCTAGATAATTTTATCGATATTTTATCAATGTGGACTTTCCAGCTTATATGTTCGTCGATGTTTAAACCAAGCAGTGGACAGGTTTTGGCAGTTTCTAATTTGTTATTTTGGTAGGAATAGTTAATATTTAACGCTGTTCTCTGGTGGGGTCTAAACTGTATTATGTTAGTTTTTTGCAAATTTAGGTTCAGATTGTGATCTTCAAGCCAAGGTAAAATTGTATCAAATATAATATTCAGGTTATTTGTAACTTCATCTGTGTTTATGCTAGGAAATATAGTTGAAATATCGTCTGCATATAGGAAGGATTTGATATTAATAGTATTTAATAGTTTCGGTAGGTCGTTAATGTATAAGATAAACAAAATGCATCCCAGTACGCTTCCTTGTGGAATAGAGCATTTCGTGTTTAATGTAGATGAACGAACTTTTTTGAATGTTTTATTACCGTCATCAAAGAAATCAATTTCAACTATTTGCTGGCGGTTTTTGAGGTATGATTGGAACCATTCATGCGCAGTGCCCCGGACACCTATTCCGTACAACTTATTTAAAAGGATATCGTGTTGGACTCGATCGTATGCCTTATTCATATCCAGGAGCAACCCAAATGCATGTTTTTTATTGTTTATTAAAGCTAAGGCTTCCTGGATAAATTTGTATACTGTTAATGTTGTTGATTTTTGTTTACGAAACCCGTGTTGGCGTTCATCAAAAACATCAAATTTATTACAGAAACAGGTTAGACGCTTGGCCATGATTGTCTCAAAAATCTTTGAAAAGGTACTGAGTAAGGCTATCGGGCGGTAATTTTGGGGGTCTGACAGATCTCCTTTTTTACTGATTGGTTTTATTATAGACATTTTGAGACGTTCTGGAAATATTCCAGCAGAAAAGGACTGGTTAATCAGGTCTGTGAGAGGAAGCGTAAGCTCGTTGGCACATGATTTTACAAGCAAAGGGGGTATCTCGTCAATTCCATAACTAGTTTTGTTTTTTAACTGTTGTATGCATTTATAAGTCTCTGATGGGTGGACAGGCGATAAGAAGAAAGTGTTGGAGGTGGGATTAATGACGGTGCGGCCGCACGGTTTACTAATGGTCGTATTCAGCCCTATAGAAGCAAAAAACGAGTTGAAGGTGTTTGTTACTAAATGTGGGTTACTTGATACTGTACATATGTATAATTAGTTAAGTAGGTAATTAAGTCAAGTCAAACGGCCGTATTCAATTTGATTCACAGTATTTTAAGCATTCCTAGAAAAGTGTGTACCCAAAGGGTAAAACGGGACCCTATTACTAAGATTCCGCTGTCCGTCCGTCCGTCTGTCACCAGGCTGTATCTCATAAACGGTGATAGTTAGACAGTTGAGATTTTCACAGATGATACTGTTGCTGCTATAACAACAAATCCTAAAAAAGAGAATTAAGTAAATATTTAAGGGGGCTCCCATACAAGAAACGTGATTTTATTGCCGTTTTTTAGGGTTCCGTACTCAAAGCGTAAAACAGGACCCTATTACTAAGACTCCGCTGTCCGTCTGTCTGTCTGTCTGTCTGTCTGTCTGTCTGTCTGTCTGTCTGTCTGTCTGTCCGTCTGTCACCAGGCTGTATCTCATGAAAATGAAAATGAAAAAATGAAAATGAAAAATTATTTATTCGTTTTCTGAAGTACCTACTAATTTAACATGTTCTGGTGTCCCTTTTTAAGTAAAAGTAATACCTGTGCTAAGGGGCACCGCTCTTCCATATGCAGGTATCGATGCAGGTAGTTAATATCTATTAATGATTACTTAATTAATTCTATAATATGTTCCAGGAGTACACAATTTATATAAAGTTAGAAACAAGAACAATTGACGGAGTCTGTAATTGAATGTGGGTAATATATGTATATATTTGTAATGCAAGTGAGTGTGTGTGTGTGTGTGTATGTTTGTGTGTATGTGTATGTGTGTGTGTATGTGTGTGTGTGTGTGTGTGTGTGTGATTTCATTATTTGATTCGCATTTATAGGTGCTTGTAAGTATTTAGTATAATGTTTTCCAGGTCGCCGTAGGTTTAGGTAGGTCATGAATCGTGATACTTAGACAGTTGAAATTTTCACGGATGATGTATTTCTGTTCCCGCTATAACAACAAATACTAAAACACTAATCACACAAATAAATGACCCCGAAATGAATTCGAACCCGGGACCTCCGGCTTTCTTAGGCAGGGTCACTACCAATTAGGCTACAGGAGGCTACCATACAACAAATGTGATTTTTTTGCCGTTTTTGTAGATAATGGTACGGAAGCCTTCGTGCGCGAGTCCGACTCGCACTTTGCCGGTTTTTTAGATTATGATACGGAACCCTTCATGCGCGCCTCCGACTCGCACTTTGCCGATTTTTTTTAACTATGACGGTGGAAAACAGTCAAACGGTCTGCCTGATGGTAAACAGACACCGTTCCCTATGGACGCTTGTTACTCCAGAAGAAACACAAGCGGTTGCTGATTCTTCATTGATATGATAATTAATCGTATTGACAGCTCTGCGCATAAATAAAGGTACCTGATACTCAACACAGCGTAGTCTCGGGAGCTCTAGCGACCTGACCCTCGACCACGAACACGACACCACATTCCTACTGAGTCTACGGAGTAAGCAGCCGTGTTTTTACCTATGGTACCTTTTTTTTTTTTGTAAGGTAGAGTTACTTTCCTATTTAGGCTGCCCTAAATATGAGAAGAACATTTCAACATCCAAGCATGCCGTCTATCGGCAACTTTGACGTTATAACAGCTAAACATAAAAGCAGTTGCTCGCAACTTTTAACTCTGTGATTACTTACCTACATTAGTATATCTTGTTCTATACTAATATGGTGAAGAGGAAAAGTTTGTAAGATTGTAGCTTGTAGCTTTGTGAGTTTGGATGTTTTTTTTGTAGGGGGTAATCTACGAAACGGGTTATCTGATTAATTTATTTCACCTATGTATACAATGGACTTTTTGGATGGTATAAGTATTTTATCCCGTGGGTCAGTCATACACTGGCGGAGCCACGCAAAGGTAGTGAAAAGGGTAGGGGTAAACTGTATTTTTGTTTTGGGTGTTCACCTTTTATCTATGATAGCACTCACAGCAACACCCAGCGTCAATCCAACGGAAGCAACAAACTCAGCACAGCTGCAAGCCAAATTATTAAGAACATTGGATTTTTTTAATAAAGACCTTTTATTGCTTATTATTGGTAAACAAATCTCCACTTATAATAAATCTCTAAATTAAAAAAAGAATCAGCCAGTTTGAAACTAAGCTTTCTGTGGTACGAATGTTCTCAGCATCCCATGGACGGAAAAATATGAAACATTTTATATAGGTACATTATTATTCCTGCTGCAACTTAGGATAGTTTTTATCCGACTGCGACAATTAATTTATTTTCCGTAATATACGACTTCATTTAATTTTTCATTTATTATTCTTAAAGTATATCGCCGCCACTTCTGTCAGCTAAAAGAAACGTCAAAATCACAGTAATAAGAAATACTACGGACAAAATGGCGGAATTGCTTTGCCTTTCTTTCGCCTATTAATAATTTTAATCCCGTCTACGATTATACATTGACGAGACACATAAGTACCAAAAGCAAATATAAAATTAATCGATTTTGATATGCGAACTTATATGCGCAAATGTCGAATAAAGGCGTAATTTGTACAAATGTAACAACAAATTCGAACAATATAAACTTGGATTTTTTGAATGGCACGCTCGCGCGCTCTTTGCGTATTCAGCCAAACCACGAAAACTGAAACTCATAGACATAGACAAACTTTATTCAACATCACATTTTATACAAAAGGAACAGTGTACAAATTAGACTTAGGAATAGACAAACACACTCAAACAATATCGTACGAGTCATTTACATTTTGTGATGCCAAAAAGGGGCTAGACTCAGCATACTGTTGCAGTGAGTACCTACTGAGTACCTACACTGCAACGCTGATTTTCAGTCAGACCCTTACATATAATAAGTTTTAATTCTAATTAATATTGTCGGAAGGGAATGAATATCTTATTGGAATGTGAGTAATGTTGTGTATATTTTAAATTATGTAATGACTGTGGTTTGGTTGTACTTGTATAAATATGACTCGAAGTTCGTATATCTGCATTCCTGTCATTTGTTAGTGCGATAGAGATAGAGATACCCGAATATTTTCGAATTCCGAAGTTCGTGGTTTAAAAGAAAATACGGATGTCGGATGGATCTAAATTAATATTTTATGTGTGAATATGGTTATACTACTTTTTGGAAATACTATTGTTGTTATTGTTTTAGTATATTTGACTAGCTTTAAGTTTAATATTGTACGTCCGAAATGGGCAAGCTGTTGGACTTTATTTTACCCAAAACAACTAAATGTACACAGTTCTGACAATAAAGAAATCTTATTTTATCTTATCTTATCTTATCGAAAATAGGGATGTAGACACTAAACAAAATAATCATAATGTTGTATTATCTCGAAAAAAAAACAACGCAAGAGGCTATACTCGTATAGGTAATCACTAAGTTATAAGTGTATAAAGTTTTAAGAGGGGGTTTGTTGCGTCTCTTTTCCGCAAAACGCACCTTTATAATGAAACGATTGTTTTTTACTATGACGCTCGAGGATCGTGACGTCACGGTCCCTAATCGTTTTCTCACTCTAACAAGCGACATTAAAACGGTTGTAGCTTCGTAATTTTTTGAGATATTTGAATGAGTTTTTCGTTTCTTCTTTCTTTTGAAGTGAGTCTACAGCTACACCTCTATTTGGAAGACAAGCGGAAATAATCCATACTATCCATACTAATAATCCATACTTCCATACTAATATTATAAATGCGAAAGTGTGTCTGTCTGTTACCTCTTCACGCCTTAACCGCTGAACCGATTTAGATAAAATGAGCCCCGGGGAAGGACAAAGGGTAGTTTTTATATCTGAGGGGCTGAAATTGGGGGTGGAAATTTGTATGGAGATAACTTAAACCGCTGCACCGATTTAGATGAAATTTGGTATATAAATAGTTTGAGTCCCGGGGAAGGGCATATAATAGGTTTTATCCCGGAAATCATCCCCTAAAGGGGTGAAAAGAGGGGGGGGGGGTGAAAATTTGGATGCAATCTATTTTTATGAAATTTGGTGTAGATATAGGTTAAGTCCTGGGAAAGGACATGGGATAGTTTTTACCCCAGAAATCATCCCCTAAGGGGATGAAATTAGGGGTGAAAATTCGGATGGAACCCAATTTAATACAATTTGGTATAGAGATAGCTTGAGTCCTGGGAAAGGACATAGGATAGTTGTAATTCCGGAAATCACTCCCTAAGGGGGTGAAATGGGGGGTGAAAATTTGGATGAATCCCGTTTAGATGAAATTTGGTATAAAGGTCGTTTGAGTCCCGAAGGATGACATTAGATAGTTTTTATCCCGAAAATCATTCCCTAAGGGTATGAAATAGGGGGTGAAAGTTTGGATAAAATCCATGTACCTAGATGAAATTTGGTATAGAGATAATTTGAGACCCTTCAAAGGATATAGAATAGTTTTTGCCTCGGAAATCATCCCTTAAGATGGTGGAAGTTTGTTTGCATTATATTTTCTAAGTATTAAGTTCTACGCGGACGAAGTCGCGGGCAACAGCTAGTTAAGAAATCATTTTCGAGCTCATTTTACTAATCACACTTAAATTAAAAACAACGAATACTAAACAAGAAATAGAAAAATTAAAAACTAATTACAAAAATAATAGCCCGTCCAAAAGTGCTGCTGAGTCCTTCTATCAGTGCACTTAGAAAAGTGTTGTCATGGTTTTCAAGGCGGAGAAAGAGAATCAGCCTACTTTTGTGGCTCCTGTTGTACTGCATGGGACCACCCTGTCGGTGGTCGAGGACTTTAAATATCTGGGGCACATCATAACACATGATCTGAATGATGACCTGGATATAGAACGGGAGCGCAGGGCGTTGGCTGTCAGGGCTAACATGATTGCCCGCAGGTTTGCTCGATGTTCCACTGAAGTTAAAATCACACTGTTTAAAGCGTACTGCCAATCATTTTACTCGAGCAGCCTGTGGGTAAGGTACACTAAAAAAGCCTATAACGCCCTGCGTGTACAGTATAATAATGCGTTCAGGATTCTGTTGGGACTACCAAGGTGGTGTAGTGCCTCGCTCATGTTTGCGGAGGCCCGCACATACAGTTTCCAGGCACCTATGCGAAAGAAAATCGCCTCGCTACTGAACAGGCTTAGAGGAAGCTCCAACAGCATCCTGGGGGTCATTGCTGACAAGTACGACTGCCCTATTTTAATATACTGGGTCAGCCAAGTGAAAGCAGTGGCTCAATTTAGAGTTAAGTAGAAATAAGTACCTACATTTATATGAGCATAACTAACCTAGATTAAGATTTATACTAACATTGTATTGATATTGAAAATCTGAAATAAAAATATATTTAATTTAATTTTAATTTAAAAGTTCTGCCTGCGGCAAGGACCCCATGACGCTGGCGGCATTTCCCCTTTAGACCGCAAGAGCGATCTTTTGGAAAAGGTATGCGCCAGCTCTGGGGTCGCCTGAGGCGTGGACCAGCCGTGACGACAGGGTCCTCATGAAGGCCTTCATGTCGGCTGACCAGGGTTCCATCGTTTCAACTGCAAGCGCCGCAAACTCGTAGTTCTGTACTAGAGAAGAGTATTTGCGGCGCTTGAGTAATTGGGCCTGATCAGCCGCAGCGCCGGCCTGAGACCGTGTTGCCTGAATGTGGGACAGTGCGAACGTATCGACGCACGTCGCGTCGCAGACCAGGGCCCTACCGAGTTTCCACGGTACCAAAGTAACTCCGTCCGGGCGCTTGCCATCGTCTCTCATCATACCAGGAGGTTCTAATGACGAAGGTATAGAGGCAGTGGCGAGCGCCCGACGCAGCAGGTCGTTTATGGTACCGTGGCGGTACAAATTGTATAAATATCTATGACTTTTTTGACTCAAATTCTATTTTTCACCATTTTAGTGACGTTACCTGTTGGGATATCTATTAGTTACCTATAGAAGAACGACAAGGACCAAGGAACACTGAACAGGACTAAGCTTTGGAAACTAAAAATATGGACCGGTATCATTACAAACAACCACTACTGGTGCTGTATAAACAAGAAAGCTGAATGCAGTATGAAAGAGCAACGGAACAAAACAGACCTCATTTAGGTGGCAATACATTGCGTAGGTAGAAGAAAATGTATAAGTGGGCATATTTTTGCTTTAAGTACTTAGCAATAATATGATTTTAATTTTATACAAGAATTTGTCAATTTATTTAGGTACAAATATAAGGTATACTTAAATAATATAACCTAACATACTAATCAGCGTTGTTTGCATGATCGTGTCAGACACAGGGACCGGAACCGGTTACCCTAATCGCGGTTTTCCATAGGCTTATTTAAAAGGTGGTTTTAAAAACCCCAATCAATAAGGTTACCTTATCATAAGGTAACCTTATTCATAGGGTAACCTTAACGATCCAGTTAACTCAGTTAACCCAGGTTAATACTAACAGTTACTAGAAATTGGTTTGGGACGTGATATTTTGGGAAAACAATTTTTCTCAAATTAAAATCTAGTTTATACAAGTATATTCTAGGAAAGGGGGAATTTGGCGCAAATGGGAAGCCAATTGATGAAAGTTTGTAACATAAGTTTCTTAAAATATCACGCCGTTAGCCTGCGAATGTCAAATAACGCTTTGTATGGCAATCGGACCACCTTAATAGCGTACCGTAGCTGTAGGTACTATTAAATAAAAAAGTTATTTTTGACACAGGTTTTCCATCTGTTATTATTTTTACAAACGACCCTAGAAGACTACCCTAGAAGATTCACAAACATGTCGCCGGCCCTATATTGATTTAAGAATTCATAGTGTTGGCAGCTAGAGGCAAATGTAGGTGCCTCCTCTCGTCTAATCACAGCGCGTCGTTTTGAGCTCCACAGCCTCTACGCGCCACCAGGAACACAACACCACACACCTACAGACCAAAGTAGTGGTGTTTAAAATTCAATTTACTCTGCATGTAATGTCTTTAATATGGTGAGAGTTTTACTAATTCATTAAATTTTTATATTTAGAAATATCAGAGGAGGTCCATTACCTACATACATTGTTATTTATAGCTTTGGTCATCTATTAGGAACTTCCCAAGTTGTACTGCTTTAAATACAAGAAAGGTGACATTCCACCCTACATGTACATCTCTCCGAAATAACGAACAGAAATAACACACATACAATTGGAATAATAAAGGTTGCCAAAATTCCCCTCAGCCCAACTATGAAGTTGCCAACAACTTAGGACACGTAGGTATTTAAATACCTCACAAGTTACTGAATCATTTTATATTGTTCGTTATTTATATTATTATGTATGTCTTTCCCGCTCACGGGACAATGATGTCCCGGACCTTTGGGAGGCCTGCGTGGGGCTAGGTACCTACAAAGTACCAACTGAGCCAACACGTAGAGGCCCTTTTGACAATTTAATGAAATGCAAGGAGTACACCGAGCGGATGCTGTCCCTGCCCGTGTCATGGGACGCACACAGAGACAGCACCCGCTGGGGTGTATAGGGACTATTGCTGTTGATGGAATCTAAAGAAAATTTGGTTATTGGGTGAAAATGATGGACTAGTGGCTGGGCTATTGGGTGAAACAATATTATTATTATTATTAAACATAAGCGTACGCTTTCTTTAGAAAACTTATTGAAGAACTTATACATATAAGTTTTACCGACGGAAGAAGAATCCAACGAATCAAGAATACGACGAAACAAGAATCCGACGATACAAGAATTCGACGAAACTAGAATCCGCTAAAACAAGAATCTGGCGAATCGGGAACTAATCTCTTCCCTCGCAGTAGTCGCAGTAGTCTTAGGTTTTTACAGCAAAAGTTTGGCCGTGTATGGTTTTATAATAAGGTGGTAAAAGTAAGGTTTTATAATATGTTAAACTCAGCACATGCAACTTGTAGCGGACCGACAAAGGCACCTTGAAACTCCCCTTTGCAGGCCGCCTAATACGCTCGCCTTCACCCAAAAACGACTTCTTACGTATTTACTAATAAGTTTCGGTTGCCTGAAAAATTGATCTAAGGGACATAACACATAACAGTATTCGGGTTCGGGGGAAGTTGTAGGTATATAAGAGTAACATTTACGTGATACACCTACAATATAAAAAAGTGAATCTATGCATGGTACTCTTTTAATAGGGGAGCAACCTCGCCCGCGCGAAAACACATTGCTGTTTCATTGGAAAGGTGTCCAATCGAATAACCAAATCGTTATAGTCTTAGTTGTTTTTTTTAGCATGGACAAGGTTGCGCTCATAGCAAAAGTGGTAAAGAATCATTGGGTAGTTTCACTTTTTGCCATTTGATAAATCAATACATAGTATAAAACAAAGTCGCTTCCCGCTGTCTGTCTGTCTGTCCCTATGTATGCGTAGATCTCTTTAAAACTACGCAACGGATTTTGATGCGGTTTTTTTTAATAAATAGAGTGATTCAAGAGGAGGGTTTATATGTTTAATAAAATCCATACATTTATGTATTATGCACATAAACCCGTGTGAAACAGGGGCGGGTCGCTAGTGAGGTATAAATCGTTTCGAAAGTATGCTCCGGTGACGTAAGCTATCTTTTGTATAATTTTCAGTTAGGTTTCCGTAGTCGGGATGCAGTTCGTTCTTATTATAGGTATCACGTATAATATAGTACCTATAGGCAGGCTTGACTATGAACGGTGGTATAGTCATAAGAACGTGTAAGTGCAATAAGCGAGAGAAAAGTACAGACCCGAAGCATATTCTAAATGTTCACAGCTGTGCGAATAATCTAGCCAAACGTGTAGCCTCGACAAAAACAGGACCCAAGTGTGAATTTAACCAAACATGAAACAAAGTAGGTAAGTTATACGCGAAGATTGTTGAATATACACGTTAACGGCCTCCGTAGCCCAGTGGGTAGTGACTCTGCCTACGAAGCTTCCCGGGTTCGAATCCCGGTCAGGGCATTTATTTGTGTATTTATCACGAATATTTGTTCCTGAGTTATGGATGTTATATATGTATATAAGTAGATACTATTATATATATCATCGCCTAGTACCCACAACACAAGCCTTACTGAGCTAACCGTGGGCCTAGGTTGATTTGTGTAAGATTGTCCCGTAATATTTATTTATTTATTTATACAGCAGAGCTGCAGCTGTGGTGGGGTCGCTGTTGCGCGGCGGGGTTTTGGGGACAAACAAGATCAACTAATGGGAATGCATCATTTTCCTACCCTCGCTTCGCACCGCACTGGTGGATATGGGTTGTTCCTTCTCGTAAACCCTTTACCAGGCGAAGGGATATATTCCTCCCACATCTTATATTGGTTACCGTAGTCAGGTTTAACTCCAAACCTCCTAGAAAATATTTTGTCAATCCCTGAAAATAGTATTTTATGATCTTCATTCACAACACGCTTCTTAATCGCGTAATATATCTTTGGCAGCCGTTTAAATTCACTTGAACTCTAATAACAGTAAACTACGGAGAAATTCGAACACTATTTTCTATAGAACATTTGTAGAAGTACATACCTAGGTCGAACATTTTTTTTGATATTTTATAGATTTTGAGTGTTGAAAGGTAATGTAATCGTAAACATTGCTAAATATTCATGCATTATTGTGTATGACCAGAATTAGGATGTGGGTTGACATTATCCCATGGCCTTATTAGAGTTTAACTTTGCGGGAGCTATTCTTTCCATAGCCCGGTAAATTGTCTTGTCATGTCATAAAAACTCACGTAAGTAATAAAACTGTTTTTGTGTTCAACCTAGAGCGAATTCGTGTACCTAGCTATGAAATCTCCTTTTAAAGACTTTCCCTGATGACTTTGGAGTTAAACCTTGACTTTGATAACCGATATAAGATGTGGGAGGAATATATCCCTTTCACCTGATCAAGAATTATAATACGACAAAATCGAGTATGACAGTTAATTACTTAGACAGGCGATGGGATAACCGTAAACCACATTTTTATTTCTGGTTTAAAGGAACATCTCCGACTTTCGTAAATATATATTTTACAAGGCGCTCAATACGGTTGTAACAATATATATAGTACGTATGAAGACACGCTAGTTCTTAGGGGCCTGGTAAAGGGTTAATTTGTCCCGGTAATCGGGACTATGTGGCTTTTTTTGCCTGATATATGTGGCGTTCAGAGGGTTGAAAAAGATGCCAGAAAATAGAGTTTGAAGGCTCACTGAAAGCCAATCTTAGACCTTTTTATTAGCATCGAAAGCCAGGAGTTGTGCAATCCACCTGGCTCAGGACGTTCTCCATTTCTGGTTTTTACGTATACCTAGCGTAAATTGTTGCTTCAGAGTTTATGGCTACCATTAGATCATGTGTATTTATTAACGCTCTCAGTGTGTTCAATTGACACTAATCAGAGACTGAAGGTAATTATTTTTAGCAGTAGCATCCAGCTGCACGTCAGAAATACAATGGTAAGCTAAAAGTGAGACCTTCGATAAATCGGGTTTATCAGCTAGTATAGAAATCGATACAATTAGGTACTCGCCAATACTCTCGTGACTTGGGTCATGCACGTACCTATTACCTATACATTTGCCTTTCTAGGCTTTATTATTATTATGACGAAAGCAAAAAAGGTACCTACGAGTTTGCATTTCATTGACTACCTACTTAAATCATAGTGTATGAGGCCCATGAACTATACTCTGGACATAACACAAAAATAATAATACCTCGACCGAACGAGCTGGTCTTATACAAATCTTGGTTAGTGTGACGAAGAGATGTGTAATTTGCCCTGTTTGTCATAGTTTTACTTATCTTTATTTGCCCCAATCAGGTTATTTGAGGCTGGGCCAAATAAATGATTACCAAATAAAGTAGGTCCCTCGTTGTGGCAAGCGTATGTGTTCCACTCATCTCTATTGGTATATAATCTCTAAGCTCAGACTAGTCCCTGCAAAATCACTGTTGAGCTTTATAACAACGGTTGGTGTAGGGGGGCATTAGATGGTTTGAGAGGTCGTGCATGATCGCTTTTATGTCCGACATAAAGCATCCGTCCCTCTCGCACTTAACCACTAGCTAGAGAAGGACGAATATTTTACGTCTGGCTTAAACGCGATCTTGCTAGCTGGACTGCGGTGTATGACTCTATTACGAAGGTGTTATATATCTTGGCTATGTAAATCAATATCAACATCTGACAGAATATTATATTTTATTCTACTAATATTCATTTATATTTGAATTGCAAGCGTGCAAAAGCGAATATGTAGATACAGCATTACCTGGCATAAATGACATATAAAGTTGCCTGCTACTCACCGATAGGAGCAATATGTTATGTCACCATTCATTGTAAACCGGAAACGCATTAATTACGTTTTATCAGTGGATATAATAAACGCCTAGTTTAATGAATCCTACAGTTATCCCAAAAATCTAAGTCGAATTAATTAAGGATGCTTACTTGTTAATGTTTTTGGACAAACAGTATTTAAGTAATTCCCCTAAAAGCTTATACAGATGCAAAATACATTGTTAACCCAAATATTTTAAAGAGTTAGTCAATTATAAGTGAAGGTATTACATTTCTATTACCCCTCAATTTGATGGCATTATAGTAAAGCATCCTATTTATGAGCAATCATTCATCCAATATTACCAACAAATGTATAAAAAAAGGCCATAAAGGCTAGAGTTTTTGATGATTGACAAGTTATCACCTATCGTGGGGTTAGTGACAAGCTGTCAAATTGTCGACGGGTTAATCTTATCGAAATAATAAGCATGTTCGGATGATTGGTAAAAGTAACACAATCGATACGATAAGGAATTATACTACTGCGAGTGAATGTGAATGCGCCGCTAGAGGCGCTAGTGACGCGTGATGTCGCCTCGCCAATTGTCAAATAATGTTGGTCAAATGCTTCTGTTTGAGTGGGTTACCCTGGATTATTTCTAAATTTAGCATAATGTTGTGAATATTTTGCTAAACCTGCAATGAATTATGGCAAATATGAGTTACGGATCATTGAAAGGCAGTGCTTTAATAGCGGGGCCGAATTAAGCGAGCCGAAAGACATAATTCAGAGGTTAGTTTTCTTTACTATTTACAGACACATTTTTATCAAAGTATGCGTATTTACCGAGTTTACAGCTATGTTTCTTCTTTTTACAGACTTCAAGAGTATGATAGAAATAATAATTTTATTGGAAACAGAAGATGAATTGAGGGTCAGTGCTGCAGTTCAAAAAAAGTGCTATAGGTAATATGGATAAATGAAATGAAGTCCAGTCTGAAAACACGAAAGCATTATCATGTTTTATGGGTATTGCCTTTGAGTTAAATGGAAAAACAGATATAAAATCAGTTTTCACAGAAAAGCACGAAAATAAAGAACAAGAAGACTATAAGCTCGACGGCAGTTAACGTGCTGGTAAGTTGTAATACATATTGGACATTTACAGTGATTTTACTTATTTGCCCAAGCATTTGAATGATGTTGGAATAGGTAACATAAAAATAACAGTCAACTTTGGTGTACCGAAATAAAACTAAAATTTATTCAACATTATAAGTACACTCGCGGACAAAGAATACGGGTCGGTAAAATACTGTCATATTTCTAAAATTGTGCATGGTTGTACAGTTTTTTTAATCCTGTCAAGTTCTTTATTTACATGTAAACTGCAAAAATAACAGTTTAAAAAGAACGTTTACCAGGTTTAAATCGGACTCGTAAAACCCCATGAAAAAAACAACGTTAACGGAGCGAGATATCGCAAAAATCGTTTTTTGGATGTTGACATTTTTATGATAGGATCCCGGAAATTGCTAAATGTAAATATAACTAGTGTTAAATATTAAAATAAACCTATTGCAGTTATTTAATTTAGGGTGACCCGAATTTATTGACCGCAAGTGTATACTGTAGTTTATTTCGTATCTGTTTCTAGAATACTGAAATATTAATAAATTTGACTCCCATCCAATTTTATTTCACAACAAGAATATGGTCTGCCTGGTGAAAAGCAGACGCTTATTGGGTTGCTTGCAACTTCAAAGGACTACTATACTAGTGTGTTGCCAATCAAAGATTGAATCAGCAAAGATAATTGAGGATTCTGTGTTAATAGTTGGAGGCAAATGCAAATCTCTTACTCTTATCTATCACAACTTTGGGAGGTCTGGCGACCTTACTCACCATCACAAAAGTCAGTCTATTAAATATGACCTACTTAATAATACTTTTGTTTCAGAATGGTGGAAATGGAACCTAAATTTGAAGACACCTAAACAGCAAAAACGCAAACCTACTCAAAGGTTGGACTGCCTTCTTTTTTGTATGCTGTGCACAATAGACTTAAATTGAAATGAAAGTAATAAATTCCATGTTATCATTTTATTGTTTATTTTTTACTAGCGACCCGCCCCTGCTTCGCAAGGGTTTATGTGTATAATACATGCATGTATGGTTTGTATTATACACATAAACCTTCCTCTTGAATCACTCTGTCTATTAAAACAAACCGCATCAAAATCCGTTGCGTAGTTTTAAAGATCTACGCATACATAGGGACAGACAGACAGACATACAGACAGCGGGAAGCGACTTTGTTTTATACTTTGTATTGATACCACATCGTAGGCAAAGAAGCGTACAGTCCGCTTGATGATAACCGGGTGTAATCTTCTTTTCTTTCTTTGGTAATAGATCTGAAAAGAAGATAAAATACAGGTATCAGTAATATGAAATAAAATTATGCATGTTAATTCTAGTCTACATACTTCTATACTATTATTAAAGAGCTGAAGTCTGTAAGATTGTGGATTTGTAAGTTTGTTTTTAATGGGCAATCTCCAGAACTACTCATACATACTTACTTCTCTCTTCGCCAGTACATTTAATCCCGCGACTCCGTCTGGGTTTACTGTCATACGCGGGCGAAGCCGCGCGCACATATAGTATTTTATCAAGTAGGAATTGGGATAGGTACAACAATGATATGTTGTAACAGATGATGGCATCTTGATTGATGTCAGTGTTTCTGTTTACAGTACCTACGAGTATAGGTAAGTATCTTAGATGAAAACAGACTGTACCTACATACTTACATACACAATTCATGGACATACTGTACCCTGAGAACTTTACGGTTTCGCTCTATGAAAACAGAACAATATATCGATATCAGCCATATTTTTACACCAAAAAATAGGTTGGGTAATTTGACTAAATATTCATTAATTTTATCTTGCAGTAGTAACTGCAATTTATCACAATATCTTGAATATCCATACTTACTAATATTATAAATGCGAAAGTGTGTCTGTCTGAATGGGACCTCTTCACGCTTAAACAGCTGAACCGAGTTAGATGAAATCCCGGGGCAGGACATAGAATAGTTTTTTTTTATCCCAGAAATCTTTCCCTCTGGGGGGTGTAAGTATGTATGGAGATGCGATATAAATGAGTTCCTTGCGGACGGAGTCGCGGGCAGAAGCTAGTTTAAGATATAAATAAGAATGATAAATATGTATTAACGAATGATCCTCTGATTCCCCAGTTTAGTACATGTTGATAGCAGTAACTAAATCATCATATCAGCCGGAAGACGTCCACTGCTGGACATAGGCCTCCCCCAAAGATGGAGGTTTAATAAAATAATCACTGGCTGTGGGTCCATACAACTTAAAAATTCATCCAAATAGCATTAATTACCTTAAGTACCGCTTCGATACGAGTGTGACCTCCTTGCCACTAATGATATGCAGCGAAATTTCTGGTTTAGGAACTCCAAGGGCCAACAGCGTTTGTTGAAGACTCTCCTTGAAACCTTGATGAAATTTAACGACAACTTTTTCAATAATTGGTGTGAATTCAACAAACAGATCTATGTTTGATTATAGGGAGAAAATTATCATATCACAGTATCATTATTATCGAGTATTCACTCGTAATTTTAGTGCAAAACAACGTTTTTTAAATAGCTTATCGTCATCTCCGAAGCACTTAGATAAAATAAACTAAGTTGAAACGTCAAATTTCGATAATATGTCACATTAACCAGTGACAATGTTATACAAAACGGTAACGGCTATCATTTGACATTTACCGCTGTCAAAGTTGGATAACTCAATTTTATCACATGCCAGCATGTTGTGAATCGGTAATTTGAGTGAAAAAGTAGACAAATCACGTGACTGTCACGTGACTTGTCGTCTATTGCGTGATAAGAGCTCATCCATAGTAGCCCTCCTGTTGTGCATAATTTGTTATGATTTTTTTAAGTGTATTTTAGACCTATGTTCGTGATTTTTTTCTATCGAGCGAAAGTCAAAAACTCAGGATTCGAATAGCTGATTTCCCTCGAGAAAGGCGTCAAGATTGCTAATTAAATTTAAGGCAGCCGTATTATAATCCAAACAAGAGCTACGATTTTTTAAAAATCAGTTTTTGGAGCTCACGTCGCCTTAAGGCACGTGTTCAGAGACAGTCTGACGTGTGATATTCATGTAACGACTTTACTAGTTTCCAAGATACAGGCTCGATTCTATTTGGCATCCATTCACTGGGACTGATTTCGTTTACGGTTATACCGGTATAAAACCGGTATTCTATCACGATACCGTTATATTCTAAAGGTTAGCCGCGCCACGACAACATAAAAGTACCATAACCGTTTAGAAATATCGGTTATGTGCATTTTTAAGGTTACCGAAACTTTTATAATACCCGATCGCAACCGGAAATATTTCGATAGGTAGGTAGGTACCGAAAAAAATATTTTTTATGCGGATCGACCTCGCCCCCCTAGTCGAAATATCGGTTACCTTAATGAAAGCGGTTACGGTACCGGAAATAATAACGGTAACCGTAATTTTTCGTTAGCCAAATATAAAGGTTTGGCAACCGAAATGGCCCGGAGAAAACCGATACCAACGTCATACCGTTAAATAAAGGTATCGGTATTATAATCAGTTATGCAGTCTTTATTGACTCCTGAGAGTCAGTCTGTGTACAGTCAGCATAGTGTAGATAGTAGCAGCCAAAGTAGCCAAATATATTTAGCTGCTTTTGCAGCTTCTAACAATGGTGCTTACTGTGACAAAGTTTTTTACTGGAATACCTATTTTCCTTTTACTTCTATTTTCTACCTTTTACTACGTCACAATAGGTATCTGATCACCTTGCCGCGTGACATCATAACGGCGCTCTGGACAGCTCGCAGGTGGTGCGTCGCATTTCGGGGAGATGCACGGATGATGTTATGACATCGACACATGGAATATGCCTATATCCCGATGCCCCTGAACCGAGTTGATTCGTGTCCCGAAGTGAGCATAAAGGTACAAGTTGAAACCCGACCGCAGACAGCCGTAGCAGACGACGTGTCGCGGCGACACGACTGGTTTCTGTGTAAGTATTTCTGTGACGGCGACGACAGGCGACGTGTCGCTACGAAAGGTATTTCATAGAAATACAAAGAAACCAGCCGCGTCGCCGCGACAAGTACTTGTACCTTTACATAATTCTGACCAACTACAGTAAAAGTAACATACCAAAATATTATTTTTTCAACACGTGCCATGAAATATTGACGTTATGTTCTATAAAACAGGCTGCCAGGTATCACGTTTCGGATGCGGCGAGATGAAACCTACATATAATCGGAACTTCGTACAAAATTGAAGGTCCAGCAGCCTGCAAAGTGACCTTCTTTTGTTTCAATATCAATTAGGCACTTAAGTAGTAACGCGTCATGGCATTCAGACATGAAAAAATCTTAGTATTTTTTTCGATGTATGATTGTTACTTAACCTGAGCGTGAAAATGGATTGCCAGCCTCGAATCCCTATCCGACTATACATACATGCAATAATTAACTAATTGTGCACAAGGTAAGGAAATAGTAGATTATATACCACAAGGGAGCAAAATGGTGTATTTACGGTGAGGGTGGTATGGTATATATAATCCTGAGTGAAGCGAAAGATTATACATTCTCCAATTAAATCCTGCGCGTAACGAGGGATTCTAAAGTAGAATGTTTTGAGTAACGAGGGATTCACGTGTTTGACGCCGAAGACGAAAAACATATCCTTAAACTCAAAATATTCTTTATTCAGGTATGCCTAGTAACAAGCACTTTCGAATCGTCATTTTTTTAGAAACATAATCTTAAACTAATTTTTAGAGCTAGGTATTAATTAATTCATTTTGCACATACCTACCTACTGCTTTGGCGTGAAAAGTTTCTATGAGGAAAATTTAAGTCCCTCAATTGATCACAGGGCAACAATTACTCTTTTCTGAATAATATGATCAAGCAAGAAAAATACAACTTTGATCCCTCATTTGAGGGCAACAATGACTTTTTTCTCAATATCAGATGTGAAAAGATTTTTTTTATTAATTAATTCACTGCGTGGCAGCGCTACGCCCTAACACCATCAGGTTAGTTGTCGCACTTTAGCAAGTAGGCACATAGCGTTAAGTGCAATCCACGCAAAATCCAAATATCAAATTCTGCGCTGCAGGGCTCTTAAGGGGATAGGGCGTAGGTTCGTGGTCTTCTCTCCCTCTCACTGAGCATAAGCGTAAGCGTGAGCGAGATGGAAGTGCGTGTTTGGAAGCGCGGATATCATGTTTTTTAATTTTATTTCTTTGTGTATTTTAATGAATAAAAAAGTAATAGCTGATTTCCCTCAAACATGACATTGCCGATTTTTAAAACCAACTGTAATATGTTTAGCTGTTGTGCAAAATTTGTTACGATTTTTTTAAGTGTATTTTAGACCTATGTTCGTGATTTTTTTCTATCAAGCGAAAGTCAAAAACTCAGAATTCGAATAGCTGATTTCCCTCGAAAAAGGCCTCTTAATTGTTAATTTAATTTAAGGCAGCCGTATTTATAATCCAAACAAGAGCTACGATTTTTTAAAAATCCGTTTTTGGAACTCACGTCGCCTTAATGAAAGAATCAGGTACCTACTCACTACCGCACCGCCGCTACGCATTTATAAGCCATTGCAGTATAATATGGTGCGATGGTAACTTGGTATGTCTATGATATCATCCCCGCGGCCTATCTGCGTATCGTATTTTATAATGATTTCGATATGAAAACTAAAATAGAAAGATAATACGTGTACCTACAGTCGCCATCACATACATCGGAGCAAACAAGCACGTCACGAACATCGGAACACACTTCTATTTTCAAGGCATTAGGGTGCATGTGCCGATATTTTTAAACACCTATAGTGTACCGATGTATGTGATGGCGACTGTACGATTGCCCTCTTTTGTGCGTGGTAGCGCGTAAAATACTAATAGGTACTAACGGAAAATTTGTGGCAGCAGTCCAACACCCATGGGCCATGCGTGCTAAAAGGGTCATAAAAATGTATTAGTGTGTGTGTTTAGACTCCCATAAAAAATAGTAACGTAAAACAACAGGAACCTTATAAAATTAAGAGCGGGTTGCATCAACTACATATATACATGCTTAATATAAAATCAAAAATCAAAATCAATTATTTATTCTGCAAATAGGCCACAAGGGCACTTTTACATGTCAAGTTACAGTTTTGCTTGTGACCTTATAAACACAAGACGATACACGATTTCCATTACACGAAACCTCCCTACGGAGATTCACTCCGGGCACTAATACTTCAGTTTATCTATTAAGAGCCCAAACAATAGGTTCACGTCAAACATACTTATCCCTGTCGGCTTTTGACTTGGGAAAGATATCGCTAATTCAATTATGGATTAGCCCTTGACCTTGTTGAGTTAAGGAGACCCGGTAGATTGCCCATGGACCGGTACTGACCAAACCAAGGTTCACATACTGCGACAGCCACTTTAGTATAAATTCAATCAGTTTATCAGAGCACTCTGCTCGCTGCAACGGGAGATTACTATTCCAATATAATTTTAATACTAACATTGTTAGAGCGCTCCGGAATCGAGCTCAAGGGCTGCAGTAGACCCGTTTTTTTATTGTAGAGACATTACAACTCCACCAAAAATGTACCGACTGAGAAGAGTACCGACTCATGTTCAAAGAAAAAGTGTAAACCGAAGACTAAAAGAATATATTTCAGTATAGGTCTGACTTTATAGCGCCATACAGCTAAGGCCAAACATAACGGATCGGAGCTCGAACTGCATTGTCAATTACGCTACAAGTTATTCAATTGGAATAATTATTCATGAAGAAATTAAGTGTTAATTGTATTTTCAATGCAATAAAATTATAAAAGGTGACGCAGACAGCGAAACTGTGCAAAGTGCATAGCAAAAGCCTATAAATCTACACCATTTCAGTTCAGTTCCGTTCCGCGCGATCGAATATTTTAACATTCGACATGTGCTCTAGGCGATACGGCATAGTGAATCGCACTTGCTACATCGGGAGTGACAATTGGAAAACGTGCAACGGCAAAAAGAAAGCGCATCGTGTCATATGGAAGAAGATTGGTTTTTATGGCAGTGTTCTTCAATATTGCCTATTTGTACTTAGTACCAAATTGAGCTTTTAGGGGGTTCTATTCTCGCACCGATAAAACGAGTTAAAATCAAATCGAAACGTATTGGTAACGAGGTTCTTGTTCTCGCTCACACTTAAATAACTAATTCCCATTCTCCTATTAGGAGTCCTAATAGGAGAATGGGAGTTAGTTATGTTTGTTTTGTCGTTAAGACCAGCACGTTACCCGAAATCGACCTATTTTACATTCATTAATAAACAATGAAATACTGAATTTTTTGAAGGGATATTGAGATATGTTTAATAACCGCCCTTGATACTTTTACGAACAAAAACACAATATTTTAAACTTTGCTCGATCATATCATGCCACGAAAAATGGGAAATGCTGATCTTATTTCGAGTTGTACATAAAGTAGGCGCAAAATTGACTCAAGTGAACAATTACAAAATATAGGCAATGATGTAAAATAGATCTTTTTACGAACACTTTCTTTAAAAATGGCTTTATATTTATTTATACACAATTTATCTGGGAAACTGAACTGCGCGTCTCATTTTCGTAGGCAGATGGCCATGTGGCCTCGAGCTGGACGGACGTCTGTAGCGATTTTTGTCATTTTGACAACTGTATAATTCGCAAGTTTAATACCAGCAACCAGATAATAATATGTTGTTAGGGAAAAAATAAAGAATGTGATGTGGTTGGATAAGCACTGAAACTAGATTTTATGGTATTTTTACAATACGCACTAATATAGAAGTTCAAAAAACACACCATTCGAACACGATTTTTCATATTTTTCTTCTTCGATCCCTTTATTAATGTAAAAAGTTCGAATTCGTTTCTTTAGAACGTGGAAAATTTATATATTACACAGGCCACATTGTCTTATATGGCGTATAGGTGTATGTGTGTGTATTTATGATAGATTTATAGTAACATCTGACATCAATCTGACATACTTATTAGGTAGGTCTGACATTTGACATTTACACTGTTTCTATTGATTTTGCAAAGCTAATATTCTAAATAAATAATATAAAGTACAAGGATCACCGTATCATGTACCTACCTACGAAATATGAAGATTGTACCATTTATGATGTTGTAATCGTGGTCCTACCATAATGTTTACGCCATCCATTAAAACGCAGTGCTGCAGTGCCAACAGATGGAATCCTAATCATTAATAGAAAGACATACTTAGTTACAAAATTTATAGGATCAAGCCGAGATCATCTACAATTGAACGTTGCGCTGATCTCCCGGTAATACTCCTGCTGCTGTAGAAACTATCGATGACATAAATACATTAATATTGCAGCCGTCATGAAACTTCAAGATACTAAGCTAGCTACCAGCACAATTCAACTTCTTCATGTTTTTGAAATTGAAAGTCAAATGAAAAAGAACCACCTACAGTATGGCATAAACATGTGTATAATTTGTTACCTATCATACCTGTCATAAGTCATTAACTTAAAAATAAAGCTATTTTATTTGCGAATTAGATTGGTCATTATATGATTTAATCTTCTTACATAAAGATGTATTAAATGATGAGATTAGATGTATTAAATGAAAATAAAACAACGTAATAACTTCGTACTATTTTCGTATATAATAAAACAAGGCATGTAATGGCTTCATTTTCTTTACTCTGAGGTTATGGAATTCTCAAGGACATTATAATTATAACATATGTTGGTTATACTATACTATAGGTAAGTACTTTGGGTGGACTATATCTAATACATATGTATACTGTAATACTGTATCTATCTTATAACTTCGTATCACTGTTTGAATTTTCACAGCTTCAGGGGATTGCAGACTTGTATTTGATTTTTAGGGTTTCGTAGTCAACATGGAACGCTTATAGTTTCGCCATGTCCGTTTGTCCATCTGACCGTCTGTCAGTATGCGGTTTAGCTCAGTGACCCTTACTACTAGAAAGCTGTAATTTGGAATGGGTATAAAAATCAATCACGCCACCAAAACGGTAGCATAAAATCTTGAAAAGTATATATTTAAGGTAGGCTTATACGGAAAGTGGGGATGTATTTTTTTTCTCTCTTAACTCATGTGGCTTTAGATAGCTTGTTCAAATATATTATGGGTTTCTGAAAAC
The DNA here is from genome assembly GCA_963854355.1 of Epinotia brunnichana. Taxonomy (NCBI): domain Eukaryota; kingdom Metazoa; phylum Arthropoda; class Insecta; order Lepidoptera; family Tortricidae; genus Epinotia; species Epinotia brunnichana. The sequence goes on from OY977936.1 coordinate 33,616,399, forward strand.
CACTTTCCAATCAGCCGTTTGCGTGATATTGGGCTTTTTAAAGCCCTAATTTTGTTCTATAGTCAATGTAGATAGCATGTGACTAGATTCATAAAATACCATGGGTCAGTTTTATTTATGCCCACACGCGGTGATGATGATGATGTGATGTAGCAATTATTTTATAAGACCGCGGATAGTCGGGTTGTAAAAGACACACACTTCTTCAAGGTTCATTCTAAACTATGTCCTTAGAATACTATGTCCTATTGTTTATTTTAAAGTCATAAGTGGAACTTTTGATCGCGGCATGCGAATCTCCTCGCTACGTAATTTTTTTGAAATCACTTTCATTATTCATGGATTCTCTTAAAACGTATATTGGAAGATCGATATTTTTTTAGAAGTTGGTAAAATCATAGCAAATTGTAATTTATGTTCTTCTGATTATTTTCATGCGATTTTGCACCTTAGTGAAAGCCGCATAGAGTTGTCAATCTAACGTGGGTACTAGGTAGCATTGACTTTTCAATTGTATGTCACCCACCGAAATATATCTAATAGACCGTCAGCCCACTCCCAATTCGCCTACGTCTCATGACAACACGAAACAATGCCAGGCACCTTTGACACCATCTGCCAAGTAGGTACTTCCAGCCATTTCAGGACTGACAGACTAAGTTTTACTCTCTCTACGATTAAAGTGCTAAATGATGCCACTTGTCTCGTACTGTTGTCACATGACGTAAATATACCTACCCTTATAATTTTGACCGAAAGTGAAGGATATTTCAAACTTTCGGCCAATTTTAGCTGCGATAATCTTCTGATTCTGGCTCAGCACAACTTTCTTGACCTGTTGCGATGCATTTGATGGTGTTGTCATGAGACATAGGCGTATTTGGAGTGGGTTTACGGTCTATAAGAAGCATACTTAGAATAAAATACGAAAATATAAATAAGTCACTGTCATTTTCCAGCAAGATGTTTTGACAGTTTTGACAATTTTAGTTTATCTGAGGAGGTTGGTGACTGGTTCAAATTCTTTATGTCACTAAAAATAAATTAAATCTTAGGTCAGTGACCTGTCACAGTAAAGTGAGATAGTGTGCGTGAAATGTAGTGGTGTGCGTTACTGGGGAGAATTACGATAACGTTGCGCCGCCAGCGGATTTTTTGTGTCGCGTATGTAGTTTCAAGTCGAATTAGAAACCCTTAAATGCCTACATTCAATAACAAAAACTACTCCATGGGATAATTTAAATTAGTACTAACTACTTGCAAATTCAATGGACAACCCTGGGCGGTCTACATATTAAACATAGCCCCTGAGCGACCGAGCTCTGCTCGGATGAAAATGGAGAAAATACGGAGAAAACTAATTTTCCCGGACATGAGACCTATCTAGATCGATTTCTCGCCCCCGTAACCATATTCCAAATTTCATCGAAACCGTTAAGAGCCGTTTCCGAGAATGTGATTGCAAATATATATACAGGGTGGGCAGGAGTATACCGACTGATTTTAACCATGGATTCCCGAGGTCATTAGGAGTATAAAATGTTAGATCAACCCCAGTCAAATCCGGCGTAGTTTTGAAGATATTATCAATTTTCATGTAAACTATTTATTGTGATTAACTAAAGTGCATTAAGCTCTTTTTATTGCGACGTTGCCACCAATGTTGCCAAGTTTCGCTTCGCTATTCACAGACATCAAAGTGACAGCGACCACTCACTAAATTCATCCTTTTTTGGAAAGATAATCTTTACCATTTTATTAAAAGGGATAGTTTCCATGGAGAAGCGATAGTTATCCAGTTTTTATTTACAAAAACCGACATAACTAGTTTTTTTCTTTTTTTTTTCTTGCTGAATTTACCTAACCTAACCTAAGGAAGCCATGGTTAAAGTCTGTCGGTATACTCTTACCCACCCTGTATATACAAATATTGCTCGTTTAATAGTATAGGGTAGGATTTTATGCACCTTATGAAGCGCAGCCGCAGCGCATAATCCAGTGAAAATATCGCCAACAGAAATATTTGGCTAAATTATTATAAATTAAAACACGTACTTAATTCTTAAAAGGACGTACATACCTACCTTTCCTAACAGTAGTAAATTAATATAAGATTAATATTGTGTTGATATTTGAGCAGATAAATACTGAATATAAGTATTTTCATAGTTTTCAATGATACTTATTTGTATACCGTAATGTTATCTTATAATTAACTATGCTATCTCCCCGCGATAGCAAAATGTTCACTATACATTTTGCCATCGCGGTCAATAATAAACTTTCATGTTACTGCACGTTGAAAACTAGCTGCCCCAGTTCCACCTTAGCTGGACAAGCCCATTGTTTGTTTCAAACAACGCTGCCACCGTTGCGTGACGTATTTTGTAAGCGTAAAATAGTAAAATATCTTACACTGTAAACATTACAGTCTACACAGCAAGCAAAAACGCCTGAAATGCAAATATCACGCAAAATAATTAAACAGGGCCTTTTATCAAATGTACAGAAGTTTGCAGTCAATATTCACTTTTGTATTCATTGTTACATAGATACTTTCGCATTACATAAATCATTACAAAAAGGATGAATGGAATCATCACTAACAAGAAAATTTTGCGAATAGGTACTCTATTTAATTTATAAGTATTGTGTTGTAGGGTGACAATAAATCCTGAGTAACTCACTATGTATACACTCGGATGTAGGAATTAAATACTTTGTTCTATCTCTCTAGATTATTAATTAAAAAACCGGCCAAGTGCGAGTCGGACTCGCGCACGAAGGATTCCGTACCATTATCCACAAAAAAACTATTTTCTTCAGTGTTTTTAGTATTTGTTGTTATAGCGGCAACAGAAATACATCATGTGTGAAAATTTCAGCTGGAACTATTTTAGCTTTACTGTACCTGTCTACAAAACCCTATACATGTGTCATATTGTTTTTTTTTCTAAAAGCGCTGAGCGAAGCCTAACCCACGTACTTTAACCTGATTAAAAATAAAAAAATAAGAATAAAATTCGCTTAACTCAGACAACCACGGGTCCATACATGTTAATAGTTATTTGTTATACAAGGGTGCAAAGTTGTATTTTAAGGTGATACCGTGCATAACTATGTACCTAGATATGGGCGGAGCAACGCGCGGGGGCTTTCCCCGTTCCAACACGTTGCGCGGACGCCGAGTTCCCGCAATCCATCTATTTTTCGGACGCTGAGCGCAAAGGCATGGAATCGGCTTGTTATTTTTATAAGGAATAATAGTGACATTATAGTAGTTTATGCGACTGTACATAATGAAGAGCATTAAACACGAGTGTGGGTTTAATGCTAATTATGTACAGTTACGTTTAATTACATACACTATTTTATCTATCCACATATCATAAGCCTCCATGATGCATTCAGGAGCCACATATTATGACCGGCATCGCGGCGTCGTTTTCTGGCAGCTGTCGTAGTTTTTTTTTAATTCAGAGACAAACTAGAGTCGGATCCAACTGTCATATTCATATCGTTCGATATCTACTTACGTGCGACATTTGTCAAATTTGTATGCAAATTGACAATTCATTTCGAACTACGTCATCTCGACTGATATTAGAATAGAGGTTAAATCAAATTTCTTTGTTTTTCAGAGACGTTCGAAAGGGTCTAGCAGGCTAAGCTTACAAGAGTGGCCCCCGCAAGGGATTTGGTTTTAATTTGAGGTGTACTAGTGGCAGAACCTAAGAACACTGTATGCGTAATATCAGCCTTCGATCTTCTTTTGTTTCAGACTTATTCACGAAAATGTCAAAAAATCAAGGTAATTTTTAAACTGTTATTTTAGCTTAACCAAGCAAGAGAGAGTAACTAAATAAATTCAGAATTAAGGATCATAAAATGGGGTTCATAATGCATATTTTTACAGACATTCATATCCTTGAACTTGGATGAAAAAAAAATGTTTTTTTTTCGTTTCATTTTTTTGCCACTTCTCGCGGAGACACAATTATAAAAAAAATTACTTAATGAGCCACAATTGTCACCTACGTATACATTTAAAAAAAAAATTGAGAAATCATGGTGCGTCATGTCAAAAATAAAACATTTACGAACGTATGTTTACTATATCATATCATATCAATACTATCATATTGATCAATGTCAATCGTCGAGTAAAACAAAGAGGCACGGCCGTTCTATCCTTTTCTCGAAGCTATTCAGGCCATTTTCAACATCCTGTAATTTCGTACTGACTAAAGCCAGAACCCTGAATTTTCAGTAACATATAGGGCATAATATGGCTTACATATATTCTCAATAACATTTAATTTGAAATTTTAGTTTAGGAACAATTGCCCGTCAAAAATCCTTAGTTTTGTCACTGACATACTCACTGACTCACTTATAATGATCATCGTAATTCTAAGGTACTTTTAGCAGACCTACAATCTCCAAACTTCTAACATAATTAGTTTTTAGCCTATCCATTCATAAAAAACCTAAAAATATTGCAGTTTCCGTCACGATTCAGAGATATACACACTGCATAAGTAAGTTTGTGATCCTATACAAATACATGCGATTACAAAGTTACTTTTGCAATTGCTTCCCTCAAAACTATACAAACGTTATTTGCGGTTGGTAAAATAACATTTCCATACAAAGTTGATAACCTACAAAGATAAATGAGATCCCATAAAAACATTCCATGTAAAAAATAGGCCAAGTCTCGGAACTCTTCCACAGTAAAAAATGGTGAGATATTTCGTAGAGCCAAGTCAGGCATTCGTATTGATCTTTATTTGCTTGCTAAATGATGTTTTGTGACTTGGCAATCACACTTACATAGTTTGAGGTATGCAACAATTTGTAAATGCAGTAAAGTTGTGTGATTCCCAAGTTGCAGAATTTTATTTAGCAAGCAAATAAAAATTAATAAGTATGCCTGACTTGGCTCTACGTAATATCTCACCATTTTTTACCGAAGAAGAGTTCCGAGACTTGGCCTATTTTTTACATGGAATGTCTTTTGTGGGATTAATTATTTCATAATGAACGAAAGAGGATGTTATACCTACTACAGACTGATTTGCCACTACTACTCTATTGATATGATATGATATAGTAAACATACGTTCGTAAATGTTTTTTTGACATGACGCACCATGATTTTTCAAAATATTTTTAAATGCATACGTAGTTGACAACTGTGGCTTATTAAGTAATTTTTTTGATAGTTGTGTTTCCGCGAGAAGTAGCAAAAAAATTAAGCGATAAAAAAAACATTTTTTTTTAATGAAGTTCAAGGATATGAATGTCTGTAAAAATATGAATTATGAACCCCATTTTATGCTCCTTAATTCTGAATTTATTTGGTTACTCTAGCTTGCTTGGTTTAGCTAAAATAGCAGTTTAAAAATTACCTTGATTTTTTGACATTTTCGTGAATAAGTCTGAAACAAAAGAAGATCGAAGGCTGATATTACGCATACAGTGTTCTTAGGTCATGTCACTACTGCACCTCAAATTAAAACCAAATCCCTTGCGGGGGCCACTCTTGTTAGCTTAGCCTTTGAATGAAATAATATTATCGAAATCGATGTTATTATTTAGTAATAATAACATTTCCACAGATAAGAAATTTGTTCTAACAAAACAGTTTATTTTTATGGTGGCGGTTCTTGAACGCATCATGGAGGGTTTATGATATTTGGATAGATAAAAATTTGGAACATCTTTGAAAAAAAACAATTTGCTTTAACCTCTATTCTACCATCAGTCGAGATGACGTTTTATTCGACATTAAATGTCAATTTCAAACAATCTGTACAAATATATCGCACGTTAGTTGATATCGAACGATATTACCGTTAGGACCCGACACCAGTTTGTCTATGAATAAATAACTACGGTTGAGTGCAAGGAGCTTATAGACAACACTGGAGGTTGAACGCCTAACATCTGTTTGAAACAACAAAAATTGTTGATAAAATTAAATTGAGTCCGCCTCCATACAATTCAACATCAACGCTGCCGCCGAAGTTAACGTAAATAATTCCGATTCATAGACATAACATAAAGCACAAATTAGTTTAGGGATTTATTTCACAATGAATAGTCTATACTATATCAAAAATATCAATAATTACACATTTTCTGCAATTCACTAACGCCGATACGAGCGACACAGGTTGCACCCACGAAAGATGGGCGTCAACTGAATTGGTAGTAAGTTCTGAGACAGCGATTAGCGTTCCTGCGCGCGCGAAAAGAGTACAGAACGAGGTAGGAGTAACTCAACCATAAAAACGTATGCGCCAAATCGTATTAAACAGTTTTGCCAATTAACCAAACTAGTAACTGAAATTTCATCTTTGTGAGCCAAAGTATCGACTATTACGCTACTTTTAGTACAAATTCCGATTTGATATTCCTTCTCATTGAGCTTTAAAATAGGTTTACTTGCCAAAAAAGGGCTGACTTCAAAAAATAATTCTATCGAGGTTTTTGTCTTCAATCATGTTTTCATCTTTGTCACACCTTAAACAAAAGATCAGTAATCGTCAGTCGAAATGCTGGACTTATATTTCAAATATTATACGAGATATTTCAAGTTTAAAATGAGTATGCACAGCCTATGTAGCGTCTTAACCGCGTGTGTGGAATTGAAACACGAGCTAGCGAATGGATTCTAGGGTTGAACCACGAGCCAGCGAACGGATTCTATGGTTCAAAAATAGAATCTTGAGCGAAGCGAGTGGTTCAAAAATAGAATCCTGAGCGTAGCGAGTGTTGCAACACACGATACCTCAAAATAACTTGCACCCGTGTGTAACACAAATCTTTTCACCTCACTTAAGCGAGGAAAATACTACATAAAGAAAAATAACATTAAAAAAGAAAAACAAGAAAGAAATAATTTAATTTAATAAGTTGTGCAAAAAGCTCGAAATAAAGTTATTTTAACAGGTAGTGTACTTAAAAACAGTCACCCTTTTCAAGGGCACCCCATTTAATAATATTGCGGGAAAACTCAAAGGAAATTTATTACCAGCCTTAAAAATCATAGTTTCACTTTTAATACAGTTATATTTAAGGCCACATGCTCATTAGCACACTGCTCACACACATGCAACAGTTTTCTAAGTCCTCCTACTGAGGGGCTCAGCAGCACCATGTCATCCGCATAACTAAGGGTATTAAAACTGGTATCTTGTATGCGGCATCCGACATGCATGCTGCTGAGCTCAATAAGTGCATCAATGTAAATTTTAAACAATTTAGGAGAACCGAGCCCTCCCTGTCAAGTCCATATTCATCAGACGATTTAACAACATTAATTTGCCTCGAGTATATAATAATTTACTATAAAAACAGAGTTTAAACCGACTTCAATTCAGTACTTCGCCAAGCCACATGGTACATGCAAATTTCCACATTTCCTTTCCATTTACCACATGAACTGCTTTCCGAGAGCAAATGCGTTGATTATTACAGAAAAAACCCAAGTCGCTTTATGTGGGCTGATAATATTTGAGGAATTCCGTCTATTCTTCAAGGATCTCAAAATTAACACTTCATTAGTTGCTACTGCAACGGAATCATGTCAGAATCTTTGACGTACTTTACATCTTTGAGGAGTTCCATAAGTCATCTGTGGTCTTCATCATCAATTCCACTTCACCAAAGTTACGATTTCCGAGAGTAAATATATACACGAGTTATAATAGAAAATACGAAATCATTACACCCATGCCTATGAAATTTGAGGGTTGCCCTTAATTTCCCTGGGATCCCATCATCAAATCCTAAATTAATGACAATGGGACCAACTCGGGATTATACTCTTTCGAATAAAAAAAGAATTTTGGAAATCGATCCACTATTGACGGAGAAATCGGCGAACATACATAAAAAAAAAATACATACAGTGGAACATATAACCTCCTCCTTTTTTGAAGTCGGTTAAAAATAAGTACTATTTCTTGAGGCAGCCCAGCATCATAACGCTTTTTCCACAGAAGTTCATAGTGCACCATATCAAAAGCTTTAGATAAAATCTAAAAAGCAAGCAAATACAGGTGTTATAATCATAATCAGATTCATAATAATTCAAAACTACATGTCAAAATTGCTAATAAATTGTTCATATTTTTATACATATTTAAGGAACTTTTATAAGAACCACAATTTTATAAAGCCTGCTTAAACGTTGCCCACAAAGGCAGATACAGTTTATTCGCTGGTGATATAAAGGTGCCCTGACGCTCGCCTGGCGGCGACGTCGCGATGCACTGAGCCTTGTCGTTCCAATTTTATTTTACCGACAGCCAATTTACTACCATTGTAAGCGCTTGGCAACAGTATGGACTACCAAAAAGATAAATCGTTGTAAGTTTAGTACAAAACACGGTAAGACAGAACGATAACATAAGTAACACCACATAGAACACTTGCTTAGTAGGTATGTAATTAAAACGGAGAATAGATTATTGAAGTATACTTTCTTGGGTCAGGCTGTCTAAAATATATCATTTCAGTTTTCATTACACTAAAATGTGCGACTTTTGCTTTTTTCCCAGCATTTAGTTAATTTTTTATTTTTCTGGTTCAGAATCATGTGCAGTCTTGATCCCGAGCAAGAAAAAAAGTGTCATCAATTTTCCATATTTTTTTTAAGATTCCAATATGTGACGGTCCATAGTCCATACAGAATGTATCAAAAAAACTTCACATAGTGGAATAAAAATCTGGGGACACTTTTTTATTTATCGGGATTAAGAGTGCCCATGATTCTGAACAGGAAAAACAAAAAAAAACTAAATTCTGAGAAAAAAGTAAAAGTCGCACATTTGAGTGAAAACGCCCTTCAAGTAGGCAAAAAATCGGGTTAATCTCCACTTATAATAAATCTCTAAATTAAAAAAAGAATCAGCCAGTTTGAAACTAAGCTTTGCGCGGTACGAATGTTCTCAGCATCCCATGAACGGAAAAATATGAAACATTTTATATAGGTACATTATTATTCTAGCTGCAACTTAGGATAGTTTTTATCCGACTGCGACAGTTAATTAATTTTCCGAAATATACGACTTCATTTAATTTTTCATTTATTTTTATTGAAATCAAACGCTGCTCCAACTGTCAGCTATAAGAAACGTCAAATTTTCGTCAAAATGGCGGAATTGCTTTGCCTTTCACTTATTAATAATTTAAATCCCGTCTACGATAGACCTTTACGAGACAAATGCTAAAATATAAACCATAAAAAATATTCGATTCTAATATGAGAACTTATATGCGCAAATGTCGTTTTATGTCGTAATTTCAATAAATGAAATCAACAAATTTGAACAATATAATTAACACGAATTTGTTTTTTTTGAATGACAATGGCACGCGCTCGGCGCATTCAGCCAAAGTACCTGGGGACCGATTTTTGACTTTCGAGCGCTCGACTCTTTCACTCGAAAACTGTCAGAAACGATGAAATACTATTTTTGAAATCCGAGCGATAGAAAATTCAAAAACGAGTGGTATTGACCACTCGTATTCAATTCTATCGGTAGAAAATAAGTGCCGACAATTTGGACACTTCACTTGTATTTAATTTTGGACTGACAATGAACTTAGAAAGAGATAAATAAAGATTAATATATTTTATATTATTTTTCTACCGAATTTTGTGAACTTAGTCTTTTGGCGGGTTTGTTTTAAAATTAAATAATTTAACTTGTCTGTCTCTCTCTCTCTCTCTCTCTCTCTCTTTGCACAGGTTAAAAAGAGACAGAGATATAGTAATATGTAAAGGCCTGGCAATGATTCACAACAACTCGCTATACTTAGAATGAAAAGTATGAATTGCTGTCTCATTCTAACTAAAGAAAGTTGTTGTGACAAATTGTATCATTTGTAATTTGTATTAAGCCGGGTCCGCTGTACCAATGTTTTCCATGTTTTTAAACAACTAACATGTTTCCGTCAGTTTCGGCAAACAAATAGGGTATTATTTTGATTGGCAAAACATGTTTGACGTTTAAAAACCACGAAAACATGGCGCAGCGGACGCGGCTTTACTTTTATAACAGACGGGAAACGAAACGTTTCGTTTACTAGGTATTATTTACTACGTTCTTAGTTTTTTCTGTTATGTAACGCATAAAACACAAAAAAAACACTTAAACATTAATATTATAGCCTAAAATAGACCTTCTAATGATGTTTTATTTTTATTCCATGTGTAGAATACAATTTTAAATAACCAGTACTTATCGAATTTCTGCGTACAACGAAGCGCAAAAGTATAAATAGCCAAACCACTAGCTTTCGAGTGATGAATGTCAAAAATACCTATTATTGGGTTCATGCGAAAATAATCGTGACAAATTTTCGCATGCGATTATTTTCTACCGCTCGCTTTTGATTTCGAGCGCTCGAAAGTCAAAAATCGGTCCCCTGCGGCGCTACCACGAAAACCGATACTCAATGTTCATATATTTGCATCCCTGTCACTCGAGTATGGTTAGTGCGATAGAGATAGAGATACCCGAATATTTTCGAATTCCGAAGTTCGTGGTTATAGCTCAGGAATCGAAAATATGGTAAATAATCATAATGTATTTTCTCGAAAAAGAATTTAAAATAAATATAGTCAAATGAAGAAAAAAACAAAGCAAGAAGTTATATAGGTAATGATTAAGTTATAAGAGTCCAAAGTTTTAAGAGGGGGTATGTTCTGTCCCTTTTCCGCAAAACGCACCTTCATATGAAACGATTATTTTTTACTATGACGCTCGAGTTTATTGACGTCACAGTCCCTCATCGTTTTCTCACTCTAACAAGCGACATTAAAACGGATGTAGCTTCATAATTTTTTGAGATATTTGAATGGGAGTTTCATTATCTTCTATCTATTTATACATAATAAATGCCTATGTCGTGACTGACTTATTCACTCACTCACTCACTCATCAACGCACAGCCGAAACTACTAATCTTAGAGAGTTGATTTTTGCAGAGTATGTTGCTTTTATAACGTGGGCTAGGGATAAAAAGGGATTTTTGAAAATTCTACCCCTAAGGGGGTAAAATAGGGGTGCAAAGTTTGTATGGGAGAACCTTTTTTTTTGAGCTATAGACTTAAACTTTGTAGAAAAATTAGTTATTAGAATACAAATGAAACACTTTCAGCGTTTTGTAAAATTCCACCCCTACGGGGGTAAAATAGGGGTGCAAGGTTTGTATGGGGGAAACATTTTTTTTTTAAATAGAGACTTAAAACTTTGTAGAAAGATCAGTCATTAGAATACAAATAAAGAACTTTCAGGGTTTTAGAAAATTCTACCCCTAAAGCGGTAAAATAGAGTGCAAAGTTTGTATGGGAAAAACTACTTTTTTTTAAATAGATACTTAAAACTTTGTAGAGAAATTATTCATTAGAATACAAATAAAGTACCTAGATTCAGTGTTTTAAAAAAATCTACCCCTAAGGGGGTAAAATAGGGGTGCAAATTTTGTATGGGGGAAACAATATTTTTTTTAAATAGAGACTTAAAACTTTGTAGAAAGATTAGTCATCAGAATACAAATTAAGTACTTTCAGCGTTTTAGAAAATTCTACCCCTAAAAATAGGGGGCTAAAATAGGGGTGCAAAGTTTGTATGTGGGAAATTATTTTTTTTAGCTAGAGTCCTAAAACTTTGTAGTAAGATTATTTAAATACAAAGAAAGTACTTTCATCGTTTTGGAAAATTTCACCCCTAAGGGGGTAAAATAGGGTGCAAAGTTTGTATGGGAAAAACATATTTTTTTTAAATAGAGACTTAAAATTTTTAAGAAAAATTACTTATTAGAACATGAAAAATACTACATTCGGCGTTTTACAAAAATCATTCCCAAGGGGGTTAAAAAAGGGTGCAAGGTTTGTATGGGGAACACTTTTTCTGAGCTAGACACTTAAAACTTTGTAGAAAGATTACTTATAAAAATACAAAAAAAAAACTTTTAGCGTTTTGAAAAAATCTATCCCTAAGGGGGATAAAAAGGGGTGCAAAGTTTTTATCAGGGAAAGTTTATGTTTTTGAGTTAGAGACTTGAAACTTTGTAGAAAGATTACTTATTAAAATACAAAAAAAGAACACAAATCGTTTTAGAAAATTCCACCCCTAATAGGGTTAAAAAGGAGAGCAAGCTTTGCATGGGCAACACTTTTTTTGAGTTAGACTTAAAACTTTGCAAAAAGATTACTTATTAGAATACTAAAAAAGAACTTTCAGCGTTTTAGAAAACTCCATCCCTAAGGGGATCCTTAAGAACCTTAAGAAGGGTAGCCAGTGTTGTGTGGGAAAAACTTTTATTTTTACTAGACTTAAAACTATTCGAAATGTTACTTATTAAAATTAATAATAAAGTACATTCAGAGTTTTAGAAAATTCCACTCCTAAGGGGGTTAAGAAAGTTTTGTATGGGCAACACTTTTTTTGAGCTAGAGACTTAAAAGTTTACGAAAAAAGTTCTTTCAGCGATTAGAAAAATTCAACCTCTAAGGGGGTTTAAAAGGGGGTTCAAATTTTAAATGGCGAGCAATAAAATTTTAAAGTGTGAGTAAGAGATTTTTAACTTCGGTCTTATTCTGTACGTTAAAATACTACAAAACTGATTTCAGAGTTTTTCCAAATTCATCCCCTAAGAGTGTTAAAATTGGTTCAAAGTTTGAGTATTTCAAGGCATTTTTAAAGTATGAGATTTTTAACTTTGGTTTTAGACTGTTTGTCCACAAACTAGAAAATGAACATCAACTTTTTTTTTAATTATCCCCTAAAAGAGGGTTCAAATTTTGTATTGAGAGAAATCATTTTCTAAGACGATAAAAAGTTCTACGCGGACGAAGTCGCGGGCAACAGCTAGTAACATTATAATTCTCTTTCTACTGCCTCTGTTTACACAAGAGTATTGAGAAAAATTCGAAGGAGTTGGAGACAAGGGAAAAAGTGTTGATGTTTTTTTTAATAAAACAGACATATTGTACTTGTAATCGTAAGCATTTCAAGAACACATTCGACGGTGGAAAGGCAAAACCACTGAAGCGACATTTTTGTCAAAATAAAGTTATAGGTATATATCGTTGAAATCAGCGTTTTTATCTACGTCAATTGAGCCGGGTTTCACAGCGATCTGATGACTTTCATGTCGCTTAAGGTAATACAAAAATAAGCGCCAAATTTAAAAAACGTTACTTTATGCGACACACTTTTTGAGTAAAATCTAACCCTTGGCACTTAACCGCAAACTCAATCATAACCATGGTCGCATACAATATTTTTAAAAATCGTTCATTTTCGATGTTATGTCACTAAAGTGTTTCTTCCAGGTACAGATTTCATAACATAAGGCTGTTTCTTGATCAGACTGGTGTTATGGCTGAAACTATTAGTGATTTGTATGGCACCATTATGCGGTTCTTGGGGTTATAATTGAAATATTAGATTTAGTTAGGAAACATCCTTGTATCTTTTGATACCAACAATGTAATTACTATAAATGTCATTCGACACTGTTTATGTCATTTTAACTAATAGGTAATATCGCCGAAGGGTAGGTAGGTACGGGTTCACACTTTCTCAACAAAATCGTCTGCACACGCATACAGTTCATTCGAAAAATGACCCTAGAGGGGTGTACCCGTACCCTTGGGCGATAGTACCTACATTACATGGTTTGAGATAAATACGTGTAGTTTTTGCAAAGTACCTACTGCCGATAAAATACGTGACTGTCTTGCTGTGTTTCATTACCACGTACCTACAATATATTAAGTAACAACATGATGTTTCAGTAAAACAATACGCAAAAACCGTTTATAAAAATACCTATTAATCGTATTTACTTTATATTTCCGTTAGATAGTAGTTAGGTATAATTCATACTTAAGTGAGTGCCTTCTGGAAACCTTATATTTCAATTATACTTTTGGGAACTGCATGCTGGTGCCTTACAAATCACTATAATATACTTCCAATGAATATTATTTGAGACTGAATTTGGTATACTTAAGAAATGTTATGTGAGCTATGTTTTATTGGATTATCCTATAGTTTAAATACATGCGTAGGTAGAAACCTACACAAATCTAAACAATCTGAGTTTTTCATAGCAGCATTTTATAAAATTTTCTTTGTCAAAATGTGCTATGTATTGAATAGCGAAAGTGATAAGGGGCTGTTGTGAAGAGTCCAGATTGCATAAGATTGAATAGTAGGATGAAACTTTTTTGTTTGAAGAGTATAATTTATTCTTTTTTATAATTTTATTGATTTTATGATTATTTAATACCTACTTACACTTACTATTGCTATTTTTTAGGGTTCCGTACTCGAAGAGTAAAACGGGGCCCTATTACTAAGACTCCGCTGTCCGTCCGTCCGTCCGTCCGTCCATCTGCCTGTCACCAGGCTGTATCTCACTGATACCGTGATAGTTCCAGTTGAAGCCGCTATAACAACAAATACTAAAAACAGAATAAAATAAATATTTTTATTGATAACTCTCACGCACAAAGGGTTCCGTACCGCCTTCGTGCGTGAGTCCGACTCGCACTTGGCCGGTTTTTTTTTATTTAATGATGCTTTTTAAACTTTCTACCTATTGGAACCTATTAGACCTCGTTAGTATTAAATTAAATTAAAAAAAGTCGTAATAGTTACTTATGCTTGAAATATATCGCTTTGCCAATTTTAAATACTGGTAAAATATTTTAATTTACTACAAAGTAGTTGCCCTTACTATAGTTACTTAAATGATTATCCAGGAACAAATAAAACATAGGTATTTTCTCCATTCAATTTTCTAGGGTCTTTCTACAGCATGATGATGTCGCTTCAATGGTTCTTCCGGGATTTTTTTGGGGTCATTTTAACTTAAGCGACATTTATTTTCTAATCTGCCATGTTTTGGAGAATATAGTAGATTGTTAACCAAGGGTTGAAAGTGACCCACTGCACCCGAGATATTTCTGGCGCTCGAACGAAGTGAGAGCGCCAATAGTTCGAGGGTGAAATGGGTAATTTCACCCGAGTTAAACACTCTACTTTTCATTTCGACTGTGAGGAAAGTAAAATACTGCACTTACATTTTATAAAACAGGTATATTAAGAGTAATCTGTTAAAATACACATACTGCCAACTTTAGAAAAGTTAAAAAAACTTATCTGATCTAATATATAATTCTATAAATAAAGGTTAAGAATTATTCGCTTAATATGAAATAAATTAATTATTCGATTTTAGATATACCTAAATAAAATAATTAAAACTATATCTAACCTCCAACCTCTTTGCACTGGCCACTTGCCACGGCCTACTCGATTGTAATGGAGAAGGCCGCGACGCAACTAATCTAGAGGCCCATGCCGAATCGTGAAAAAAAAAGTTTTATAGCATAATGGCGGGCAGCCGATATTTACAGAAATGATTTTGAATGTTGATTTTCTGTAATTAGGATAAAAAAATACCAACTGTAAAAGGATCATTATCAACATTGTCGTAATGAACCCGTCGCTTAATGTAGAGCTGAGTTAAGATATATGTAAAGCTTTTATTTTAATAATATGAAGTAACTCAATTATCTTCGACTCCGTGGCTGACCGTAACAATTAAAAAAAAATACTTTTCACCCTAGGGGAGAAAACGCTATTTTCCACCGGGCTATATGCCCATGAAAAGTCAACTTTCAGAACAGGAGAGATGAAAAAATAATTTTTATTAAATAGCTATAAAAAAATTAAATAACACGTGCATAGAACCCAACTCTCTAAGTTGACTATAAAAAAAAGTTATGATTTTTTTAGTCAAAAAAAAACTTTAAAACGCTCCCCTGTAAAATTTAAAAAAAATTCGCTTCAGTGGTTTTGCCTTTCCACCGTCGATTTGATTTTGCACGCCGCTGTGTAAAAAGACTAAAGACGCAGAAAAGTAATATTTTTAGGTTTTTTTCTCAGTTATCTCTGCCTTGCCCCCAGACTTCTCCTTCTTCTAAATAAACTTCAAATCTTGAAATTACAATTATTCAAAACAAGACTAAACATTATAAAGTGACTAATGACTCTCAAGCTCAAGCCCATTTTATGAAAAAAAATACAATTTTCAAGTCATTGACTCTCTAGGCGTTGTGCAGGAAAGCTCTATGCAATACAAATCGTTCATTTACTTTATCACGCAACATGAAATTCAATCATTTACTTACATAAAGTTAAATAGTTTAATTACAATTTTAGTAAATTTTATCAAAATGCGGCTGTCTGTTAACCTGAATAATATACGAGGGGTGGCTGAAAAGTAATCTACCTAGCCTATAAATAATAATAAAAAAATACTGGCCGCTAATAATTCGTGTTTATTGACTATTCTCTTTTCAAAATTTCTAACTTTTGTTTGTCAGTCGCTCTTCATTTGTTTTCGGTACTCGAATGCTTGCAACATGTCGCTAGAGAAAAACAATTTGCTCAAAATTGAGCAACGTTCAGTGATTAAATTTCTCACTAAAGAAGGAAATACGCCTTCACAGATAAAAAAACATATGTTGCGCGTGTTTGGTGATTTGTGTCCTTCCGATTTCACAATTAAGTTCTGGTCTAGGCAATTTAAATCGGGCCGCGAAAGCCTAGAAGACGACCCTCGTAGTGGACGACCAATTTCTGCCATCACTGAAGAAAATGTGACCAAGGTGAAAAATATAATACATGAAGACCGACGAGTGAAACAATGGGAGATAGCCAGAGATGTGGGCATTAGTAAGGAACGGGTAAATTTAATAATTCATGGCTATTTGAACATGTCTAAGGTTAGTGCCCGTTGGGTCCCCAAAATGCTGACCGCGTTAGACAAGGACAGACGTGTCAAATGTTGTCAAGAGTTTTTAGATATGAGTCAAGGGAAAGAGGAATAAATTATTTCCAGGATTGTGACATGTAATGAGACTTGGATTAGACAATGGGACCCAGAAAGTAAGCAGGAGTCACTACAATGGAAATTTAAGGGCGGAATGCCTCATCGGAAGTACAAGGTTCGTCCATCGGCTAGTAAACTTATGGCCTCAATTATTTGGGATGCTGAAGGGATTTTACTAATAGATTAATTACCTAAGAAAACGACAATGAATGCTGACTATTACGCAAATTTACTTTGCCAGCTGAGAGACGCCATAAAAGAAAAAAGGAGGGGCAAACTTAACAGAGGAGTTCTAATTTTACACGATAACGCACCAGGCTTCGACGCCATCGACCACCCCCCTTACAGCCCAGATTTAGCCCCCTGTGACTATTTCCTGTTCAGACTTTTAAAGAAAGATCTTAGGGGGCGAAGATTTTCTACTGACAATGAGATGATGCCGCGGTGATCGAATATTTTGACGAAAAACCAAAAGATTTTTTTTTTAATAGTTTTATGTCATTATTTGACAAATGCAATAAATGCATTTCGGTAGAAGGAGACTATATAGAAAAATAAAAATAAACTACCCAGTTACGTCTTTTCTTTCATAGTTAGGTAGATTACTTTCCAGCCACCCCTCGTATATAGTTGCTAGAACCAACCTATATAAAAATAATTAACAGTAGGTACTGAGATTTTTGTTTCAGTAATCAATAATCTATAAAAAAAATCAGAATGCATTTGTTTGTTATGTTGATTTTAATATAGCAGCCTTAAGTAAGGGTAGTATGTCCTTTTCAGTAAATTACGTGCTGTGTCGGGAAAACCAGATTTGCGGCGACGCAAAACTAAACAAATGGAATGGAATTCTATCCGCACAGCGCTTGGAAAGCCTCGGTACACAAAAGTTGGTTCGCACTCATTTCTGCGGAATAAGCAACTTATCCTTCGCGTGACATTTACATTCGGGCGACTCAATATCTTTTGTTTGGGGTTTTGTGGTCAATCTGTCAGAGGCTGATATGTTTTTAGTGTGAATTAGCTTTATTCCGGGTCGTTTTTAGGGTTCCGTAGCCAAATGGCAAAAAAACGGAACCCGTATAGATTCGTCATGTCTGTCTATCTGTCTGTCTGTCCGTCCGTATGTCACAGCCACTTTTTTCCGAAACTATACGAGCTATTATACTGTTGAAACTTGGTAAGAAGATGTATTCTGTGAACCGCATTAAGATTTGAACACAAAAATAGAAAAAAAACATTAAGTTTTGGGGGCTCCCCATACTCACACCCGAAACTCGAAAAAAATAATTTAATAGATTTTCAAAAAAGTTATTGAGGTTTTTAATATCATTTTTTTCTAAACTGAATAGTTTGCGAGAGAGACACTTCCAAAGTGGTAAAATGTGAGCCCCCCCCCCCCCCGTAACTTCTAAAATAAGAGAATGATAAAACTAAAAAAAATATATGATGTACATTATTATGCAAACTTCCACCGAAAATTGGTTTTAACGAGATCTATGAATAGATCTCGTTCAAACCAATTTAAAACTACTGATTCTATTCAGTAGTTTTTTTTTTAATACGTCATAAATCGTAAACCGTAATTTATATTACGGAACCCTTCATGTGCGAGTCCGACTCACACTTGGCCGCTTTTTTTATTTTTTATGATTGGTTAAACTTCAAGCTGGGCCTCGCAGGACCCTTTTGCTCGGTGAGGACTATTCCGAGTCCATTAGGAGATCATTCATACATTTTTTCTACTCATGTACCGTTATCTGTCATTTATATAGGCTGTAGCTCAAATACAATGACACCACTAATAAGTCGTCGAAAAACTCTATGCTCTATGGCCCAAAAACGTACTGTTTAGCGTACTTTTTTGGTTCATACATTTTTCATAAAAGCACTGTTTAACTTTTTTTTAAATCGGCCGCTATATTGCAGTAGTAACTTCATAAACAAATATTTCGAAATAAAAGTATTTATTTACGATTTATCATTTGTATATTATCAATTATTTACTAAAATCATTATCTATTGTGTGTTCAATTACATGTTTTATAAATTATTGGTATTATTTATAAAAATAAACAGTTCGAATTCGGTCCGGGTCCGGATTCGGTTTGGTTCGGATGGCAAGTGCACACAAATTAAAATCAAAACAAACCATAAGCAAGAGGTGTGACATTTCTGATTTCCCACTAAAATACAGTTCAAAATGAAAAGACGAAAGATGATAAACTATTAGTCCTGAACTATTAAGATTTGTTTCGTGTTTGTGAAGACAAAAGTGTACGTTCCTTTTAAAATGGTTGAAGAAATTAATAACTGCACTCCTGAAGAAATTGCGTGAGTAGCAAAAGTACGAATAGAAAACTTGCTGCCTAAAAAGTTTAATTATTCTGTAGTCTGCTATTTATTTAAAATTTGTCGTAGAAAAAATATTGTTTGCAACGATGTATTTAACTGGTCTAAAAACGCTCGTGGCGTCTGTAATTGCGATACTCGCCAAGGCTCGCATCGCAACCTACGCCACTCGCGTTTTAACACCTTTCTTATACAACAGTTGCATAAAATACTATTACTTCGCAACGTAGTGTAATTTTCCTTCGAGATGCTTAAAATTATCTGTTTCTACTCTTTAATTTAATTAAACTGTTGATGTCCTTTATTAAGTTATTCGTTTAATTTTTTTTCATTCGGGCAAAGATGTCCTCCTTAGGTACTTCCACTTAGTGTGGAGCCTCGATTTTAATGTTTTTGAGAGTAAATTTATTGGAATTTTAAATCAAGGCAATTGGAAGTGTGTCTGTATGTTGATGGAAATTAAAACAAAGATCAAATAAAATAACGTTTCTCTATCTGACTATGGATTTCCACTTGCATCCGTTTTGCTTTACACGGAAAGGGTGTGTGTGCTAAGCAAATTAATCAACAAGTAACGTTGCTAAAACGATTTTTCATGTGTTCTTACTATGGGTCTTTTCATATAATTTGTTTATATTTGTTTTTGAAAAATCAATAGAATCGTAACATTTTCAAAATTGAAGTAAGTAAATAGTATGTAATAGTTACCTACCAAATAATTAATGAATTTAATAAATAACTAATTAAAAAAAAACAGAACATGTTCCATTATAGTAATAATTTCATATATTAAAACAACGTCGGCTTTAACGACTGGAAATATGTGAATAAAGTGCAATCAGTCAGAAGTTTTATTTATGTTGGTAAAAATATTAAGTACTAAATAATTTCAGATCATGCATGTATTTTCACTTCGGATGCAAATATAATCCCCACTTGAATCATTAATGGATTCACTTACAGCTTAACAGCTCCTACCCCACTTGAGGCCCCCAGCAGCTCGCCCGATGTAACTTCCCCCCCTTAAATACTCTATTAATATAAATAAAAATAATATTGGCCACCTGATCATCTTATACTACGTTATTCCGAACAACCCAAATTCTTTTATGTGTAGCAAATTGAACCTTGACTCCTCTCTATCTATCTACCTACTCCTTCGTTCACCTACTGCATCCTAATTCAAAATAATGTACCTGTCACATCAATTAATATAAATATTTTATATGTTTTTGTTAATTTACACCAACCTCCTATTAATCATTCGGATAAGCAAGATCGTAGCTCTTAGATTTTCTATTATCTTGATTATTTTGACACCTTAAACATACTAATATTCAACCTATGTATTCATATTTTGGAACAAAGTCTTAGCGACGGGTTGTGTGGTAATCTTTTACTCACACAAAGCTACTTTCTTGCTTAGGATGGAGTATGAATGATCCTACCTTATTTACCTGCCTAGTTACCTCATGAGTTTAAGACTCTACGAGCGAATCTACCAGTATTTCGTACCTGACGGTTTGAATAAGAAGAAATACCGAAACAAACTCAGACAAACCTCTTTATTTTAATATTGCTGTGTTATAAACTTAACAATACAGGCAATATAACGCCTATTTCTCTATATATTTGCCTTTATATCGTAGGCATTTGAAATATCGAATTTATTGTAATCGAATGTGTATTCCACAAATAGTTATGTGCGAAACAGCTAGTAGTTATAAGGGTATTATTTCGCCCGTAACTACAATCATCAGCGATCTGCTCTGCCTGTCACTGGTCCCTATAACAGTTTTGCTTCTTTCTCCGAAACCAAACTGTTTCCCTAACCAAATAAAATATAAAATTATATTACCATACCTGAATGCCACATTCAACTACACAAACTCTACATTTCTCCTCATTTAAGACCAACCATTAATTTCTCTACTCATAATAATCAAATGAATCCTACAAATTAATATTATTGGATGAATAAACCTTGTTTCCTAAGTCCCTAATACCACGTATGAATTTATACCTAATCCTACCTACCACTAGACCCTAGGCTATTGTATGCAAAACTCCCATCATTACTTTTATTAGTGTTATGTGATGTGTAGGCATTTGAAATATCGAATTTATTGTAATCGAATGTGTATTCCACAAATAGTTAAGTACGAAATAGCTAGTAGTTATAAGGGTATTATTTCGCCCGTAACTACAATCATCAGCGATCTGCTCTGCCTGTCACTGGTCCCTATAACAGTTTTGCTTCTTTCTCCGAAACCAAACTGTTTCCCTAACCAAATAAAATATAAAATTATATTACCATACCTGAATGCCACATTCAACTACACAAACTCCACATTTCTCCTCAATTAAGACCAACCATTAATTTCTCTACTCATAATTATCTAATTAATCCTACAAATAAATGTTATTGTATGAATAAACCTTGTTTCCTAAGTCCCTAGTACCACGTATGAATTTATACCTAATCCTACCTTCCACTAGTCCCTAAACTATTGTATGCAAAACTCCCATCATTACTTTTATTAGTGTTATGTGATGTGTAAAACCTAAGCTAGGGATCTACGCTGTAAATCGTTCGGCAGGCTAATCCGAGAAGGCAACCTATAGCCGGTGTAATGTACATTTCACAACGGTCCGTGGACAAGGTTCTGTGAAATGCACTCCCTATCGCGTGTGTATAACATATAAATATATATTCAATAAAAGACCCAAGCCTTAAGCACACACAAAACCTTAACGAGTGAATAAATTCAAGCGGTCGACTTATTTTAAATTGCGACCTCTCGCTTCAGTCCTGCGGCAAACCTTAAGCCAAGGAAGAGGCCCATTTATGATAGGCTACACCATCTATGCAAATAAAGGAGACGGTGCCCAGGTATCTCTGAGCCTGGCCTACTTCTAACAGGATCCCATTGTATACGCTGTTGGCACCGTTAGGGAGCGTGTACAATGTTAGATTGACATCCAATCAAGGCATTGATCTGGTTCGAAATATTAATAAAACTTTCCAAAATAAACTCAAAATCTAATAAGAATCGAAATAGTTCAATACTATGTAAAATAATCACACAATATTGAACCTTCTCGCCTTCACAATAAAGTATCTATGAATGTTTACGTTACGAATTTAGGCTCGATCCAGTTTCAACGTCAATCCAAAATATAGCTAAAGAACGAATGGCTTGAAAGTATCAGTCAAGATTCTCCTAACCCCATTAAAACACTAATTTAAATTAAAGCAAACTCCATCAAACTATTATACTTTAAACCAATTAACTCTAGTCAAAAATAATCACTATTAACCACTCTTATTTGAACACAAAGTAATAACAGCAAGAGATTCACTAAAAATCAACTTCACAATAAACTTTAAAATTTACACTATTTAATTGAGATTAAACCACCAAATTATGTATGTAAGTACAATAATTATTTACGAATTGAATTCTCCCTTTAAATTACCATATGTTGTGTCTGATCAAAGACTAAACCAGCGCAATCGAATATTAGCACAATCCATGCCCAGACACAACCTAGGTATCCTAGATTGAGACCTATTTCCTTCGACAGAGATCCCCGACCGATACCCTCAAGCTCCAAGATTTGAATGTCCAGCCCCACGCTTCCCCGTCTAAACATCAGCTCTGAAAACATTCCCCCCAACCCCCGCACAATCGGCGTCTAAAACTAGTTGACAAATTACCAATTAAATATAATCACGTCTATTTTAAACTCTATTCCGTTTATTAAATACGACCCAATACAAAACCATAATTAAATTTGTACAAAAACAATCTCACGCTTTACCTACAATTCCTATGAATGACCACTTGAGGTTTTTTCGTCCAGCCGTTTTTGCCGTCTTAGCCCAAGCGAACCTATTCGACCATTTCCATATTCCCATAAGGATAGTGTTGAAATTGGCTTACATTATTATTTGATCTCCTCAGATTCAACTGTAAAGGTAAATTGGCGCCATTAAGTTATTACCTCGGTACTCGAAACTAATACAGTCATCTACTATAGCTCTCCCATTAAGAATGCGTATGTTAGAACAATATGTGAATGTAGAAAAGCCCGTTACTACTTTGTTATAAGATTCATTTTTGAATAAAATACATTTGCTTTCCACGATTACAGTAACAAATTAAGTTTGCATTGTAATAAATTTTAACCACTCAAGACATGTGTGAAATATTATTCTCTAGAATGCGTCGATAGTTAAAATCGATAAATATTAAGTTTTTTTGCTATGCGTAAACGTTGGTTTACCTATGTTTTATTATATTTTAATCCCTGTTGTATTGAATTATTACCTCATTTAGCATTCATTAAAAACTATAGATAAACGAGATCTACTTAGTCATAGTTCGAGTTACATAATCGCCCCCTCGAGGAATAGACGTGTAATTACATGTAATTCACGGATAGTCCTCGAACTACTATTTATAAAGAAAATATCTCCTAGATTTGTTAGCGTAGCAACCCCCCCCCATCTTAAAGGTGTGTTTGTGTGAGGTGTGTTTAACCAATACTAATTGATTGTTAATGACTCGGTATAAAACTTAGTTCTTTGAACTTCAATAATGATACATGAAAATCCTTTCCCCAAATCTTTTCCATTTGCACGAAATACTAGTTTGTGAGACTAATAGGACCTAACGCCCCGAATTTGCAGCATCAAACTGAATCTTTGGATCTGGCTGGGCATCCTCCAATTCTATCCACATTGTTCGGAAATGAGTGATTCCACAAAGACTCTCCACGCAAACCAGAAAAAACCTTTATATAAGTATTGAGATGTTCATTTCTCATTAATTAAAATTCGAATCAAGTTTCGATACGTTATCACCTTTTTCAAAAACTGAATGTACATTGACTACTCATTTTTGAAATAATTCGATGTCAAATATCCTTCTCCAAAATGTGGTGTGTATACCAATTTAATCTCAGCGTATGTATAGTGTGTAGTCAGTAAAAACTCTCATGAAATGAGCTAATCGTAATACGATTTGAACCTACGGATATTTTTTTTTTACTAACTAACATGTTATTTCGATTCCCCCAAATACCAACAAATCCAGGTCGATTACTATCCAACATTTGTCTATTTGCAACAACCCATTTTCACAAAAAGTTCCTCCAAATCTGCACACTCTTTTCTAACTTCACCTAATTTTCATCATCTCTGAGTAGATATGTCACACACTCAAGCACACATCAATTCCTCATTCGCTTGTTCACTAGATTGTTACAGGTAGCCAAAATTCCAGATATGTAATCAATGCAACAATGCATACTATCACCGATGATTCTACAAATTATTTAGTTGTTTATAATAATTATTAAATTTAAACCCTTTTCCCTTAATGAATGCCAAACAATGCAACAACATATAAAATGCACATAAAATGCCTTGTAATTTATTTCAGTATAAAATGTCCAATTACAACATTCAATTTCAATAATTTAAAAAATAAAATTGAAAGCAATAAAATATGTTTCTTCTTTAGGTGAATGATAACTGCAACACTTTATGACACCAATTTCTTATTACTAATTAAGATTCAGACTTCATTTTAATTAATTAATTACTTATAGATTTAAAATAAATATTTATGTTCAATCTGTCTTGGCTTGATCTATCTGATGTAATGAGCTATGTTTTTGACTTCTAATCGTATTTGTTTGTATCTATTCATTAATAATTTATACAAGTTGTTCCTATAGTGTCTAATTTCTAATTATAATTCACCGTTTAATTTTTTTCCTCATAACTTGTATCGATCGATACCAATTAAAATATCAACCACCTATCTGTATTAAACGATACAAACAAAACTGTCACACTATTCACAAACTAATTTCCTTTGGAAGTACTGTGAAACCCACATAATGTATTGATACCGAATCAAGTCTTCAAACACTTATTGTTATTTAGTTGAAACCGTCTCACTACACTACTATTTATGCTCCAAAACTGGAATTTATAATACAAAACTAAGTTTTCTACACCTTTTTAAAAGTAAATACGACATCTGGTTGTTTTGACATTCGCAGTACCTGCACTCGACTTTGGGACGCAACGTTCGGAAAGTATTCCCCTTTTTTTATATTCACTACAATTTTTAGTGATGCCGAATTTTTTTATATTAAAACTTCAGTAATTAAATATTTCTCAAGAAATATCTATAGGTAGTCTTGTAAATATGAATGTATATTTTTAACTGTTCACCAAAAAAAAATCCCTTAGTTGACGCCTAGTATTGCCATACATGAAAATAAAAATAAGCTTTCTACACATCGCGCCATCTTGTAGAGAGTATTCACGAGTACTACTCTTGATCGAACCATAGATAATCG
The DNA here is from genome assembly GCA_963854355.1 of Epinotia brunnichana. Classification (NCBI taxonomy): domain Eukaryota; kingdom Metazoa; phylum Arthropoda; class Insecta; order Lepidoptera; family Tortricidae; genus Epinotia; species Epinotia brunnichana. The sequence continues at coordinate 33,642,067 of OY977936.1, forward strand.
ATTAAACGTCCCTTAACTTATAGTAACGATGAATCATCATTTACCGATGATTATTCTTTGTGATAAATTAAAAATAGACGTACCAAGTTTTTTTTATTTTATTCCGATCTTCGTTTGAGAAAAATAATCTAACACGATGACTAAGATTTAGCTGGACCTTGCTCAGCTGTCTAGACGGACCTAAATCACGACTCATATTGCATGCAAACCGACTCGTTCAAACGTCCGGACGCGGCTTATCTGCTAAGTACAGATTGCCTTGTCTGTGGTTTTGTTTACATGAAGAACCGATAATTTTGATCGACGATCTTATCAAGTGTTATTCTAGAATAATTAAAGTACTTTTGCCTGAATTTAGTGTAAGTGTAATAAGTGAATCCCTCAGTCCATGAGACAACAATGATCTTAAGCTTTAGTAACAGAAAGTTCTCAGCACAAGTGAACCAAACACTACATGGAATGCACGAAAAAAAACTTTACTTCACAATGGACAACTATAAGGCACTTGAGAAAGCGTCCAAACACAATCACGCAAGTAAGTTCCTTTTATATTTATATTTATTCATGATCTTTTTGTAGTTTAGCTCAATTGTATCCCTTGCTAGTATTCTCAAGAACTTCAAAATAACCAATCTTCTATACATGTTTTTTTTTGTATGTCTGTTTCATATTTATTTTTGCTATAATTACAGAAAACCTATGATGATGATGATGATGATGATACCCTAGGTTATTCAAAGCAAGCGAGATTATGGATTTCCAATATTCATCCGGTATGCTGTAGGTGCATGAATGTGTGAATTCTTCTGTTATAAAGGTAATAACCACATCATATTACTTACTTTTTTTTAAAGCTTAGATAATATAACTATTGAAATAAAACCAAAAAAAAAACTATATGATAAATATTCTATATAATTATATGTATTTATTTATCTTTTTGAATTGAAACCCTTGATAACTTTTACATTTATGTCATATGAGGATCACTTGCGACATCTAGCATGCGTTCAAGAACCACCAAGCCCGAAATCTATCAATACTACAATTGCACTCAGTTGTTCGATCCACAGCCGTTAGGCGCGCTAGGATCGCTCGAGTTTCTTACTAAAATATTAGCCCCTTTTATCATAGTTTCAATTCTAGAATATTCCTAATGTAATTTCACATTCTAATACCTACTTCAAGACTTATCAATGTCATTATAATTCCTGCTTGCAAATTTCTACATACTCGTAAGTTATAAAAGTAAACAGACGAAAGTCAACGGCAAAGACAACTTTTTTTTTTCTTTTGTCTTAACTCAGAGACTACCTGCGTGTACCAGTGACCCAAACATTTTTTTTTGTTCTCGACGCACGATCTCTTATTAACTGTTATCCAGTGTCCATAAAAACAACACCAATATTTACACGCGTTCGGCGGGAAACGCGAGTACGCCCCCACTGATGCTAGGGTAACACATGTGCGTTGCTGACTCTTAAATGTTACATGAGAAAATTAAAATTTGTTTCTTTTGCGAACTTTATTTTCACATTGTTTAACTACCTTACTACTAAACACAATTTACGCCCCCACGCCCCCTATAGTTTTAGACTCTAAAACCTTCGTACAAATATGAATATGACGTCATGAACTTCAAACACTAACATACCTTTTTTTTGTATATTTTACTTCAGGTGCAGATAAAACATACCTACGACAGAACAACGAGAATTTGCTGAACGCTACGTCGATGGCAAACGAGCGCACGGTCCGTTCGATATCAAGCGATCATCGCAACCCATGAAAGCACGCAAATCCAGACAACCCTCACATATTTACTAATTGTACTACCTATTCAATGTAATTTTGAAGTTATAACAATAAATTATACTATTTGTTGCATTAAACTTACTAGAAGGAAGAGTCAAAGCCCTAATATGCACACATTTCCATTCCACGCCAGCAAAATGTAGCCTAAAATAGGCTACTGAATTATCCTGAAACCGACCTACTCAAAATGTAACTAAACAGTTTCATTTATTATAAATATATGAAGATCCTTGCGTCACGTCACCAAAATGTAACTTCCCCCCCTTAAATACTCTATTAATATAAATAAAAATAATATTGGCCACCTGATCATCTTATACTACGTTATTCCGAACAACCCAAATTCTTTTATGTGTAGCAAATTGAACCTTGACTCCTCTCTATCTATCTACCTACTCCTTCGTTCACCTACTGCATCCTAATTCAAAATAATGTACCTGTCACATCAATTAATATAAATATTTTATATGTTTTTGTTAATTTACACCAACCTCCTATTAATCATTCGGATAAGCAAGATCGTAGCTCTTAGATTTTCTATTATCTTGATTATTTTGACACCTTAAACATACTAATATTCAACCTATGTATTCATATTTTGGAACAAAGTCTTAGCGACGGGTTGTGTGGTAATCTTTTACTCACACAAAGCTACTTTCTTGCTTAGGATGGAGTATGAATGATCCTACCTTATTTACCTGCCTAGTTACCTCATGAGTTTAAGACTCTACGAGCGAATCTACCAGTATTTCGTACCTGACGGTTTGAATAAGAAGAAATACCGAAACAAACTCAGACAAACCTCTTTATTTTAATATTGCTGTGTTATAAACTTAACAATACAGGCAATATAACGCCTATTTCTCTATATATTTGCCTTTATATCGTAGGCATTTGAAATATCGAATTTATTGTAATCGAATGTGTATTCCACAAATAGTTATGTGCGAAACAGCTAGTAGTTATAAGGGTATTATTTCGCCCGTAACTACAATCATCAGCGATCTGCTCTGCCTGTCACTGGTCCCTATAACAGTTTTGCTTCTTTCTCCGAAACCAAACTGTTTCCCTAACCAAATAAAATATAAAATTATATTACCATACCTGAATGCCACATTCAACTACACAAACTCTACATTTCTCCTCATTTAAGACCAACCATTAATTTCTCTACTCATAATAATCAAATGAATCCTACAAATTAATATTATTGGATGAATAAACCTTGTTTCCTAAGTCCCTAATACCACGTATGAATTTATACCTAATCCTACCTACCACTAGACCCTAGGCTATTGTATGCAAAACTCCCATCATTACTTTTATTAGTGTTATGTGATGTGTAGGCATTTGAAATATCGAATTTATTGTAATCGAATGTGTATTCCACAAATAGTTAAGTACGAAATAGCTAGTAGTTATAAGGGTATTATTTCGCCCGTAACTACAATCATCAGCGATCTGCTCTGCCTGTCACTGGTCCCTATAACAGTTTTGCTTCTTTCTCCGAAACCAAACTGTTTCCCTAACCAAATAAAATATAAAATTATATTACCATACCTGAATGCCACATTCAACTACACAAACTCCACATTTCTCCTCAATTAAGACCAACCATTAATTTCTCTACTCATAATTATCTAATTAATCCTACAAATAAATGTTATTGTATGAATAAACCTTGTTTCCTAAGTCCCTAGTACCACGTATGAATTTATACCTAATCCTACCTTCCACTAGTCCCTAAACTATTGTATGCAAAACTCCCATCATTACTTTTATTAGTGTTATGTGATGTGTAAAACCTAAGCTAGGGATCTACGCTGTAAATCGTTCGGCAGGCTAATCCGAGAAGGCAACCTATAGCCGGTGTAATGTACATTTCACAACGGTCCGTGGACAAGGTTCTGTGAAATGCACTCCCTATCGCGTGTGTATAACATATAAATATATATTCAATAAAAGACCCAAGCCTTAAGCACACACAAAACCTTAACGAGTGAATAAATTCAAGCGGTCGACTTATTTTAAATTGCGACCTCTCGCTTCAGTCCTGCGGCAAACCTTAAGCCAAGGAAGAGGCCCATTTATGATAGGCTACACCATCTATGCAAATAAAGGAGACGGTGCCCAGGTATCTCTGAGCCTGGCCTACTTCTAACAGGATCCCATTGTATACGCTGTTGGCACCGTTAGGGAGCGTGTACAATGTTAGATTGACATCCAATCAAGGCATTGATCTGGTTCGAAATATTAATAAAACTTTCCAAAATAAACTCAAAATCTAATAAGAATCGAAATAGTTCAATACTATGTAAAATAATCACACAATATTGAACCTTCTCGCCTTCACAATAAAGTATCTATGAATGTTTACGTTACGAATTTAGGCTCGATCCAGTTTCAACGTCAATCCAAAATATAGCTAAAGAACGAATGGCTTGAAAGTATCAGTCAAGATTCTCCTAACCCCATTAAAACACTAATTTAAATTAAAGCAAACTCCATCAAACTATTATACTTTAAACCAATTAACTCTAGTCAAAAATAATCACTATTAACCACTCTTATTTGAACACAAAGTAATAACAGCAAGAGATTCACTAAAAATCAACTTCACAATAAACTTTAAAATTTACACTATTTAATTGAGATTAAACCACCAAATTATGTATGTAAGTACAATAATTATTTACGAATTGAATTCTCCCTTTAAATTACCATATGTTGTGTCTGATCAAAGACTAAACCAGCGCAATCGAATATTAGCACAATCCATGCCCAGACACAACCTAGGTATCCTAGATTGAGACCTATTTCCTTCGACAGAGATCCCCGACCGATACCCTCAAGCTCCAAGATTTGAATGTCCAGCCCCACGCTTCCCCGTCTAAACATCAGCTCTGAAAACATTCCCCCCAACCCCCGCACAATCGGCGTCTAAAACTAGTTGACAAATTACCAATTAAATATAATCACGTCTATTTTAAACTCTATTCCCTTTATTAAATACGACCCAATACAAAACCATAATTAAATTTGTACAAAAACAATCTCACGCTTTACCTACAATTCCTATGAATGACCACTTGAGGTTTTTTCGTCCAGCCGTTTTTGCCGTCTTAGCCCAAGCGAACCTATTCGACCATTTCCATATTCCCATAAGGATAGTGTTGAAATTGGCTTACATTATTATTTGATCTCCTCAGATTCAACTGTAAAGGTAAATTGGCGCCATTAAGTTATTACCTCGGTACTCGAAACTAATACAGTCATCTACTATAGCTCTCCCATTAAGAATGCGTATGTTAGAACAATATGTGAATGTAGAAAAGCCCGTTACTACTTTGTTATAAGATTCATTTTTGAATAAAATACATTTGCTTTCCACGATTACAGTAACAAATTAAGTTTGCATTGTAATAAATTTTAACCACTCAAGACATGTGTGAAATATTATTCTCTAGAATGCGTCGATAGTTAAAATCGATAAATATTAAGTTTTTTTGCTATGCGTAAACGTTGGTTTACCTATGTTTTATTATATTTTAATCCCTGTTGTATTGAATTATTACCTCATTTAGCATTCATTAAAAACTATAGATAAACGAGATCTACTTAGTCATAGTTCGAGTTACACCGACTAAATCCTTTCTTGCAAACTTTCCACTGATCTCGGGTTTTGTTAAAAGTTGTTTTACTTTTTTCAAAGTTGGAACAAGTTTTCAACTTTACCGGGTAGTTTAACAATTCTGTCTTCACCTTTCATATTACGGTGACAATAGGTGACATTAACAGGATCTGACAAATTATATTTTGATGATTAATGTTAAAATAAATGTTACTTTTTGAGGTGTCGTACTTCAAAAAGTAACATTTAACTTAAGATAATATATTATAATTTACACTATCATAGGTAAGTATATATAATATACGTGACAGTGAAACGAAAACTGATACCGTTTTTTTCAGATTATTATCTAAAATGAAACATACAAATGATATGGATCATGTTTCTTGAACAATTAAATAAACAAACATACTCTGACATGACGGGTATGGTGTATGAAAGTTTGTACGGAACCCTCGGTGCGCGAGTCAGACTCGTACTTCATCGGTTTTTTTTAAAAGGTTCCTCACTGTCAATAAGCTCCTTAGCTTATCTTTGATAAAAACAATGTTCTCCATTTAAATATTAATGATATGTAATGGGTTTTACATACTAACTTCCTGGACAGTTTTGCGTATTCCTGCACACTTCTAGTAACTATCCAGGATGAGTCACTTTCGAATACTATGTTGACAGATGTTATGGAAACATTTCATACTATTTTTGAGAAAGGGAACAGGTATTACATTTTTGGAAATCGTGTATAAGTAGGTAGTTTCGGAGATTATCCACATTAATTATTAATGATAAATGATAAAACATAGCCTATGTCTATCCCAAAGATACATTCTATATATTGGTGAAATAATTTATGAAATCGTATTTAGTAATTTCAAAGATTACCCCCTACATACAAACTTACAACCTGACTGTTTTTTTCCTCTTAAAAATAGATTGAAAATATAGCACTCATCCTCCTAGCGTTTATTCCCGGTTGTGCCCTAAAGGAGCCCGGGGTCCGCTTTGACACCTAAATACCAAGATTTGGCATAGGCACTAGTTTTACGAAAGCGACTGCCATCTGACCTTTCAACCCAGAGGGAAAATTAGACCTTATTGGGATCAGACCGGTTTCCTCACGATGTTTTCCTTCACCGAAAAGCTAACGGTAAATATTCCGTACATACGTCCCGAAAAGCTCATTGGTACGAGCCGGGATTCGAACCCACGACCGCCGCTTGACGGCCGCATGCCTGAACCACTAGGCTATATATGTAGTACCTACTTAAAATAAAATCATACTTTGTGATGATCGCAATGATATTTGATAGCTATAGGTACTCCAACACGTAATGTAATCTCGTTTCCATAACATAGATAAGTTAATCTATAAGCGTAATACGAAATCTTACTACTGATTCAACGAGACAAACTGGGCCCAAGAGTAATTTTCGGGTTAATGAGGGTCTTAATAGGTCTAGGGTATTATTTAAATATGGATACTATATTATGTTACACGGCAGAAGTGAAAAGTCGAACAACCAGCTAAAAGTCATTACCTAACTTTGTAAAAAAAAACATATTTCTTTCAGACAATTTCCATATAACGTAAATTTTAGAATCTTTTTAGCAAATCAGCGTTTTCATTCGATTGAACAGTAGACTAACTAATAATATTTCCCTAATTATATATACTTATTTTATAATAAATATTTTTGATTTGGTTATATACAATATCAAAAATATTAAAAATATGTAATGAACAAATAAAAATAATTCAATTGTAGATGTATTTTTATATTATTTTCCTTCGGTCAACAACGTATGTAATTCAACTTTCAGATTGGATACATATTTCAAAACGGAGCTTTACCGAATTGCAAAATAACGCACATACTCGTAGTGAATGAGAACTCTTTCGGTTATTGTATAGCTATGTAGAAGATACGGCAATAGAAATCTCAGGGACCGATGTCCAATGAGAGTTGTTTGGATGTTATATTTATGCAACTGATTTAAGAAACTTCGATAGCGCGATGCAGAACTCGTCAGATGTGACAAGAGTGACGCCACATTATGCCCTCTATGAGACGGAAGGGTCAGCGACGTATGAAGAGTAGAGTGCAGCTTGCCAGTGCTCAGAGCCAGGGTGACGAGCGAGCGCTCAGAGCCAGGGTGGCGAGCGGAGAGAAAGAGAGAGAGAGAGAGAGAGAGAGGCTCGCTTGCTGAGAAGAGTCGGGCGTCAGTCAGGATCATCAGAGTTGCGCTTATGTCCATTGTCGGAGGTCACCAATGTAGAAGATACGGCAATAGAGAGATCTCTCAGGGACCGACGTCCAATGAGAGTTGTTTGGAGGTTATATTTTGGCAACTGATTTAAGAAACTTCGATAGCGCGATGTAGAACTCGTCAGATTTGACAGGAGTGACGCCACAGCTACGTATGTACATACAATCAATTAGTGAAATTATTCCATTAACGACTATTATATAAGGTGCTTTCACAGGAAAGTATGTTGTAATCGCAACCTATGGCATGTTCTTTGAATTAGAAATAGTATGGTGTAAGGTTCTCAATATCTCCGTAATCACACCAATCATTTTAACTCAAATGAAAACGTGTTTTGCTTTAGGGACGCATTAAGTTTACATCACTAGGTACGCATGCTGCGTCGAGAATTGCTATCAACGACCACCCTCGGGTTCGGGAACCAAAACAAGGGTTTAATAGATAATATCTACATCACAACTAGCTATTAGCCTTACATTAGCTCTATTGTCTTGCATCCACTCCGTTTTAAATATTAAAACAATAGGGCTCAGTCTAAATATGTATATTTGAATAGCAATGGACAGAAACAGGACTCTTAGAATGCTTCAATAATAATTTTGTAAATAGAATCTGAAATTGTACAAAATATCTCTTTATCCTGCTTGGCCTACGTTCTGAATAGATTGTGTTTGATATGAGGTAATAATTATAAATTCTGCCCGCAACTTCACAAGCGAATAATCATCTGGTGCAGAAGCTTAAGCAGATAGTTAAATGTACATTATATAAGATTCATCAAAATCCATTCCGTAGCTTTCTAACTCTAGTTCTAACATCACAATTGTGTAAATCACTATAAACTAGTAATTTTTTTATATTACCAAAAATGACACCTAGAGCAGTTTAAAGGCAATACGCAAAAAATTGCTAGTATCCTTTCCGATATTATACATTTCTCCTTTTCCACCGGCACGTTTCCGGCATCCTGGAAGTGGAATCCCGGTGTTCCGTTCAAGGGCCGCCGGCGTTACTTATGACATTTTACACTTCCAACCTGGAGCATAGGTTCCGCTCTTGCGACTCCACTCTGGCCGGCCGGTTAAGGCAAGCACAGAGGCGAGGGCCAGATCACTCGGGCCCTCTGGAGGTTAGGGGTCCGCGGTGTCGCCACTCACCGTCAGCTCGCCACAAGCTGCCCCCGCGGGCTTATTATTATTATTTCCTTTATTTAATTTCCTTCTTAGATTAGGTTTTTACAATATTCATATAAAAAGTAAAATATAAAACTAAATAAATAAATAAATATTTGCGGACAATCTTACACAAATCAACCTAGTCCCAAACTAAGCAAAGCTTGTACTATGGCTACTAGACGACGATATAGATACTTATATAGAGAAATAAATACTTAAATACATAGAAAACATCCATGACTCAGGAACAAATATTCGTGCTCATCACACAAATAAATGCCCTTACCGGGATTCGAACCCAGGACCTCTTGCTTCGTAGGCAGGGTCACTACCAACTAGGCTAAAGCGGTCGTCATACTATACATACACAACATAAAATCATTATAAAACCTAGGGTGCCGCCGGCAGCGAGGCAGGGCCTAAGCTCCCGGTAGTCAGGGCGACAGAGACAGGAACCTCCTGACTATCCGCGCAGTATCCAGGAGTACCGCCTTCTGTATCTGGCCATTGATCCAGCCATCTAGCGAGAGTCTCTTGAGGTGATGGTCGAGACTCTTCGCTATTAAACCGTTCGCCGAAACGACTATCGGGACGATGATCGTCGAATCAACATCCCACATGGCAGTTACCTCGTGTGCCAGGTCTAGGTACTTGCTGTCTTTGTCCTTCTCGGCCTTCACGAGGTTCCCGCCATGGGGGATGGTTATGTCGACCAGCACTGCCTGGCGTTTCGATCGATCTGTCAGCACGATATCAGGCCTATTGGCTAGAATAGTCCTGCCCGTGATGACAGATCGATCCCAATAGAGCGTGGCACGACCATTTTCGAGAACTGGCGCAGGTGTGTACTTATAGTAAGGCACCTGAGAGACAAGACCGTATAGCAGAGCAAGTTGCTGGTGAATAATTCTGGCTTATTATTATTATTATTAGGTATTTGACACGACCTACTTGTAGCGTAATCAATTAACGTTACTAGAATGCGGATTTAACGTCATGACACGACAATCCAACTTTGGCGTGTTTGGTACAACAAAAGGTCTGCAAATTTTATGCTACGTTTCTTAATTCTCTCGCAACCTGCCCCCGATATAAATTATTCCAAAAGTCCTGTAGGACGGCATGATAAAATGGGAGCAAAATATATATTTTTTCCTTCATTTTACCATAATGTTTCCTCACGGGCAATCTCTTAGCAAAAGAGGCCCCCCGTAACGACCTGTGTAATGATTATAAGTGGTCATATTCTCCCCTGTCTGGAGTGACTGAAGTGCCGGTAATGTGTCGCTGACCTTTTCCCGCGTAATATCACGTCCATCATTTATGACCGGAGATGTGATATAATTAGGTAAGTGAAGTATCGTGACTACTTTGTGTAGCAATATATATACTCGTAGTACCTAAAGCAGTTATAAATATCCCAGAGAGAAATGTTATAATTATAACTGTTATAAGCTATAATTTTATTTGTGATATGGCGGGATCTAAAATAAAATATTTTTTCGAGTTTTTCTGCAACACTTTTGTTATTTCTTCTCAGAATCACGATCTCTTTCCATCCCAATAGGAGAAAAAAAGTGTCCCAAAATTTCCATAAATTTGTTTCGTATTGTCTTACCGCCATACAGTTATATGAGAAATGGTAACACAATAGGAAAAATATCTTTGGGATTTTTTTTTGTCATAAAATAATATCAGGATCGAAAGAGATCGTGATTTTGAGTGGAAATAACATAAAACTCTGAGAAAAAATTACAATTAAGTAATAATAGTAGCATTTTTTTGAGAAGTAACGTTCAAACTTCCTTTTTAGGGTTCCGTACCAAAAATGTACAAAAGGAACCCTTATGGTGCGACTCTGTCCGTCTGTCCGTCCGTCCGTCTGTCACAACGTTAAATATCTCAGCAACTATAAGTAGCATAAGTGCTATTTATTTGAAATTTGGAACAACGCTTAAGATGATTAAGACACGTGTATGGAGAATAAAAAAAATATCTTATATATTTTTATTTTCTGCGTACATGACGAATATGAGGAGTGTTAAAAATTCAAACTCTAGTTACCTAATAGATCAAGTGGGGTGTCATATGAAAGGGCTTGATTAGCGCTTCCTAAAACCATTTTTTTACGGTTGTTAAATTTTGATTTATTAAGGCATATGTTGAAAAAATTACCATTCCCCCCCAAGTTTACCAAGCGAAAATTCTGAAATTGTTAAATATGATTAAGAGTAACATAAATAATACAGGAAAAATAAAACGATACCTTTATCTGGCGTATTATTTTTTATTTATCAAAGATCATTTCTTAATTATGTTTGTAATTTGATTACTTTTGTATTAAATTTTATGTACTTATTCAAATTCCTATGAGATTCTCGTTAACGTCCCTCCTTTCAAATACAAAAATAATAATCAAAATCGGTACGCGTAATAAAAAAATATCGCTGATAAACAAACATACTAGGTTGCACGTTATTAGTACCAAAATGCAGATGGCGCTGTACAACGGTAACTTCTACTATGAGCTGTTAAGATTGTTCAAGCATGAATGGGGTCGTGACGTGACGGGTATGGTGTATGAACGTTTGTACGGAACCCTCGGTGCGCGAGTTAGACTCGCACTAGACCGGTTTTTTTTTAATAAATGTTGGCCAATACCACATTGGTTTTAAAACATTCCATATTTTGGGGATACATGTGTATAGCTTTTGAAAGGTTTGCCCAATGTGGAAGTAACCTGATAAATTATAACTCATTAGTTAATTCGAATAGGCCAATCAAATTAGAATTTTTCGAAGAATTAATTCCCATAAAGCTTGATCCTAAATACGTGTAATCTGAGTTTGCCCAATCCCAAGAGGTGTGCATAAATTTTTCTCTTTTTTCATGTAGCACAAAAACGGTACCTCGAACAGAAAATGTATTTTAGTCAATATGAGAGAGGGTCAAATTTTGCGTCGAATGAATATCTAAAACTTCAAATTCGGTTCAGTGGTATAGTCGAGATCAAAGGTTAGAAACTGAGAAAATTTTGTCGTTTAGGTGCAAAGTTCCATTTTGCGACTTTTCAAGAACGACATATCTTAGAAAAAAATATACCTGCTGAAAAACCCATAGAATAAAAAATGTAGAAAATAAAATTTCACATTGTATATACATTGACCTTCTTTAATACATATTGAATAGAATACATTTTCCGTCCGTCGTACTGTCTTAGTGCACATGGAAAAAACTGAAAAAAAGAGCAAAAATTTCGCTTTTGTATTTGGTATGGTGCAAACTCGGATTACATGCATTTAGTACCAAATGAAGGTATTAATACGATTTCCAGCTTTATGGGTATTAATTCCTCAAAACGTAGTCATTACCAGTATTATTGTTTGCGAAAAATAATCGATTAAAATCCGAAGTAAATTTTTAGGGTTCCGTAGTCGACTAGGAACCCTTATAGTCTCGCTTTGTCTGTCCGTCCGTCCGCAGATAATCTCAGTAATCGTTAGCACTAGAAAGCTGAAATTTGGTACTAATATGTATATCAATCACGCCGACAAAGTGGTAAAATAAAAAGTGAATATTTTTATTTTATTAGGGTAGGTACCTCCCCTATACGTAACGTGGGAAGTGTTTTTTTTTTCATTTCAACCCTAACGTGTGATAAATTGTTGGATTGGTATTTAAAAATGAATAGGGGTTTGCTACAATCATTTTTTGATAATGTTAATATTTTCGGAGATAATCGCTCCAGAAGGAAAAATAATGTGTCCCCCCCCTCTTACTTTTGAACCATAAGTTTTAAAAATATGAAAAAAATCTTAAAAGTAGAACTTTATAAAAACTTTCTAGGATAATTATTTTGAACTTGATAGGTTTAATAATTTTTGAAAAAAATTACAAAATAATTTCACACACTTACTGTGACGGACGAAAAACTACGAAACCCTACACTGAGCGTGGCCCGACACGCTCTTGGCCGGTTTTTTTTCCTTCTCTACGGGATTTATAAATACGGGCAGCGTACGACTGGCCGTCGCGGAAATCCTTGGTGAAGAGATACGTACGAGTAGGTAATTGTATAAACAGATTATATGGCGTTTATTTTTCGAGACAATGTGTTCTGATATTTTTCAAGAATGTAAGTAAATAAAGGTGTAAATAAGTCAGGACATGCATGAAAGATGCAATCAATAGCTTTTACGCTGTATTATCGCACCGATTTACAGAAATGTATGTTCCTAAAAATACCAACTTTAAACAACAACCGGTTTATATAAGATTGTTTCAGTCCACCTTTCCATAGGTAGGTGGGTATTAGGTAGTATACCTTAGTAAGGTAGGTAAGTAGATAACTATTAACCCCCTATTCGGGCGACATAAAAAAAATCTCTAAAATGATATCCACAAACATAAAATCAACAATACCATGACATAATATAACATCACCATAAACTATGTAAAAAATTACCTTAAGACAATTATCCTATATCTAGCACACTTGGATAATCCGATACATGCCGGTCACTTCGCGAAGTTTACGGGCACGGGCGGCACAGGGCGGCGTGCTGTGTGCGCCGGCCGGCGTCGGGCGGCTGACTGCCCCGTCGCCCGCGCGACCCCCACCGGTTTCCACCTACATACACCGTGCCGGCATTGTACAGTACATCCTACAACCCCACACTTCATTTTCAGTTTAACGGATTAACATATATAACGTTTTTAGGGTTCCGGACCAATAAGGTAAAAACGGAACCCTTATGGTGCGACTCCGTCTTCGTCTGTCTGTCACAAAGTTAAATATCTCAGGAACTACTAATGCTATCAATTTGAAATTTTGAATAGTTGTAAACAAAGCCAATCCACGTGTATAGAAAATGAAAAATTTAAAGATATATTTTTAATTTCAATAAAAAAGGACGGATAAGAGGAGGGACAAAAATTTAAAGTCTAGTTAGTAGGCCAAGCGGGGTATCATATATAAAAGGGTTTGAAGTGCACATTCTAAAACAGTTTTTATTTTTTTTTCTATAGTGGAAAAGTTTTGATTCACAAAGGAAAATGTAGAAAAAAAAAACATTCCCCCCTTAACTCCTAAGTTTACCAAGCGAATTTTTTTCAAAATATATATATTAGTAATATTAACGTACATATTACCGGAAAAGTATAACGAGACCTCTATCTAGCGTATTTTTTGTATTCTTCAAAAATCATTTAATATTTAAGTTTGTAATTTAATACTTTTGTGTTGAATTTTTTCCCTTCTAATTTGTAAGTACCTTCTGAAAGTACCTTCTAGCAAATAAAAAAAGAATTATCGAAATTGGTTAACTTGAAAAATAATTATCTCCGAAAAACCAACATAGATTTTTTTCTTAATGGTGAAAGTTTGTACGGAACCCTCGGTGCGCGACACAGACTCGTACTTGACCTGTTTTTTATTTACCTATATAGATGGTTTAAGTACTAAAACCTTGGAAAGGTACAAATCAACTGCTACCAGCGGGGAAAATTAAGTAGAGTTGGACTTATTACGTAGGGGTTAATCTCCGGAACGTCTCTCAGCCGTCTATCTATCAATTGAAAATATTCTGTAACCAGTATCTACAAGGGACCTTCGGGGTGGTTAAACAAATTGTAGGTACTCGCACATTACAAAAAGTAGCATATCTTCATGCCACACATTCTGGGAGAATTTTTGCAATACGTTTTTATACAGTTTAAATGGCTAGAGATGGAGGAGGCCTTCATCCAGAGATGAATGATCCCCAAATAAACAACATAGTAATTATCTATGATAGTCGTTAATTTAATAATAATTACATGCATAATAATTATTAATAGTAAAAATTAAAAAAATACCCTTTATTAATTAAGAGACATTGTATAAAGACTTACCTCAATACTTAATAATGTAATAGAATCAAATAAGTAGGTTTACTATGTGTTTACTTATACAGTGCCAAATGCTAATACATATACAGGACGTCCCACGCCTATGCCACATGGAGGGAAAGTACCTTGAATATTGTAGATGGAACATTTTACGGAAAGAAGACATTATTTTAATTTAAAAAACAATTTCAACTGCATCCGGCTCTTACCTAGTCCAACAAATATCGGTGGCAGTTCAGCGGGGCAATTCAGCCAGTATTTATGGCACCTTTGGACCAGATGGGAGCCGGACATAAAAAATATATTTATATTGTGAAAAAAAATATCTCATTTGGGGTCCCACAGGTAAGCATTTTGGGCCCTACTCTTTTTCTGGCATATTTAAATGACATTGTCCCTGAAAATTCTGAATAGTGATTTTTTGTGCTATGCGGACGACACTGCTATTGTTTTCAGCGGTCATTCATGGCAAAATGTCCAAGATACAGCAATATCAGGACTTAGACATCTCACATCTAACAAATCTTCTCACATTAAATGCAGAACAAACACAATTTCTCTGCTTCCATAAAACCGCATTATCTAGTCCCCCATCCTCTATTGCTAGCTTCAAAATTCACACTGAGAGCTGTGCTTCAATTGACCAGAAATGCAAATGTAAAAGCATCCAAAAATCAGACTCCCTCAAGTAATTGGGTGTTGTGTTAGACCAGAATTTAAATTTCAAAAAGCACATTTGTCTTTCTGTAGCTAGGGTTCGTAAGCAAATTTTTACTATGAAGCTACTGAGAGAAGCTACTAACGCACTATGCCAGTCAATACTAAATTATTGCATTCTAGTCTGGGGAGGAATTGCAAAGACCACTCTTTTAATTCTAGAGAGAGCTCATAGAGCAGTTTTAAAAGTTTATTTGGGTAAACCTCGCCTTTTCCCCACGGTGGACTTGTACAGAGAGGCACGGGTCCTCAGTGAACGAAGGTTATTCCTGCTACGGGCTTCCATAAAAGTGCATAAGTCTACCTTAAATTTACCGTCATATAAATGATATGATAAAGAAAAGAATCTTCAAAGTGCATACTCCTTTACTTAAAACTGAATTTGCTTTGCGTTTTCATACATTTCTACTTCCGCACATCTATAAGACATTTGCTAAACGTATTGACCTAAGACGAAAGGCTAAAAGAGGCAAAAATTAAAATCCAATCTCTATTGTTACCTTGGAACTATGAGCAATCGGAAACAATCATTAATGTAATATCATAACATACACTCACATACATTCCATACACACACAACACACTACAATGTACCTACATCACCACCGCAAACAAGCACCCTAATATAATTAATTCATTGTTAGTTTATAATTGTCTTTTTTTCTCTTTTCTCTTTATACTTTGTCATGTTTTCATGCTAAGCCGCATGGACAGTTAATCAGTATTTGTCTTGGTCTCCACGGGACAGGCCTAGCCTAGTGTGGGACCACAGTTATGTTTCTGAATGGCTGTCTGTATATGTTAATAATAAATATTTTCATTTTCATTTTATTTCATTTTCTTTATTTTAACCTTGTTTTCTAGTTTTAGTTTTAATTTAGTTTTCTTATTATTCTCTTTCTGTTTAATAGTAGTTTATATTTTTTATTTAATAAGTACTTTATCTGTAAATAAAATTTCTATTTAAACTGCATTCATAGATTTTTAAATAATTACAAGGTTGAACCGGGAATCGAACCCGCTACACGAGAAAAAAATTACCCTGCAGTTTCATCATACCGATCGAAAGGCTTTATCATAAGGATTATTTTTGCTAAATAACATAGTGTCAGAAATTAAAGAAAGACCATGAATTTTAAGATTTATAATTCAAAATTAATGAATTAAATTTATTAAATGTCCCATTGACAAAATCATTTACGCGTCTTTCGGCAGATTCAGGATACGGCAGAAACTCTATTTGTTGCATACAACCAGGTACCTACTAATTACGTATCTCTTTATCATTTTATCATGCACTTAAATTATAACACGGAAATTATGAGATATTATAGATATATTAGTAACTAGCTTTTGCCCGCGACTTTGTCCGCGTAGAACTCGTTTATATCGTAGCTCGATACAAGCTTTCACCCTCCATTTCACTTTTAGGGGTAGATTTAAGATATAAAAACTATCCTATGTCCTTCCCCGAGACTCAAACTATCTTTATCATCATCATCATATCAACCGAAAGACGTCCACTGCTGGACATATGCCTCCCCCAAAGAGTTCCAAATTGACTAATCCTGCGACACCCGCATCCAGCGGACTCCCGCGACCTTTACCATTCATCAGTCCACCTTGAGGGGGGTCTACCAACGCCGCGCCTACTAACTACCTCTATACCAAATTTTATCTAAATGGGTTGTATAGTAGCTCCATACAAATATTCACCCCCATTTCACCCCCTTAGGAGATGATTTCCGGTATAGAAATTATCCTTTGTCCTTTCCCGGATCTCAAACTATCTGTAAACCAAATTTCATCTAAATGGGTCACTCACATCCAAATTTTCACCCCTTAGGGGAGGATTTTCGGGATAAAAACTATCCTATATCCTTTCCCAGGACACCCAATTTTCGCTATACCGTAAATGGGTTCTATCCAATTTTTCACCCCCCATTTCACCTCCTTAGAGGATGATTTTCGGGATAAAAACTATCCGTTGTCATTCTCCGGGACTCAAACTATCTTTATACCAAATTTCATCTGCATGGGTTTGTGGCGCATAACTATGAGCTGCCCACATCCCTACAATCGGCGCGTCAATGTCAAGCTGTTATATTTAATTCCGTCGTGCTAAAGGTTACATCCAAATTTTCACCCCCAATTTTACCCCATTAGGGGATGATTTCTGCAATAAAAATGATCTTATGTCCTCATCCAGGACTCTAACTATCTCTATACAATATTTCATCTAAATGGGTTCTATCCAAATATTCTCCCCCTATTTTATCCCCTTAGGGGGATTATTTTCAGGATAAAAGCTATCCAATGTCCATGACTCAAACTATCTCTTTACCAAATTTCATCTAAATGGACTACATCCAAATGTTCACCCCCATTTCACCCCCTTAGGGGATGATTTCCGGAATAAAAACTCTCATATGGATATCATATCTATTCTAGGACTCAAACTATCTTTCAACCAAATTTTATCAAAATGGGTCACAAACAAATTTCCACCCCCAATTACACCCCCTTAGGGGATGATTTTCCGGAAAAAACTATCCTTTGTCCTTCACCAGGACTCAAACTATTGCTATACCGTAAATGGGTTCCATCCAAATTTTCATCCACCATTTCACCCCCTGGAGCCCCATCCCTCCTCATGGAGAGGGCTATGTTGGGAGTTTCTCTGAGTGATCGCATTAGAAATGAGGCTATCCACAGCAGAAATAAGGTAACCGATATAGCCCTCCGAATCGCTAAACTTAAGTGGTAGTGGGCGGGGCACATTGCACGTAGAACCGATGGCCGTTGGAGCGTAAAGATTCTCGAGTGGCGGCCACGTACCGGAAAGCGTAATGTGGGTAGACCTCCCACAAGGTGGACTGATGACCTGGTAAAGGTCGCGGGAGTCCGCTGGATGCGGGTGGCGCAAGACCAGTCATTTAAGCACTCTTTGGGGGAGGCCTATGTCCAGCAGTGGACGTCTTTCGGCTGATGTGATGATGATGATGATGATTTCACCCCCTTATGATTTCCTCCTTTCATGTGTTCCGGAATAAAAAATATTTTATGTCCTTTCCTAGGACTCGACCTCTCTCTATACCAAATTTCAACTAAATGGGTTCTATCATAATCTTCAACCCTCATTTCGCCACCTCAGGAGATGATTTTTCGGGATAAAAACTATACATTGTCTTTCCCTGGGACTGCTTTTATCTCTACCAAATTTCATCTACGTAAATGGGTTAAAAAACTATCATATTATGTCGTTTTTCAGGACTCAAACTATCTTTCAACCAAATTTAATCAAAATGAGTCACAAACAAATTTTCACCCCCAATAACACCCCCTTAAGGGATTATTTTTGGGATAAAACTATCCTATGTCTTTCCCCAGGACTCCAACTCGCTATACCGTAAATGGGTTCCATCCAAATTTTCATCCCCCATTTCAAACCTTTTGATGATTTCTGGACTAAAAATTGTTTTATGTCTATCTCCAGGACTAACTATCTCCATACCAAATTTCATCTTAATGGGTTCTATCCAAATTTTCACCCCTCATTTCACCCCCTCAGGAGATGATTTTTAAGGATAAAAACTATGCATTGTCCTTCCCTGGGACTTCTTCTATCTCTTTACCAAATTTTAACTAAATTGGATTTATCTACATTTTCACCCCTTTTTCACCCCCTAAGGCGATGATTTTCGGGATTCAAAGTAGGTATCCGTTGTCATTCTCCGGGACTCAAACTATCTCTATACCAAATTTGATCTAAACGGAGTCCATCTAAAATTTCGTCCCCCATTACACCCCTTTAGGGGAAGATTTCCGGGATAGAAACGATCCACTGTCCTTTTCCAGAACTTAAACTACCTCTAAACCAAATTTTATCAAAATGGGTGACATCCAAATTTTCACCCCCCCGTTTTACCCCCTAAGAGGAAGATTTCCAGGATAAAACCTATTATATGACCTTCTTCGGGACTCAAACTATTTATATGCCAAATTTCATCCAAATTGGTGCAGCGGTTTGAGTAATCCCCATTTAATCCTCTTAGGGGTTGATTTCCGGGATAAAAACTACCCTATGTCCTTTCCCAGGACTCAAAATATCTCTATACCAAATTTCATCTAAATCGGTTAAGCCGTTTTCACGTGATGCGCGGTCACATAAACAGACAAACAGATAAACAGACAAAAATTCTAAAAACGGTTGGAACGTGTTCTGTTGTCGATTCTAAGTATCCCTAGCCAATTTTTTTTCGAATCCATTCCATGTACAGACTTTCGACCCTCTTCAGCTTTATTATATGTATAGTATACTTTCAAATGATAATGTCTAACCAAAATTTCACATCAAATGTTAAAATTCAAGGTCTTCCATTTATTTCTGACACTATGTTATTTAGCAATAAATCATCCTTATGATGAAGCCTTTCGATCGGTATGATAAAACTGCAGGGTAATTTTTTTTCTCGTGTACCTGGTTCGACTCCCTGTTCAACCATGTAATTATTTAAAAATCTATGAATGCAGTTTAAATTGTTTTTTACATTAAAATAATGTCTTCTTTCAGTAAAATGTTCCATCTACTATATTTATGGTACTTTCCCTCCATGTGGCTTGATGTGGCATAGGCGTGGGACGCCCTGTATAGATAAACCAAAGCTCAAATTATTCATATTAAAGTAAATAGAGAATGCTTCATTACGTATGAAATGTAATATGTTTCAGCCTCTTTCATTATTATGTTAGTGAATTGTTTCATTTAAGTACAAAGTGCACAGTTACCATAGTTGACGTTGTTCAGCTCTCGAGAAAGCACTGTCTTGAAAGTGGGGGACTATTCTGTAATAATAGGCCTATTTTGCGTATCGAAACATTATTTTTAGAAAATTTATTGAGGGACTCAGCAGCATCATGTCGTCAGCATAGCTGATGATATTAACAAAACAACCATCCACCGAGCATCTCACGCCAGAGCTTTTAAGTTCCTCAATTACGAGTAATCCATTTACATACGCGTTAAATTCACTGGTAAATTTGTATCATTCCTCAATTTATCCCACAACGCCTTGTATGATACCAGATCAAATGCCTTCGACAAGTTTAAGAAACATGCAAATACTGGTGATTTCCGATCCGTGTAATACTGAACAGTGTGCTTTAGACAAAGTAAAGCCGCTTCAGTTGATAGCCCAGGCCGAAAACCGAACTGGGCGTCGTGCAGGTTTATGTGTCTGTTTAGGTATATGTTAAGCACACTGACCTGTACCTTCGCCAGAATAGTGGTCAGAGAAATTGGCCTGTAGTTAGACTTGTCGAAGGCTTCAACTGTTTTGTTTTCTATAACGGGTACTACAATGGTCCTCATGAGGTCGTCCGGTAAGTAGTTATGGGGAACGCAAAATGTATAGAACATAGCAAGAACCCTGGGGAGATGAGCACCAGCATGTTGCAGATGCTCGATGCTAAGGCCGTCGTGTCCGGGTGACTTGCCTCTCGTCATTTGGCAAATAACTTCAGAGATTTCCGCTGGTGTTATTCTGATTGAGCTGCCACCCACACAACGTCCAGCGTCGAGCATTGGACGTCTCGCCTCAACTCAGCCCTCAGAGGTTCCACTTTGAAATGGTCCTTGAAAAGGTTAGCGATATCACTGGGCTCACTAACACCATCAACACCCGGAGGGCTCCCCCTAGGATTCATTTGTTGGTCGATTGATGCACAAACATTTTATTGATAACAATTGTTTTAGGTCATTTTACAGTAGGCATTAAGAATAATTAGGTTTAAGTACATAAATTAATTCATCATGGTGAATTGTTATTGTCTGTTATTTATTATATATATTAGACCTATGATGCGAGGCAATTATATAGCTAAATGCATATCTTAAAACGTTATACATTAGCGATTGTAGATTATTTGTTACTTAAATTGAACCGTTAAATTTAAACTGAATGGTATTTTTTGTATTTAGTGCATATTATGATTGTTGTCACTGCAACTGAGGTGATCCTTTATAATAAAATAAAATCAACTGGTGTGATTAAATTTACACACGATATAATGAATCTCATCTTTACGTTTCGTGCCTTCACTACCTATTTGATTAGTTGATTACACTCTAAATAAGAAAGGCATGTTCTCCGGTCATGTTCATACAAATAAATAAAGTGACACAGTAAATAAAATAAATAAAGTGAAAGTGAAACAGAGAGTTTTCCGTCATGTAAGAAAACAGCCGCGGGCAGGTCCCATTGAGAAAACTTATTTTTTAATACAGTTGCTCAAAAAGTGTTAATTTTTGTAGCTGCAAATCGTGCGCAAAGTTTACTAGTGCTTTTTACTTTTCCACGTGTATCGAACGACGTTTTTTAATACAGTTGCGAAAAAATAAGAAAAACTACAAGTAAGGAATTTGAAACTTTTATATTAACAAGTAACATCATTGTAATACAGTTGAAAAATAATGAAGTTGTTCAAACAAAATTGTTTTAATACTGTTCTGACTTGTTATTTTTCTTATTTTTTTGCAACTGTATTAAAAAACGTCGTTCAATACACGTGCAGGAATGTCATTCTTCACTCGTCCCCAGTCTTACCACTCGCCTACGGCTCGTGGCAAGATATATCGGCACTCGTGAGGTAATGACGTACTTTCCGCACTAGCATCGAAATGTACTATTTCCTCACTAACGAAATAGACCGTTGCTGTTGATACCGAGCTGCTTTCATGCTCGGATTTTCTAAGATTTCTTTATTAATATTACATTGAGAAAGCATACAAAAATCAATAAAGTATGAGGCCCTTCATAAACGGTAATGAGACGGTTTACTTAGTGCGGTTAAAATGCGGTTAAAATGTCGTTTGTTTCTGTCACTTTGTCGTTTACGTTTTTGTGGGAAATGGACAAAATACATTGAATTTATCGAAAGCTATAGTACCTATACATACAAACTACTCAACTACTTTAATCAAGAAAATAGTATGAGATTGTTTTTACCCTTATGATTACGTCGTTTAGTGAATTATTTAAACGGTCATTACAATCCATACTTCCATGCCGCTTCTTCACTATGCTCCAAACAGGAAGAGGAAAAGACAGGGTAATAGGGTAGGTCCCATGGAAGACAAAAATGGAATCACATAGTTGCTACCCCTTTCTCTTGAGATATTCAATCTCGCGAGTGAAAGGGATGACTGAAGTTTGGGTGTCGTGTTACAGATACGATGAACAGGGTTTTGAAGTCGCGTGGGTGAAAACAATATCCGCTACGATCGTCCTACCAATTACTTTCCTATCTAGGACGACGAAATGAGTTGTGCAAGTGTTGGAATAAACTCAGAAATCGGAACGTTGCAAAGGCTGTCAATTTACTGTTTATTTTTAATCGAACATTTTACAGCACAGATTTAAAGTTAAAATGTGTTTCGTATGTAAGACACTGATCCACCAGTAAGGACACGACCACGAATACCACGATTAATGTGATCAGCTTTTCATCATCATTCTCAGACACTCATCAGCATATTTTTGACTAATTGCAAACCACGATGTGACTATGTTATTAATTTTCTAATCCATGGTGATAATCCAATTTAATACCCACCGGGTTCTTAACCATTCAACTTATCTCGCAACGTTATGCACGAGAGAATACATTTTATCTCATGCGATGTATACAGAGGCTCATTTCCGTAACAAAAATGACCTGTGAATTTTTTAATAACATATGATGCCGATACGGGTTCGGGGTGAAGAAGGGTCATGCCATGTTAAGCAGTATGGAACGAGGATCATAAGCCGCTTTTGGCGTCAAATTACTACGCAAATGTTATGTTATGTGTACATTCTACGACGTTGGTATATTCTAGTCTGAAGATTGGCAATACGATATTAACAAAATATGAAATATTGTGTCGTTATTGTTTTCTACTCTACCTATTTAAATTGAGCGAATCATTATATCTATAAGTAAGTAAGTAATGAAACAAATTGGTACTCTAAATTTAGTTTCGTAATCCAATTCCCCAATTCCGCAGCCCTTAAACAACAAAGCAAATCTTTGCCTTATCAACGAACACAACTTCAGTAAAATTAAATTGTCGGAAAATTGTTGTTGACCGGAAATCCCCTCTGAAGTTGAGGCACACCGTTGATTTTAAGCGAGTTATAAGCTAGTGGTGAAGTTGTGTTCATGTGAAAAGCTAACTTTGCAGTAATAACTAGCGCAACTAAATTCAGGCTGGCGTGGCGGGTGACTTGTTCCTATTAAATTGAATACTGACTTTGTTTCGAACCAGTGATGAGTTACCGAGCTGAGGTGAGATAACGTTTTGGTGCAATTCAAGTTTAAAGATCTTGCAGAGTTTTAAGAGTAAATTTTCTTTCCTGTTTCCGATAATTAAGGGCGTTACCATTAGATACTCACGATTTTGATACAGGTCAAACTATGTCGGAAAAGACTCCGGCGTCCTTAGCTTCCGAGAACAAGAGGATAGTAGATTGTACAACAAGCGCATAAAACGAGCCATTTAACCCGAGACGTTTATACGTGGATAGTTAAGTCGAGGGGTTAAATGGCTAATTTATGCCCGAGTAATACACACTGCTTTTCACTTCGATTGCGAGAAAATAACAAATAATTGCAAAATTAAATTAAATAATAGCTCATTCCCGTCACCTAACTTTTAAAATGTTCATGTTTCATTTACGACACGTGATATAAGACTTAGGTAGGTACTTTATACTGCCAAGTTATTTATTGGTTCAATACGTTTTAAAATAATAAATGACTCCTCTTTTATCTGGTTTCATTATATATATAGTCCTCCTTGTCGTATCCGACGACGGCGACCCTTACAATTTCCTCTGGTGAGCACGAATATGGCTCGCAAAGCCGAACTTAGTTTTAAATGTCCGGTCACATTGTATGCAGTATAGCTGGCCCTGGTTATTGTCAGTATATGCATAGGATGGTCTAGGTCGAGTCTTCCGTAAATGGCGCTTTTGGTCCAGGTGTTCAAGTCGAGCTACTTACTTTAAAAGAAGCTACACCTTTTCTGACTTTATTACGCCATTCCGGTCTCATGGACGCGACCTCCTCCCAGCCCTCAGCAGGTATATCGCAGGCTTTGAGATAACGTTTTAATACGTCCTGGTTTTATTAATTTAGTAATGGAAAACACTGATGTGAAATTTACTAAAGTAAATCAAATCAAATGACAAGTTTATTTTACGAAGTTTTATTGTCTGTGTGTGGCTGTTAGGCCCGATTATCTTAGTCTTTAAAACAATTTTACTTTGTGCACTAGAGCATAAAAGTGGTATTTTGTGCAGCATACATCCAGCAGAAAGCATGAGAAGTGAAAAAATCTTTTATATACTAGTGGCACTTACATATGGCTGTGACAAACGGTCCTTGTTTGTCTCACCCAATATTAACTGTCGTTTCTGAAGCTTGCTGCTCTTCTTGTTCTCTCGGTATGGACTCATAATTATAAGCACGCACCGCCACACAACGAAATGAGTTAGCTTACCAATAATAATCTGCCGCAGGGAGATTGACGACGTGTTAACTTGGTGCGCAGCGAGTTTTTTTAAAAGCAAAGTATTATACACTCTGTGGATGCCTTTATGTACTATTTAATTTATTTAATCACTGTACGGCTAGCATAAGACGTGGTGCAAGAAAATGCGTGACATTTGTGTTTTAGGATTTTCTCGCTACTCACACTAGCTGCGCTGGTCTTGTGCTTCCTGAACTGTGGGATTTATTGTGAGCTTCTTATGTTCAAAAGATTAAAACTTATAATTGGCATGGTAACGAAATCGATTTCATTTATTGGTTAGGAAAGAAAATAAAAAAATACCTAAAGAATACCTCATATTTTCTACCCGCTATCCGCTATTAAAGTGCAGACGCAACTGATCGTGGCTAGGAGGTCAATCTGGACTAATTGCTTACCAATATGGTATGAATGCCTGTTATAAATGTGATAATTGTAATGAAACGCAGCTTGTTAGACGAACACTGATTTATTTGGTACACATATATTCGACTCCTACCAATATATTACATATACTACGTCTCTCTCGTTATGGAGTAAACAATCAATCAATTTCAGAGAAACCTAGAGAGTATTTAATTAGATCCCGACGCTGCCACCATGTAATGAAAGGCAGCTTGCTAGACGAACACTGATTTATTGCATAATTATATAAATGTGGGTACACTTATATTCGACTACCTACTAATATTTTACATATACTACAATTATGTGACGTTATTTAAAACTGATCTTGACTCTAAAAAATATAGGTACCTAAGTAGGTACGTGTCAAACTATGAAAACCCTGCGCGCCGACCGAATGTACCAGAAGGAGAACGAGTCTGATCGACATGTCATATTTGTATACTAGTATATATAACGTAAGATTGACTTGTGGTGACTTTGAAATAGCGCTACGAAGTATTTGCATGAACGAATATTTAATAGGTTTCATATCATTCGCGGATTCCTAGCGGTTTGCCGTGGAAATCTTTGAATGCACCTACATAATACTTTTTTCTCAAACATGCAATGAAATGTCGTCATTACGTGGGTTATATCAGGCTTCAAAGTATCGTAAGTACGTTTCGGGCGGATCAACTCGAGATAACTGTAAAGGAATTTCATACGAAATTTGAAGGCCTGGGCCGGGAAGTAATTTTTTTTTATTTTATTCCACTGTTTGTCGCACAGCATCACAGCATTCAGCCATAAAAATTAGTTTGATTTGAGGAGTTTTTATTTATATACTCGTTCATTGCATGTTTGAGAAAAGCACTATACCTACATGCCTGGCCGTGAAAAGGGCTTGCCGGCTTCGTATCACTATACGTACCTACAACGCGGCGCCGTAAACTCGCGGCGCGGCGCCGCAAAACTGTATTCCTGCGGCGCCGCAACGTAACTTTCTGCGTTGCGGCGTCACACCGTGGATTTTTGCGGCGCTACAACTTTGCTACAAATTTTGCGTTGCGGCGCCGCACCGCAGACATGATGTGGCCGGGCCTATACTTCCCTTGCTTCGACAATAATGTACTATTTTTCCGCGAACTCAATTACAAGTAGGTAGGTCGTCGTATCCGTACATAAAATAGGTTATCTAAATAAAACAAAGAAGGAGGAAATATAATGATATTGTAGGTAGACAAAGTATCGCAATAAAGTGTCATAAATCGCAGTGGCTCTCTGGATGTCGCGCACCCGTCTCAAATATAGACGAGGGACTACATGTTTCTTCTCTCGTTCTTGTAAACAATGTGAAATTGAGCAGACCGGACTGTATTTATCAGAAGTCAGTATTTCATTATATTTTTAACCCATGCCAACCCCGAAACAAACTAATTGCCATTGCGTAACTTTTCGTATCGTCGTAGGTAAGTTCATTCGATAGAAATTTACCTCTCTGGTCTATACAAAAAATAAATTCTTTAGGTAAGTGTGTTGTAAATCTCATCGAAATAGTAAGTCGTCTTCGAGGACCCAATACAAACATAATAGTACCTACATTACTTACCCAGGCTGTAAGGCAGGGGAGGCAATTGCAGGCTGAGTATTTGTTTAAACGGACGAGCTTGCAAGTCCGTTTAGATATAATACGAAGCCTACAATTAACCTTCCGGCTGAGGCTAATATAGTGCTTTTCTCAAAAATGCGGGGATAAAAAATAATAAACTGAAATCAAGCTTTATTGTTAAATACAAATTGAACAAGCAAGGAGGCCTCTGAATTGGATTGATTGAACCAGGTATTTAAATTTAATTATTCCCCACCTTACGATTAAGTAGCGTTTGGTCTCTAATACAAGCCCTGCTTAGACTGTAAAACCACGGTTTGTGATTAAGGCCTGCAAGACACTGGCGCGGCCCGCGGTGGCGGTCAATAGTAAATTGACAGGTAATGACAAGTTTACTATTGACAGCCACGGCTAGGCCGCGCCAGTCAGTCTGTGAGAGGTTTAAAGAAATGGATTAGACCGGTTTGCTATCGAAAAGCCACTGTTAAAATATCAAATGATATTTATTTAATACAAAAGTTTTTTTTAAAAAAGCCCAGTAGTACGATCCGGGGCTCGAACGCCCGTTTGCCTACAGTGGGTGGCTATTAGCCACCCACTGTAGGCAAACGGGAAGGCACGCAACTTTCAATCTGGAGGTCAAAAACACAAATGGATAGCCACTGGCTATCCATTTGTGTTTATATAGTCCGAAAGCCCACTCCCAATACACCTACGTCTCATGACAATACGATATATTTTTAGGGTTCCGTACTCAAAGAGTAAAACGGGACCCTATTACTGAGACTCAGCTGTCTCTCAACAAACGTGATAGACAGTTGAGATTTTCATAGATGATGTATTTCTGTTGCCGCTTAAACAACAAATACTAAAACACAGCATAAATATTTTTTTTCCTTTTTTTTCTTTTACTATCGTACACAAATTGGCTTAGTCCCAAACTAAGCAAAGCTTATACTATGGGTACTAGATGACGATAAACATACTTATATAGATAAAACATCCATGACTCAGGAACAAATATTTGTGCTCATCACACAAATAAATGCCCTTACTAGGATTCGAACCCGGGACCTCCAGCTTCGTAGGCAGGGTCACTACCAACTAGGCTACAGGAGGCTCCCATACAAGAAACGTGATTTTTTTGCCGTTTTCATAGATAATGGTACAGAACCCTTCGTGCGCGAGTCTGACTCGCACTTGGCCGGTTTTTTTAACTGTCGGCCAATTTTAGGTGCGATAATCTTCTGATTCTTGCTCAGCACAACTTTCTCGACCTCCTGCCATGCATTTTATCGCTTTGTCATCAGACGTACTAGGTGTATTGGGAGTGGGCTTACAGACTATTATATACCTATTTACCCATGTTTTTACACGACTGCCCAACAAAAAGGAGTGTAATGTTTTTATGTTAACAAATCTCCTGGCATATACAAATACCCTTACTCGTTACAACATCATTAAACCAGGTGGATATCATTGCCCTCAAGTATATAAGGTATTATATTAGTTAAGGTAGTTATAATCGTAACTACGAGTATCCTTTTTAATTATGGTTTTTTAAAAGAAAACCATTGTGTAAACTTTTAACGTAATATTCAATCATTTTGAGTAAGTACCTACTCGTAAGTAGGTACTTACTTAGTAAAAGTTTGGAAGCGTAAACTTTTAAAAATTCTGTTTTTCCAAGAAAATTTGGTAAAAACATGAAAAGATATAACAGAAAAAGACATTAATAAACGGGGCCGGTGTAATGAACGCGAACGCTGTCTTTGTCAGCACTTGTTGCGTGTCCCTTTTCCTTGTATTTCGGAGCCCTATCCGAGCATTGTGCTTTTTACAAGAAAAGTTTTAGTGATCCGTTTTATATCACATTTTATGGGGATTGGTTGAATTTATTTCGTTTTAAGAGTTCATTATAATGTACTTACATTAGAGTAGTTAAATTATAAAATGTAAATGATATAGTATTATTTATTACGCATTCTCTAAGAAATCTAGTGCTTTCGACGTAAGTACATAATATAATTATGCGTTTATGGGGAGCGTGGCCCGGCAGCGAGTGTGTTTGTGATTAACTGCGATCGACTAACTACATATGTATATACATACCTTTTTTGAAGTCCTATTTTTTATCAATCTAAATGATAATCCCATAAAAACATTCCATGTAAAAATTAGGCCAAGTCTCGGAACTCTTCCACAGTAAAAAGTGGTGAGATATTTCGTAGAGCCAAGTCAGGCATTCTTATTTTTTACATGGAATGTTTTATGGGATCTCATTTCTTTTTGTAGGTTATTGTGTTATCAACTTTGTATGGAAATGTTATTTTACCAACCGCAAAAAACGTTTTTCTAGTTTTGCGGGAAGCAACTGCAAAAGTCACTTTGTAATCGCACGTATTTGTATAGGATTACAAACTTACTTATACAGTTTGTAAATCTCTAAATCGTGACGGAAACTGCAATATTTTTAGGTTTTTTATGTATTGATAGGCTAAAAACTAATTATGTTCAAAATTTGAATTTCGTGGGTCTGCTAGAAGTACCTTAGAATTACGTTGATCATAAGTGAGTCAGTGAGTGTGTCAGTGACCAAACTAAGGAACTTTGACGGGCACTAGTTCTAAAACTAAACGTTCAAATTGAATGTTATTAAGAATATATGTAAGCCATATTATGCCATATATGTTTCTGAAAATTCAGGGTTCTGGCTTTAGCCAGCACGACATTATAGGATGTTGAAAATGGCCTGAATGGCTTCGAGAAAAGGATGGTAGGGCCGTGCCTCTTTGTTTCGCTCGACTTGGCGGGGGCACTGCCGTGCCCCCAGATAAATGTACGTACAGCAAAGTAGATAGGTATCTTTGTAGAGCTTTATTAGAAACCTGTATGCAGGGTGCGCATCAAACTTTAGCTGACTACACATAATTACCTACAAGTTAAATGATAGATAAACATTGAAAAATATTCAAATCTTGGATAAAAATAAATGGATCTAAATTGTTGCCAATAATCTAAAGATGTTATTTTAGTAAAGTGCTGCAATATTTCTATGTTTTGTCCGCAATTGAGAAAATTCAATTTTTTTCATTCCTCAACGTTTAATGTCTAAAAGAATAGAAAAACCGTGCGAATTAATCATTTTCATAAAATTTTCCTTATATTGTACGAGTATTTTTGAATAGAATCCGTGATTATGGCGTGACATTTCCGAGATCTTGCGAAAGCAAAAACCCCTTGACTGATTGCTCCGTGCCTAGTAAAATGTCAAAATGGCGGCTCCCACAAAGGCCCTTTGAATTATTATGCCTAACAGCCTAACACATATTAAATCTGACCGAAACCTTAGTTAAATTAATTAATGTCGCGAACCTATTTGTGTCACGTCACATACATTAACTATTGTACACTTTGATTATGTTGGACACATTGTATAATTATTTGTGGCTACCGAAGTCAGTTTACAAACAAACGCGTACTTACGTAGTTAATATCTGTGACGGTTGTTTAATAAGTATCCCATATTTCCCATATTTTGAGTCGATGGAAATAGTAGATGGTGCTCAAGGGACCAAAATGACATATTTACGGCGAGGGCGAGGGCGATATATTGACTCTTGAGTCAAGCGAAAGGTTCAACAATAGATTCCTGAGCATAGCGAGGGATTCTAAAGTAAAATATTGAGCGTAACGAGCAAAAAACATTTGAATATCGTTTATCGAATTTTCTGTTTAGCCAGATTATCCTTAACAACATACAACGGGCGCCCAAAGAGGCCAAAACCTTTAAAAGTATTACGTACGGCTGAAAAGTTGCGGCCATTTTGGGTCCAGAGAAAACGATACTGAAGAGTTTTCGCATTACTTATGAACTTGGATGTTCTATACACGATATCGCAGTTAACATTCAATAACCTTAGGGCTTCACGTTAGTATACTCTCCGCGTACAGTAAAAGTAAGTTACATACAGTGTTAGGCGTATTAAATTATTCATTTCTTACCTACTTTATATAAACTTTTTTTAGTTAACTAAAAAGAAGCAAATTTACTTAGAATATAAAGAAAAAAATCAATTAATTTAGAAATAGCATTTTAAGGAAGTACCTAGTTAATAAATAAAATAATGTATTTATTTCGTTACTAATATGATTTAGCATGGTTACAAGTAATAAGACATTTAATATCGAAATAATGAAATATTTTTATTTTTTAAATCACATATTTTCGCCATTTTTTTATCGTAAAACTGACTCGACAAAAATATTTTATACTAGATGTTGCCCGCGACTTCGTCCGCGTAGAACTTTTTATCGTCTTAGAAAATGATTTCTCTCAATACAAAATTTGAACCCTCTTTTAGGGGATAATTAAAAAAAAAGTTGATGTTCATTTTCTAGTTTGTGAACAAACAGTCTAAAACCAAAGTTAAAAATCTCATACTTTAAAAATGCCTTGAAATACTCAGACTTTGAACCAATTTTAACACTCTTAGGGGATGAATTTGGAAAAACTCTGAAATCAGTTTTGTAGTCTTACAACATACAGAAACATACAAAACATCTTACAACGTACAGAATAAGACCGAAGTTAAAAATCTCTTACTCACACTTTAAAATTTTATTGCTCGCCATTTAAAATTTGAACCCCCTTTTAAACCCCCTTAGAGGTTGAATTTTTCTAATCGCTGAAAGAACTTTTTTCGTAAACTTTTAAGTCTCTAGCTCAAAAAAAGTGTTGCCCATACAAAGCTTTCTTAACCCCCTTAGGGGTGGAATTTTCTAAAACTCTGAAAGTACTTTATTATTAATTTTAATAAGTAACATTTTGAATAGTTTTAAGTCTAGTAAAAAAAAAAGTTTTTCCCACACAACACTGGCTACCCTTCTTAAGGATCTTAAGGATCCCCTTAGGGATGGAGTTTTCTAAAACGCTGAAAGTTCTTTTTTAGTATTCTAATAAGTAATCTTTTTGCAAAGTTTTAAGTCTAACTCAAAAAAAAGTGTTGCCCATGCAAAGCTTGCTCTCCTTTTTAACCCTATTAGGGGTGGAATTTTCTAAAACGATTTGTGTTCTTTTTTTGTATTTTAATAAGTAATCTTTCTACAAAGTTTCAAGTCTCTAACTCAAAAACATAAACTTTCCCTGATAAAAACTTTGCACCCCTTTTTATCCCCCTTAGGGATAGATTTTTTCAAAACGCTGAAAGTCTTTTTTTTTGTATTCTTATAAGTAATCTTTCTACAAAGTTTTAAGTGTCTAGCTCAGAAAAAGTGTTCCCCATACAAACCTTGCACCCTTTTTTAACCCCCTTAGGGAATGATTTTTGTAAAACGCCGAATGTAGTATTTTTCATGTTCTAATAAGTAATTTTTCGTCAAAATTTTAAGTCTCTATTAAAAAAAAATATGTTTTTCCCATACAAACTTTGCACCCTATTTTACCCCCCTAGGGGTGAAATTTTCCAAAACGCTGAAAGTACTTTCTTTGTATTTAAATAATCTTTCTACAAAGTTTTAGGACTCTAGCTAAAAAAAATAGTTTCCCACATACAAACTTTGCACCCCTATTTTAGCCCCCTATTTTTAGGGGTAAAATTTTCTAAAACGCTGAAAGTACTTAATTTGTATTCTGATGACTAATCTTTCTACAAAGTTTTAAGTCTCTATTTAAAAAAAATATTGTTTCCCCCATACAAAATTTGCACCCCTATTTTACCCCCTTAGGGGTAGATTTTTTTAAAACACTGAATCTAGGTACTTTATTTGTATTCTAATGAATAATTTATCTACAAAGTTTTAAGTCTCTATTTCAAAAAAAGTAGTTTTTCCCATACAAACTTTGCACTCTATTTTACCCCTTTAGGGGTAGAATTTTCTAAAACCCTGAAAGTTCTTTATTTGTATTCTAATGACTGATCTTTCTACAAAGTTTTAAGTCTCTATTAAAAAAAAAATGTTTCCCCCATACAAACCTTGCACCCCTATTTCACCCCCGTAGGGGTGGAATTTTCCAAAACGCTGAAAGTGTTTCATTTGTATTCTAATAACTAATTTTTCTACAAAGTTTAAGTCTATAGCTAAAAAAAAAAAGGTTCTCCCATACAAACTTTGCACCCCCATTTTACCCCCTTAGGGGTAGAATTTTCAAAAATCCCTTTTTATAAAAGCAACATACTGTGCAAAAATCAACTCTCTAAGATTAGTAGTTTCGGCTGTGCGTTGATGAGTGAGTGAGTGAGTGATTGAGTGAATAAGTCAGTCAGGACATAGGCATTTATTATGTATAAATAGATAGAAGATAATGAAACTCCCATTCAAATATCTCAAAAAATTATGAAGCTACATCCGTTTTAATGTCGCTTGTTAGAGTGAGAAAACGATGAGGGACTGTGACGTCAATATACTCGAGCGTCATAATAAAAAACAATCGTTTCATATGAAGGTGCGTTTTGCGGAAAAGGGACAGAACATACCCCCTCTTAAAACTTTGGACTCTTATAACTTAATCATTACCTATATCACCTCTTGCTTTGTTTTTTTCTCCATTTGACTTTATTTATTTTAAATTCTTTTTCGAGAAAATACATTATGATTATTAACCATATTTTCGATTCCTGAGCTATAACCACGAACTTCGGAATTCGAAAATATTCGGGTATCTCTATCTCTATCGCACTAACCATACTCGAGTGACAGGGATGCAAATATATGAACATTGAGTATCGGTTTTCGTGGTAGCGCCGCGGGTACTTTGGCTGAATGCGCCGAGCGCGTGCCATTGTCATTCAAAAAAAACAAATTCGTGTTAATTATATTGTTCAAATTTGTTGATTTCATTTATTGAAATTACGACATAAAACAACATTTGCGCATATAAGTTCTCATATCAGAATCGAATATTTTTTTATGGTTTATATTTTAGCATTTGTCTCGTAAAGGTCTATCATAGACGGGATTTAAATTATTAATAAGTGAAAGGCAAAGCAATTCCGCCATTTTGACGAAAATTTTACGGTTCTTATAGCTGACAGTTGGAGCAGCGTTTGATTTCAATAAAAATAAATGAAAAATTAAATGAAGTCGTATATTTCGGAAAATTATTTAATTGTCGCAGTCGGATAAAAACTATCCTAAGTTGCAGCTAGAATAATAATGTACCTATATAAAATGTTTCATATTTTTCCGTTCATGGGATGCTGAGAACATTCGAACTGCGCAAAGCTTAGTTTCAAACTGGCTGATTCTTTTTTTAATTTAGAGATTTATTATAAGTGGAGATAATTAACAAACCTGCTTACAAAATGTTACGAGACTTGGTTGAGAAATGCGACCTGTCTGTGGGCAGCCGGAAATCTGGACTAACGGACATACGAAAGCATTTTTCCCCGAGCTGAAATGGAGACGCTTCGCTCACTCAGTAAAAAATAAAAATTTTTTTTTTAATAAAAATAAAATTAATTACGAAGTAATTCATTACAAATTATAATTACAAAATTTAATGTGTAATTACATTAATAATAACATTTCGTCATCTTAATTTTTAATTGAAATTACATTTTGTAATTGTAATTTTTTATTTGTATTTCAATTACTTTTTGCCCCACACTGGTTACATACATATTTAGGTTTAATTTATCAAAATATGCGGGACGTTGGTGGCTGTTTGTTCGAGTTCTAACTATCACGGTAAAGTGGCTATAATATAATTATAATATCTTTTATTTATCTGTGTTATGTGAAACGATGGAAACGTGTGTCTGTCTACTGATTGACGTTTATTGGTGACAATAAGATATTCGTATCCGTCGTCGTATTACACATACTGTTACGTGAATGTACCTACCCCATTTTGTTTTAGTGAATACGTCTCTCCTACGGCATTCGTTTATTGCGACGAGATTGCCTTCGAATAGGAAGAAACGAATACAATCGATATGCACCCTCTTTACATCACGTGACGGGTGTTTGACGTACGAATAAGAAATTGGGTATTAAATATCACGGTCGACAAAATTTTATCAAATAGGAACTTAGGAAGTCCATAAAGGGTTCATGCATTATACTGTACTAGCTGTTGCCCGCGACTTCGTCCGTGTAGAACATATTATCGGCTAAATGTTTGTTCATGGAATTAATTTAAAAAACATTGAAAATAGTTTTTTAGTCTTTTAGTAAACAGTCTAAAACCGAAATTAAACAGGCTAAGATCGAAAACTCCCGATTAACGCTTTTCGGGGAAAAATTAAAAAGATAACACTTTATTCTCTAGCCAGGCGCGGCTCACTCGCGATTTACGTTCATCGCTACAAATACATGCCGGTTGCCCCCTGGGCAGGGTCCAGTCAGTGGCTGCCACGCCACAGAATAAGTAATAGTACAAGTACGGCAAGCTTACGTAAATATATCGCAAGTGAACGTGCCGCCGAATTCGTCTGTTTGTGTGTTGCATTGTTTCTGTTGAAATGAATAAAAAGACACCTAAAAGATATTGTATTGCAGTACTGCAGCATAACACTGTATGAATCAAGTAATAATCAGAAAAGTTTTATTTGGTTTTAGTATGTAGGTAAAGTTTCCCTCATACAAACTTTGCACCCCTATTTATTCCCTAATTTCCAAAAATCCCTTTTTATCCGTTGCCTACGTTGTAAAAGGTAGTTCTGGTGTAAATTTTATTTTCAACATATTTGCTCGTAACGTGCCTCTTATTGTGCCGCTTTTGGGCTCATAATCCTGGGTATTAAACACGCGTGTTTAATAACATTACGACACTCGTGTAGTTATGTTTATATGCCGATTAAAAGGTGTATGTATGGACTCGGCGCATTCTTAAATTGACCGGGTTATACAGGTTTGTTTTTAATTCTCGGCAAATGGATTCTTACTCGACTAAACAAATTAAATCCTGCTTGTGGATTAATTGATTATTTCTTGTTGGATATGATATAGAAACGTTTAATTTAGTAAAAGTATTTACTTTTGATTACAATACATTTTACATGAATTTATATTGAATAAGAAAATATTTATTTTATTTTGTATTGGCTGTTTAGATATTTCATCTAAGCCTCGCTGCGAACGCACTGCGCGAACTTCACGAAAAAAAATAGTCGCGCGCCATTATAGGTAATTTCACAAATATTTGTAAACATTGATGATGCGTGTTTGGTTATTGTTAAAAATGTTGACTCGTAGTGAATAAAAAAGTGATAAATAGATTTGACGCCACTGTACATTCTTGGAGATGTACAAATATGTGAGTAAAAACCTGTTGTCATCAATAACTAAAGGAAACAACTTAGGAGCCTATGTAAAATGTTCATTTTATGAAAAGGATTTTTCCTCGCAAATGTGTTGAAAAAAACGTCGTATGACACGCGTGAGCTTTGATAATTACATCCTCGGCTCTATTATCACGCTCACCTGCGGTTCGCGCAGGTGAGCGCATTCCGCCTCTGATGTAATAATCAACATACCTCACTGTATCATAATGTACTATTCTCTAGCCCCAGTAGTTTCGGCTGTGCGTTGATGAGTGAGTGAGTCAGCCAGGACAAAGGCATTTATAACATAGATAGAAGATAGATAACTGTGTAATCATGATTGCAAATAAATAAATAAAATAAATCTACCTTTATATCGAGAAACAATAAATTCTGACCTTTAATCTTAACCAGCGACGTCGCTTTGCGACAAATTGTTTCGGAAGTGTCTCCTTTAATACTTGTTATTTTGCGAACTGCTTATATTAAGTTGAGTGAGTATCGTTCCGTAGGACGTGCCTTTTTCTTGATTCCAAAATTGGGTCAGCTTTCGCCTTTTAAGGCGCTTCCACCACCTAAAATGTATGTCACACTGACTTCGACTCATGGCGACTTCTTATTTAACGATAGGTAGTTTACCAACTCTGTTCATGAATATTAGAAAAAAGTTACTACGTTTTCAGACAGAAAATATTTTTTACATGTTTTTCCTGTTCACACAGATATCTAAGGAAAAGCTTGTAGATAATAAGTAATAAACAGAAATGTAAACCGATTCGCAGCTGGCAACTGATCTTTTTTTTTAAGAAGAAAACCTATAAATCAATTAGTTACCCAGTCGTTGGGGGTTGACTAGGCTATATATGTATGTATATGTATTATTTTTACTCACTAAAATATCAACGGCGGCCGCCATCTGTGCTTCCATGCGGCACTGAACTGAAGTAGCTAACAATGGTCTACGTCCAAGTATAATACCTACACGATTATAGGTACTTTATTAAGGTCGTAATACCATCTTTATCGATTCAGCTTATCCGGGACATGATGTTGATGATATAATGTTGCGACTAATATTGATTTCAACATTGTTTTGTCAATTTTTCGCCCTGCCTGAAACCAAAACCTATTCATATCCCTCTCCAAAACTGTTGACATTGCATTTTCACACTGACAAAAAAAATGCATGAGGAGATACGCTCTTTTATTACGAAACCCTTCGATGTGCTTGGTTCGAACCGTACACTTTACAATGCCGTCATTCAACTCATAGTGACATGTCCCCTTCATGGCCCCTGTTTCATAACACAACAAAACTCCATTTAATTAAAGGAGTTTCGAGTTGTATTTATCTACCATAGGATCTTGAAATTGTGATGAGTGAGTGTGATGAACCTCTATCCTTCTATTGAAGTCGGATAATAAACAAAATAAATGTTTATTGACTGAAACCTCGAGATAAAATAAATAGGTACAAACATATTGATTTTAAACATTCATACATGGTTACAAAGTCTAACTTGTTCAAATTATATATTTGTCGGTTAAAAGGTTGCCGTCTGAACTCTTCAAGTCTATTCGCGAAGTCTCCTATACATATTTTATGCAGTGGCGACCCTAATCCGTTGTACGAAAAATAGTTTTCTTTGTCGCTAAGTTTTTTCGCAAGTACCTACTACGTTACGTACTAAGTTACGTACTTACTTCTAAGACGACTGCTCCTTTTGCATATTGTATATTTTAGGTTATTTTTCCAGTTCACTCTGTGATCTACCCTTCATCAAAATGTTTACCCTCCAGAGAGCGAACGGTCTAAATAGTAACAGGAACGTTCAAAGTGTTTCTAGTACCTAGTGGCTATAAACATTAAATAAAACTCGTAAATATCCACTTACTGTGCACGTCGTCCGCAAGACTTACTTAGTGTTCTGGGAGTCTTTTGCGATGCCCGCGGGATATCTAGTACACCTATTTGTGTATATAAATTGTAGTTTAGATTATCTTCACTTTATTATAGTTCTGTAGCAAACAATTTAAATGTTCGACCCAGATAATATTTTACTGATACGGATGAAGTCATCAAACTCATTCATTGCATTATTTATTGACTTTGCCAAAACGAATAAGTGCGACCAGGAAATTCTTGTAGCACTAATTAACCGTTATAAATCTTGAACCTTTATTTACTTAAAATCGCAACCCACCTTGTGCAATTGACATTGGGTAAATAAGATAAACATAAAGTTGCACATAAGTTAAGGAGTAATAAGGAGTGTAGTGTAAGTACTGTAAGTATTTTCCATTTTATCTTTTTTGGACTACGTTTATTATTTATTTATTTTATTTAAACTTTATTGCACAAACTAATAAGTACAAAAGGCGGACTTAATGCCTCAAGGCATTCTCTACCAGTCAACCATAGGGCCTAACAGAGACTGAAAATATACCACTACACTATACACTATCATTGCTTTATTACCTGAATAACAATGTTTGATTACCTACATAAACTATCATTGTTTAATAATAATAGTGAGTCAATCACAATAGCCATTAATAATGGCTTGCCTTAATTGTAGTGTATGAGAATATTACTATGAGAAAATAAAGTACTTAGTAATCATGTCTATATATAATATATTTTTTTTTTATTTTGGCAGGGAATTGACTAGATTCATCCATAATAAGTAATAACGTAAAATGGTTTTGTAACTAAGCTATGTAATCCAAAAAAACTTTGCATGGAAACTCTCGTTCCACCCCAAAGACCATATTTCAGGTAAAACATAATATTACGGTTTGTAGCGATCACATGCACATTCAGTACGAAATGAAACATTCCTTAAATCTCAGTTCATATAAAGGATGCGACAGCTATAAGTGGCTGAGTGAAACTTTGAACGTATACGAGTTAAAATATGTGTTATATCTCAAAGTAAGTTAAAAGGCGGAAGCTGAGAAGCTTAACTCTGCTAAGCTGTACGCTATATTCTGGAATTTAAACCGAACAAGAGACGGGATAGCGAACAAATTTCTCCACGATATACGTTGCGGGAATTGCAAATGCAATTGTGTATAATTTCATATTAGAATGATTAGTA
The DNA here is from genome assembly GCA_963854355.1 of Epinotia brunnichana. Taxonomy (NCBI): domain Eukaryota; kingdom Metazoa; phylum Arthropoda; class Insecta; order Lepidoptera; family Tortricidae; genus Epinotia; species Epinotia brunnichana. Next base: position 33,681,499 of record OY977936.1, read on the forward strand.
GATCCGTTAACGATATTTATGATCAGTTCAGTTTTCTAAATGCCATGAAAAAGGATAAGGTTCTACTAGTAAATTCATCCGTAACTCACGCACACATAAAATAATAAGAACAAGAAAATCTTTATCGTAAATCGAGTTCGTTCTTTTTGTCACTTGAAATAATAATGTTTTTTCTACAATCTGTATATTTTTGTATCTGTTTACAAAAATATACAGATTGTAGAAAAACATGATTATTTTATGTGACAAAAGGAACGAACTCGACGACGGAGGTACGATATAGATTTAGATTCCGTTATAAGTCAATTTATATACTTTGTTGTGTGTTTCCGTTTTTAGTTTTAAATATAAATTGTAGTTAAATTACTTTTATTATCTTGTTTTATTCAATATTTTCATTATGACTTGTATGTATTATCCTTGGACTTTACTTATAGAGTGCATCTGAATGTCTGTCAATTTAGACCAGCTTGACAGTAACTGGCTTCCCACGAGGCAGCTTGACCGACATACATAGATGATTTAATTCAATTACATATAAGAAGCTCCTTGGTGCTCAGACAGACATTGCCGCAGAGTACTGATTTTCGTTCGTTCCTTAAAATAGCCTAGGTTACTCAAGAGTTATCCCAGTTGCATCCAAAATTACCAAATGAGCCGTCCTGAAACCTCATAGGTACCAAATTAGGAGTAATTTTCCGATGCCGCGAACTGCCATCTCACTCCCAACCCAAAAAGGAAGTTAGGCCTTAGGGTTAAGCTAACCACAACATACGAACACAAAAAACACAGCAACAAGATTTTCTACTTTAAAGCATGATACAAACTTACATGCAAACTGTTCTCAAGTATTGTAACACCTTAGTTTTCTTCTCACCTTAGGGTGTTTTTCAACGGACTTTGACACCTCGGGCGTGTGAAGCCCGCTTAATGAAAGGGCCCATAAATTGTGGAAAATATTTTCATTTAAAATTGGAGAGTGTCATATTTCCTCGAGAGTATAAGAAAGAGATGCCACAGTAGTGGGTGACAGTATCGTTTGAACAATTCTGCTTTTTTTATAAATATTTAGTTTTTACGTTAATTTACCATAACGTTTGGGTAGACTTACCTGAAAAAATAGAACTTATTGTTTAATACTTCACTGTGAGTTAGTCAATAAACAGATCGCGGTCATGGACACATAATATACGGATGGGCCAAAAAAATTTGTACTTTTGAAACTTTGATGAAAATAAAACCATGAAAGTTAATTTCCTGATCATTTAATATTTGTGACTAACATCTAATGCAATTTATTTTTTGAAAATAAACTCTTTGAGATGACCCCTATCTCGTCGCTGGCACTCCTGGACACGACTACGCAGACTTTGGGAAACTCGCTGACGCATGCTGCAAGGGATCTCATTGCGGATTCGATGTTTTGCTTGAGTTTGGATATTGGCTTCGGTTTTTTAACTTGGAACTCGACTTTATAAATATCCCCGCACGACAAAATCGGCGGGAGTGAGATCCGGGCTTCGTCCTAAATAGGCGGCGAACTGTTACATATTACAAATTGCTGGTTTTATAAAACTGTTTTACACAAAAAGCTCGTTGTTGATCAGTAAAACGCTTCATTGCAAATAAAACTGCATAGAGTAATGTCAAATTTCCCTCCACTCAAAAACTATATAATTTATACAAGATATTCAGTGTTGCCATTTACAAAAATGTATGGCCCATCAACTATAATAATAAATATAAGGGGACAATCTTACACAGCGTCAACTGCTTGCATAATAATTACGATGTTAAGTAAGTACACAGATTGAACTTGTCATGCAGCATACTTTTATCTATAGATTAAATAATTGACCAACGACTTAACTGGGGTCCGGACATACTGCGATAAACTAAGAGCACTGCTCAGTAAAATACACATTTTAAAATATAATCCACCTTATCGCACACTTAAGCTATTGTATACCTCCATGTCCTCCATGGCAGATTCAGTGGTTACATACGGACTAAGCCGTTATGGTAGAACTTACAAAACTTACCTTAACGATATTTATAAACTACAAATTAGATAAAAAAAACATTGTACTTACTTACCCAAAAACACAAGGAAAAAAATATCCCCAAACTATGAGCGTTTGTTTGATCATGATGAAATAATGTCCGTGTAATAAAATTAAACTATGTATTTGAAAAGAAGAGTATGCGTAGTAAGATCAATTAATAATTAATGTAAGAAAAAGCAACCTTAGTCAAAATATACCAAAGCTTAGCTATGTTCAAGTTCAAATTAATTACCTAAGTTTGTCAATGTGCATGGCAGAAGAAACGTCAGATAACTACCTAAAGAACTACAGCATATAGTACATTACTTACCTAGGGCGGTTAAACAAAGAATGTCTCAGATCGCAGGTATTTGACGCCCGAGCCGAAGGCAAGGGCGATAAATATGCGCTCTGAGGCTTTCTTTATTACCGCCCGTGGTGAGTACAAAATTTTACGTCTCTATCTGATCTGGCCAGGAAGTGGGGTTTTCCGCACGCATAGCGTGCGTTAATTCCTTCTTTATGGCCAGGTATGACGTAAAATAAGTTAATAGCTTAAAATCGATTCCTAATAGTATCAAATGATATCTGACGTTATCTAAACCTAATACGGTAATGTAGTCAAGTAAATGAATGTACCATAGCGAACATCAGCATATAAACCCCTGAGGTTTATATGCTGATGAAATAAATATCCCACCAAAAACATAAATGTAAAAAAGGAGAGCCAAGTTCGATACAAAAATTGTGCTTGGCTGTGGGCTTCGCCGCAAAAAGAATGGAGATCTAAATGAGTGCCAAGTACTATGCAAAATCCCAATATGTATTTATAGGAACAAAATAACATTATGAACAAGTATTAAACTCAATGTCTTTGCTTTATTGGATACCTATAACAATTGCTGTTATTTAAAAATGTGAGATCTTAAAGTAGGTTCGATTTGACATTTTACATCAGTCATTTTATAAAGTTATTCAACATATTTATATATATTTTTTTTAATTCTGATAAAAACTGGCCAAGTCAAAAGTTTAGTTTATCAGCGATATTTTTTTATCACGCGTAACAATTTCGATTATTATTTTTTTATTAGAAAGAAGGGACTTTAAAGAATATCTCATAGGAATTTGAAGACATAAAATTACATACAAAAGTAAGTAAATTACAAACTTAATTAGGAAATTATTCTTGATAGGGTCATGTGGTATACAGTGGGTCACTTTTTTTCCAACGGTCATAACTCCGAAATAAATGGTCATAGGAAGGTGATATTATGGGTGTGTATAGTGAATTTATTCTATTTTACATATGTATTATTCGTTTTTTTAAGTTAACCATATGTATAACAATAATTGTGTTTTAAAAAAAAATCAGATTTGAGCCACTGTGTACGATAGGGTCGAAACAGTGGCTCGGCCTCATTTATACAGTGGTTCGGGGTGGTACACATTGGATCATTTTGGATTAAATTGGGGAAATAATACAGTTTTGTTCAGAAATCAAACAGTCTTACTGTTTATTAATCATTTTAATTATAGTAACAAGAAAAAACTCAACGACTTATTTTAATCAGTCACTTACATTACGTATAGCAGAACATGAGATCACACATTGCAAAAATAAAATATTTACATCTTTATAAATTCTTATAACATAACTAGGTAAACGAAAAAAAACCATTTCTTTTTGGTTTTACTTACAAAAAAAGTAAAAAAATAAAAATCACATCTTTTATGGAAAAAAATGACATTCTTAATGGGTTATTACTTATTAAGAGATTAAAAATGATTCAGCACATGTTCAGTTGAGATAAGTCGATGGAAAAGCAATAATACCATTGCTGTCTTGTTGTACTGCCACCAACTGCAGGTTTAGGCAAAATCAACTTAATATCATCTTCATTCACATATGAGAGATCTGGTACGGCAGGTATGTAATACTTATTACCATTTTTCTTCCTCAGGAAACTAATTTAATATTCTAAGTTATTGTTTCTTCCTTCCAGAATCTTACCTGAATGGGGTTGTAAAGGGAATTCCCAATAATTTCGAAGCTTGTCACACGCTAACTCCTCGGTGGATTTGCTGAAGGGCCTTTTTCATGTTTTCTTTGGTGTGGAACATAGAACGCGGCTTTGGCGGACGAGGCATCCTAAAAAAAACGAGTTTCTGTCAAAAAAAAAATTTTTTGTTAAAAAACTTTTATTGTAAGCCGGATCTTTTTTTCTACAGTCATCAACCTCATATCTTAACAGTAAAATTTGAAATTCCCAATGCATTAAGGTGTAGTACACACTGGATCATACAGTCGACTTAGTACAGTGCACAGTGGTTAATTATCCACTGTGTACCTTTACGAGTTGCTCCACTGTAGACTAACACCGCCATTTTGAAAATAATCACATGCTATGAAAAATGTAATGTCTATTTCCGATTAAATTTTACGCCCCTGCCTCCCCAGATAAGCATATAGTGCGATAAAAAATACGATCAGCATGAATGATGAACACTACAGCTACGGTTACATAAATACAACTTACCTCAAACTAGTAATTTGCACCACTCACACAAAAAAATCCTCCTTACACAACAACCTTGCGGCGCAGACACCACCCGACTAGTTCGTTCGTGCTCCTGCGTCGAGGGCTTTCTTAACGAGACGGAACGGATAAAATAGAGCTATCCCTTTCTCGTAATCCGTTTATGCGCCACTGTTCCTGACTGCGCCACTGTCTAACACATGACCCTAAATAAAAAAAATACGCTAGATCGTTTTATTTTTCCTGTATTAAATATGTTACTCTTAATCATATGTAATTATTTCAGAATTTTCGCTTTGTATACGTCGGAGATAGGGAGGGGCCGGGTGGTATTCTTTCTACATTCTCCTAAATAAATCAAAATTTAACCACTGTAGAAAAAATATAAACACGGTTTTAAAAAGTGCAACTCAAGCCCTTTCATATGATTCCCACTTGAACTATTTACTATACTTTGAAATTTTAACCCCCTCATATTCGTCATTTACACAAAAAAAAAAATGCATATATATTTTTTTCATTTTCCATACACGTGTCTTAAGCTGCTTAACAGTTGTTCCAAATTTCAAATTGATAGCTTAAGTACTAGTTCCTGATATATTTAACGCTGTGACAGACGGACAGACGGACAGAGTCGCAAAATAAGGGTTTCTTTTTTACCTTTTTGGTACGGAACCCTAAAAATAAGAAAGAGATGGTACTCACAAGATATACAGCGGATCCGCACAGGATATAGTCATGGTGAATATCGTGTGAGTCATCAAATATAATGAAAACACATCTACGTACATCTCAGCACGGATAAAAATCTATCGGGGTCGAAGTTTTTTGCGTGGGGAAATGACTTGGCGCATCTCGCCCGGCCGGGGAAGCCAGGGCGGGCATGTCGGACTCCCGGGAACGCCCCGGACTACCGACTGAAACCCCACCACGGTGTTACATTCTCGTCACCAAGGTGCCGGGTTACGGGCACGCCGAAGCACTCTTCCGCGACCGCTGCGCAACGACCTGCACCAACTTTCATAATCACTGGTTGCGCTACCGTATCGTACCATGTACGGTCAGATCCTAATATATGTATCCAAATATTTATGATGCTGACTGTACCTTCTGTTTACTCACGACCCTGTGACGCTGCGGTATGCGACGTTAATGAGTGGCATTCCTTAGTGCACGTGACATCACAGTATTCACAGTCCTGAACTAGCTGGAGCGGGGAAAGTGACGTGTCACTCGGTGGCTTTGAACCCAACTGAGACACAATTTTATTTCGAAACGCGCATGGGCATATCTTGGTTCGTGCGTCGTATTCTTGCGCGTTAGATCACCGCCAAGTTGAAGTTAGCCATCTAATTAATCATTTAGATTATCACAAATAAATTCAAATATTTTTTTGTAGCAAATCTAGGCCCTGAGCTTTTCGAAAGCACTAAGGAAGCAGGTTGTTTTAAAAACGTTTCACTTTGCATTTAAACTGTATATTTTTTGCTGTAGGGAATTTGGCAGTATATTCCTAAAAAAAATCGAAATCTGAATATCTCGCGAAAATAGAAAGTACTGAAACGTCACTGAAGTTATCTAAGCCGCATTCAAGCGATGTAAATTTAAATTTAAATGTACTTACCTACCTACTACCTTTATTATTTACTTATGTACCTAAGTTATATTTACATAACCATGTACTACTTTTTAGGGTTCTGTACTCAAATAGTAAAACGGGACCCTATTACTAAGACTCCGCTGTCCGTCTGTCTGTCTGTCTGTCTGTCTGTCTGTCTGTCTGTCTGTCTGTCTGTCTGTCTGTCTGTTTGTCTGTCTGTCTATCTGACTGTCTGTCTGTCTGTCCGTCTGTCACCAGGCTGTATCTCATCAACAGTGATAGTTAAACAGTTGAAATTTTCACAGATGACGTATTTCTGTTGCCGCTATAACAACAAATACTAAAAAAAACCGGCCAAGTGCGATTCGGACTCGCGCACAAAGGGTTCCGTACCATTATCTATAAAAATATTTATTTTATTCTGTTTTTAGTATTTGTTGTTATAGCGGCAACAGAAATAATACATCATCTTTGAAAATTTCAACTGGAACTATCACGGTATCAGTGAGATACAGCCTGGTGACAGACAGACAGACAGCGGAGTCTTAGTAATAGGGTCCCGTTTTACTCTTTGAGTACGGAACCCTAAAAACAGTTTTATTTTTTTATTTTTTACAATCTTACACAAATTGACTAAGACTCAAACTAAGCAAAGCTTGAACTATGGGTACTAGACGACGATAAACATACTTATAAAGATAAATCAATACTTAAATACATAGAAAACATCCATGACTCAGGAACAAATATTTGTGCTCATCACACAAATAAATGCCCTTATCTTATCTTATCTAATCTAGGTGAGGGCCCTTTCGGATGCACTTCGACCCAGTGGGATCTTTTGTGCATTTGCCCTCTCCTTTATGCCTGCTCCCAGGCTTGCTCCATCATTTCCACAAAGCGGATGATGCAGTTCGCCGGGAGCACCTTGAATTCCTTTGGTTGCAGGTAACCGTTACCAAAGTAGTTCATTCTTTGTCTGGCAAGGGCATGACATACACACAATAAGTGTTCCATAGTCTCATCCTCCTCGCCACACATTCTACAGTCTAAACTATCCGATAGTCCCATCTTGGCCAAGAGATCCTTGACCCCGAAGTGACCTGTGAACACCCCAGATATAATTCTGAGTTGCTTCCTACTGGATATCCAGAGTTATCTGGTCCAGCCCGAGTCAACTCCTTCTATGAAGAGCTTAGAGTGCCCTAAGCCAGCCTCATTCCTCCACTCGTGTTGGTGTTTGGTTTTGGCGAAGGCTTTAAAGGCCGATATTATGGTCCCCTGCGAGAGTCCCACAAATGGTTCTGGACCTACAAAATGATTTGTAGAGCCCCCTCTTGCAAGCTCATCTGCTCTTTCGTTGCCGACGAAGCCCTTGTGCCCTGGTATCCAAACTAGTTGCACCTTATTGTGCCTTCCAAGTCTGTTTAGTGCTTGGACGCCATTATAAATTAGTCTAGAGTCCACTTTCGGCACCGTAAGCTCTTTAAGGGCCGCTTGACTGTCACTGAGTATATAGATAGTCTGCCCTTTGGTTTGCTTGTCTATATTCTCCTGTACACAGGCAATTATGGCGTATGTCTCCGCCTGGAAGACAGTTGCCAAACTACCCATGCGTACACTACTACTACAGTCATTTGTATAAATGCGTGCTCCCGTACCGGATCCCATTTTTGATCCGTCCGTGTACCATTTACTGTCTTCGATACCAGACTTTGGTGGTTCTAGACCTTTGGCCCACTCAGCCCTGGTTGGAACTTTTGTTGTGTAGTTCCTATGGAATACATACTTGGGTAGCATTTTGTCGCTTCCCATGTTCGTTATTCTGTCTAAGAAATCATCAGTCTCCATGTTTGTGTGCTTAGTCTTCGGCTTGCTATCGCTCCACAGTCCAAGAGTTCTTAATCTGTTGAGCGATTTGCGCGCCTCTGACTTAATCACCATGTGAAGTGGTCGGTAGGTCCAGTAGGACTTCTAGCGCCGCTGTAGGCGTGGTACGAAACGCCCCTGTTATAGCCATGCATGCCGTTCTCTGCACCTTCCTCAGGGCCTCTCTGCATGTGCTCATTAAAGTCCTTGGCCACTATACCAGGCTACCGTACAGTATTATGGGCCTCACCATCATGGTGTAGATCCACTTCAGTACCTTAGGGTTCAGTCCCCATGTTTTGCCATACGCTGATCTACACATTCCAAATACCCTCAGGGCCTTTGTAATGGTGAGATCTGTATGCTTCTTCCAGTTCAGTTCCTTATCCAGTATGACACCTAGATATTTCACGTCATTGGAAATTTCTAGTACCTTTCCGTACAGCTTCAACTGCTGTATGACGCGAAGGGTCCTTTTCCTAGTACAGGGTATTACTACAGTTTTGCCTGGATTAATTATTAAAATTAATAAATGCCCTTACCGGGATTCGAACCCGGGACCTCCGGCTTCGTAGGCAGGGTGAGGCTAAAGGGGACTCCCATACAACAAACGTGATAATGGTACGGAACCCTTCGTGCGCGATTCCGACTCGCACTTGACCGGTTTTTTGTATTAACATAACAATACATGCATTTTGTTGTAATTAATCTCTCATCTAAGTGAAGTTGTCATATCTTCTTTTGAGAAATACAGTTCTGAAACCCGAAAGAAGCCTCACGGTATATTTTAAGAAATTAAACAACAAAATAAATAAAATAAATAAATAAATATTACGGGACAAATATATTATAATATATTATTTTTAACCGTCTTGATGGACTGGATGTGGACATGGCAGGAAAGTAAATGGTGAAATACTACTTTTTTAATCTTTCCTTTTTTTAACGTACACTAATTAAGAGACTATAAGTGTAGGCTAGCCATATTGTATGATCTAGAATCACGAATACGTTGTGTTCAATATCCCCTCTACACCCTACACTAAGTTTTCATTATTTAGGAATCAGCGTAGAATGCAAGCACATGCTTTTAGCATGATTATGTCGTTGAGTCCTATGCCTTCTGCCTGCCGTTGCTCTGCCATTCAGTAGAAAAAGGTGAAAACTATGTGAACTACATAGGTAGCGACAGACTGACTGGTAGGACAGTACCTTACTAGGAGCCACTGGGAGATAATACGTAGGTATAGATTACATGCAAATGTCCGCATGAATCTGGGGACACGGTAGTGCCCCCGCCAAGACGAGCCAAGCAAAGCGCAAGGGCACTACCGATTACCTTTTCTCGAAGCGCTTCGTCGTTTGTTGGAACCCTCATAACTTGTGTTTGAATGAAATACCAGATAAACAAAATTCTCGATGAATGTCGATAGTAGACTTATTAAACACTAGCTTTTGCCCGCAATTTCGTCTGCGCGGAAATCGTTTATATAGTAATTTTCTCCCCCCTTTTCACCCCCTTAGGTGATGAATTTCTAGATAAAAACTATCTTTTGTCCTTCTCCGGAATCCAAAATATCTCTATACCAAATTCCATCTCAATCGGTTCAGCGGTTTTAACAAGAAAAGGTAACAGACAGACAGAGCTATTTTCGCATTAAATAATATAAGCATGGATTCTGTGTAGGTATAAAACGAAAAGGGTAATTATGGCTGAGTTACATGATTTTATAGATTAGCTTAGTTCAAACCGTTTTTTACAAAATAGACTCCGCCGCGAACTTGGTTTCTATGACCCACATCACCATAATAGATGCATGTAGGCTTTATTCAGTATTATTTTGCATATTTTCTTATTACACGGCCGTAAGGTACCTTTACCTCTGGAACGTCACATATGTTAGGAACATATATTACAACATTATACTGATAAATATTCAATGGGGTAAAAATTTTCGAAAGACGAAAACTATCCTATGTGACAACTTGAATAATAGTGTACCTACCTATAAAAATGTTTCATATTTTTCCGTACATGGGATGCTGAGATCATTCGTGACAGAACAAAGCTTAGTTTCATACTGGCTGATTCTTTTTTTTAATTCAGAGATTTATTATAACTAGAGATATCAAGTTTCAATTGCATAGCTCTTATACTTAAGATTTTATTGATATCTAAAAAACGCCGATTTCGTCACTAATTCACTCACTCACTCAATGACAGTGATTATGAAAACTCTTAGGTTACTTCCTGAAGTCCTAGAAAGCTGAAATTTGGTATTTAAGCTAGTATTAGTAGGTACACAAACAACAACAAAATCCGATAAGTTGGAACTTTTACCCCCGGCCCCTTAGATTAGATTAGATTAATCGGTAAGTATGTCATCCTTCTTCAAGACTGACTAAGGTTCGTGGTTAGCAATGTCTGGCCTTCCCATCCTCATCAGATTATATCCTATGTGCCGACTATGGATTTGAGAGATCTTTTTTCTAGTTACGATTTCATTTCAAAATCTGAATTTCCAGATCTTACTCAGATATTTTAAAACTTATTTCGCTTAAATTTAGTCCAAACCAGTATAATGTAAAGGGTAAATGTAATGTTCCTAATTAGAAATAACCCAACCAGACCGCCGCCGCCTTCTTAACGTAAGAATTGTTACTTACAAATAATAAGGTAAGTTTAATTCACAAAAATGTTGTTAAGTATAAAAATATAAGTGATTCATTAAATCATGGTCAAAAAAAGAGTAGCACCGAACTGCATCCTGAAACACAGTAGTATCGAATTAAAAAATGTATTGAAATTCTCCAAACCGCATTGATCAATGGCGGAGATGTATGCACACAACTTCCACAGAACTTCCTTGTTAACGACATTATAAATGTGCCTGGTATTTATTGAAGTTGCATTGTATTTTTATGCCAAAGCCACGAAATGCGAAGCTGTTATCCAGTTGACTCGGGCATCAAGCGAGCGCAATTTCCTGGACACGATGACTCAACCCGAGCACTGGGCCTCCACTTTGCAACTACCAATATCATTTCATTTTCATTTCAATCTCATCTCAATATCTGTACATTACGCTTACACTCACACGACTGTTCACTACTGCAAAAGGGAGCGCATGCACACAGCCAATTCACATTCATTACGATACATCGTAAACGCCTTCCGGAATTGAGACCCTTATAAGAGAGATGTGCAGCAACTACTTACGCAGGCGGATCTTAATTGCACTCTTAAGGCGCTGTCATCACCAAAAACGTGCACATTGTCTATTTGTATCGGAGTAAACGAGAGCGAGTGTTAATTGGGCGGCCAGGTTTTAGAAGAAAATACTTTTTTTTTTTTTTTTTTATTGAGAAACAAACAGTCTTAAAAACACATAAGTAACTTAGCTATAGCTATGTGAGTAATGCTATAATAGACCTATAGTTTCATATATGTTTACAAAGTTACAAGTTATATTAAAAATTGGAAAATATGTTTAATATAAGACCAAATGTCATAAATATATAAATATATATATACATATATGTGTTGTAAATACACTTATGACAGTTAAGTACATTTTACAAAATATTGAATATTTACTTAATGAATAAATATTGAAATAAAAAATATTTACTTAATGAATAAATATTGAAATAAAAAAAAGTGTGGATTATTTGTGAAATATGGCTCGTTAGCGGTTTAGCTATGAATATGTGGACTTCATGTTTTTAATTGCAGAGCCATACGTCAAAAATATAAGGACAAAAATACCAATCTTTGCAATTATTTTCTATCGAGCCGATTTCGTCCAATTATGTTTCGAGTCCGTCTACGGTCTTGGAAATATGATGAATATTAACTTGACTTGATGTGCTGGAACGAATAACTTTTCTTAAAAAACTGCTTTAAAAATATCAATTTCAACAAATTAGTTCTTGTCAGCCTCTTAAGAGCCCAATAAACAAAGCAAAACAGTTACAATTCCAATAAGATGCATTAAGGCAAGCTTAGTTTTAAATCACACAGAGTTTTAGATCGATAAAGACTATTTAGAGCACACAGTGTTTTATAGAAGCCGAAAAAGTAACATCCCCGTTTTATTACAAATTACTGTAGTTTAGATCATTACAAATGTAAGACTAAAACTCCCGCGTTTCTAATGTGCGTAGTTTTTGAGAAATACATTTTTGAAAATCTTGTTTCTGACACCTAAGAATTACGAAAAACATTTATATAATGCAAATTATTAATTTAACTTATCTGTTGTTAAAAGTGTTGGATAAACCCTTCAAAGACATACATTTACAGGCAATTACGACCTCTCTAGCCTACATTTGTTACAAAGATATTAATGATTTTATTGATTTTGGTTTTTATTTTTTTTCTTCTATGTTCCACCGTAGTAGGACGCGATATTTGTATGACAGCGTTATTATTATGTCTTCTGCCTACCCTTTTTTTTACAAGAACGAATTCCATGGAACATTCAAGTAATCACCTAAACTCTATATATCCGGTTTATCCGGCCACTAGGGTTGACACTTCGGTATTTTGAATTTTATACGACGTTTTTTCGGGAATCCTATTATTTATGGTTTTCTTAATTCGCTAAGGTTTAAAAAATAATTATTAAGAGAAATCTTCGATATTTGATTATGATGGTCGCAAAACATGTAATCATCATATCAGCCGAAAGACGTCCACTGCTGGACATAGGCCTCCCCCAAAGAACGCCAAAATGACCGATCCTGCGCCACCCGCATCCAGCAAAACATGTAAGAGTTAAGTATTGAGTTTTTTTTATTTAATACAGAAGACAGAGCTATTGTCTAGTTTTTTTTAACTACGTGTAATTTCACTAATTACTGTTTTGTTTTATGAGTATAGTATTTGCTTTTTAAAATGATATATTATGTAGGGGTGATCACGTAACATTTCGAACGCGCGTTAGGACAATGCAACTGTCATTTTTCCATATAAAAACTGACAGTTAGATTTACCTAACGTACAGTCAGCATCAAAATTAGCTACGTAATTGAAGACGTCAAAAGCTCTTATTCTCTTTTAATAATGACTTTTGACGTCTTCGTTTGCGTAGCTACTTTTGATGCTGACTGTACGTACATATAATGCGTGACGTGATCGACCTGCTGGTCAGAAACTTGTTTTATTAGTTTCGCCAAGAGCTGAAACTTGCACAAATAATTATTGCCTAGTATTTTGTAAATAACTTGTAATTTTAAATTTAAGGGAAGTAATAATCACGAATTACGTACTGATTTTGCTTTTTAAAATTTTAATGTATGATACCCGGTCAGGTCAGAAACTTTGTTTTATTAATTTCGCGAAGAACTAAAACTCGCACAAATTTTCGATGAAACGCTACATGTGACTTGGGAAGGAGTCTACCATGAGGTGCTCCATCCCCATCTAGCACCTGACAATGACATTCAATTGACTTGTCATGCTTCTTGTGTTGATTTGTCTTGTCATGGTCCTTGAGCGTAAGAGCGTACAGATTTTTCGACTGTACAAACAGCAAACTACAAAAATGTACACGCACATAATCTTATTACAAACGATACGACATACCTTATTATTTACTTTGTGACAAAAATCACTTAATAAAACACTAGGTCATTGAGATGGGCAATATAACCAAATTCTCAATAGCTAAGAAATAAGTACTGAATCTTAAAAAAAAAAATTATTTAATATGTGTAGGTTCCTAATAATGTATTTTTTCACCACCCATAAAACTGCTATACCGTGTATACTATGTTAGTTTTATATCCAGGAAATCTGGATACTTGGTACCTAGTGGCAGCCCTGACCGAAAATTTTATTTGACTGTAGATTAAATGTTCCATGGAATTAGGACTTGTAAAAAATAGGGTAGATAGAACACAATAATAAAGCTGTCATACAAATATCGCGTCCTACTACGGTGGAACATAGAAGAAAAAAAATAAAAACTAAAATCTATAAAATCACTATTAATTATCTTTGTAGCAAATGTACCTAGAGAGGTCGTAATTGCCTCTAAATGTATATCTTTGAAGGGATTATCCAACATTTTGAACAACAGAAAAGTTTATTAAATAATTTGCAATTATATACATGTTTTTCTTAATATCCGGGTGTCAGAAACAAGATTTTCAAAAAAATATTTCTCAAAAACTACGCATAAATATTAGAAACACGGGAGTTTTAGTATTAAATTTGTAATGATCTAAACTACAGTAATTTGTAATAAAATGGGGATGTCACTTTTTCAGCTTCTATAAAACACTGTGGAGCAAAGTCACGTAGGGATATTTTTGCTATATTTTTTTTCTAGGCGCTTAAATTAATAGTTACACTGACGAGAGGCACAGGCAAAATTTTACTAAAATGACCGGCTTTGCTTATCCCCTCCAAATTTAAATCCTGGTAGGGACCAATATTTTAGTATAAGTATTTAGAGCTTACTACCTTTAGTGCCCCCATAGTGTAGACTGCCCCCATATATTTATCCCTCTACCCTACCGTATGAAATGAATAGGTACACATTTAAGATTGTAATTACAGGCGCTTTATCTGAATAAGTACCTAGGTAAAGAACGATGTAATAAAACACCTAAAGTATTTGTAATAGCAGCGTGTCAGTATTAATTAAGCAAATAGCGAGAGCAATTTGAATGCAATCGGTGCAAATCGGTGCGTCGATGGCGGGGAATTATGGCGCCAAAGATAGAGATCGAACATGGCGGCCGAGGCCCGTTGACCGCCGACCGCGGGTGACCCCTACTTCGTTCATGCAATGCGGTGACGTCAGCAGCGGTCAGTGTGTACCGAGAATATTTGTCGATATCGATGAAATTAAAATTACAAAAGTGTAGGTAAGTAGATTTACTCTTTCACTGTCCATGATATAATAATATTAAATTATTACGTGCCAGAACGCAGACTCACGCTAAAGACACTAGACAGATACTTTACTATTCAAAATAAGCCGCCGAAGCATAACATTAATTTACTTCATACCTGGCCATAAAGTAACAATTACCGCATGATACGCGTGCGAAAAATCCCACTTCCTGGCCAGGTAGAGACGTAAAAAGTTGTACTTAACACGGGCGGTAATAAAGAAAGCCTCCGATCGCATATTTATACCTGCCTGCTGTCAAATACCTGCAATCTGAGACATTCCTTGTTAACCTTTTTAGTAACTCTAGCCACCGATGTCCCTTGTTGACGGACTAGCTCGGGATATAGTCTCAAGTTGGTTTCTTTACAAATACTTTTGGCTGTCTCTCCCTCGATTATCAGGGGTTCTCCCTCTATCGATTTTCATGAAATATATACTAGAGGTACCTGGTACCTTGATCTTTACTTTAAGCTATCACCTACGTCTGTACGTATAGTACTTGAGTCCTAAATAAATTACGCGCTTCTTATATGAGCCGTTTTGCTTTAGGAGCTTAATCTGGGCACTATTGCCGTCCTTATGTTAAGGGATTATAACAAAGACTTTAGTTAGCTAATCATTCATTTATTGCTTAACTTAATTGGCCACTTAGGCGCTACCTTTCTCTTCAAATCTCTCTCTGTGGCCCGTAGGCGCTACTCTCTCTACACATCTCTTTCTGTCGCCTACAGTAAGTACCTACTTATTTCTGATTTGTGACCTTTGTATGAAAATAAGTTGCAT